>JBBMOE010000043.1:32523-117925 GCA_037975065.1 Chaetodon trifasciatus | reverse complement strand
ATATATATATATATATATATATATATAGTGTATGTATGTAGGAAGTGTATATATGCACACACACACACACACACACACACAAACACACACACACACACACACATATTCTACATGCGCAATGGAGCATTAGCCTACAGCAGTATTAGGACCACCGATATGCAGAGAACAGCACGAAAAACGTTTTGAGAACAAGCCTGTGATTTAGGGAAAACATCCTGATACTTTAAGGTTAGTCTTTTCTCACAGCATTTTGTACTGATACAGCAGGAAACCACAGCTGTCATCAATAGTTGCTAATCTTATTAATAATGCCTGAAAAAAACTTGTATGTTTCGGCAGAAAATAATTATGTTAATACAGTAAAGACATTTATCATTTTTAGTTTCATTCTGCCATTTCTGCACTTAAAACACTTAGTTCAAGCATGCATAAGTATTATTTACAGCATTTTCATCGGCATTTCCTGAGAGCCCAGTTAGCAAGGAATGCTAATTACTACGGAAATCACCTGCGCATTTAACCTAGCTAACGTAGCAGTCTAGCTAGCTTACAAAGCTTCATTTTCAAACCTAATAAACCTGCAAAAGCAAGCTGTAAAGTTATTCAGCTACAACATCAAATGAAACGTTCACAGACCTTTTAACACACGTGTTAAAACATGTCAAAGACAATATTTCATATTTGGAAGACACTTCAACACCTGCCGGACACTTCGTTGCAGTTTCCGAGTAACTTCAGCCATCTTCTACCATATCAGTTTCAAAATAAGTGTATCACTTTCAGAATAAAATCAAGAATGAAAAAAAAATAACAATAGTATGTAATCGTCATTCACAATTGTACTTAATACAAGACGTGGTTTTTCTGTGGATGGTCTGACTACAGCTGTATAATATTATGGCTAGAATATGTCAAGTCTTCTGCAATTCACCTTGAAGTGTGTGTGGTTTGCATATGTGTGTTCATAATTGTGGTCAAAAGTGTAAACTGCAGCTTCAACCTTGGTCGCTCCATCTCCCACAAAGCTCTGATGTGTGTCTCTCTAAACCACTTACTGTGGAAGGAGCCATTTAGCTCCATGGCCTCTGCTCAATGTCAGTGGATGATCTGAATGCACTCAGAGAGCTGCTGTTGTGACTGAAAACACACAGATCTGCACAAACTCACTTACCCTACACACTGACTCTTTACTTGCAATACTTTGTGAATAATCTTCAAGTCTCCAGGGTGTACAAGATGAATCTCTTATGTGTCTTGTGGGAGCACATACAAACAACATAAATGTGAGCATGTGCATAAGGCCTCTGTGGATGTGTGATTGTCTTTGTGCTGTATCAGGGTGATAGATAGCACCCACTAAAGGGTTTTAAGCTACTGAAGAGCCCAATGTTCCCGGTTACTTCAACTGTGTGCTGGGCCCCACTGTGAGGAATACTGCACCCATAAATAGTCATGTAAATGGTTAGAGGGAAGGAGAAATGGCTGGTGACAGAAAAGGGTGGGTGAGGTGAGAAACAGCAGGAGGGCTGGATGAAGAATAGATGGAAATGGGATGGTTCCATAGAAAGACTTTGGGAAGGAAGGAAGATTGACAGAACAGGAAATAAATTGAGGAAGGGGTGGATAGAAGATGGGGAAGAGGGTGAAACACAAGATAATGAATGGAGATTCTGGAGAAAAAGGATAAGGTGGAGTGTGGATATTTGAGAAGTGATCTGTCCAGGGAAGACACAGGAAGAATCGGACCACATTTCTCAGTAATTCTTCTTCTATAGTTGTCATAGGTTTAGCGCCGTTTTGAAAACGATGGGTCGTAAACGTGACAAATTTGAGAGTTTAGGGAGATTCGGGATTCCTGCTCCCAGCTGCACTGTGTCTGGTTCTGTCTGCTGAAGTTTTCAACAAAGATAATGGTCACTCAGATGGTCTCGAAACACTTTTGAAAGCCACTAACAAGGCCACATTTCAAGGAAGACATGTCCAATATAATGAGAACAAAGTCTTAAAGACACAGAAAACTATATTTCAGTAGAAGATTGCATGTGGGAGGTGTTCATCAGGGGACTTTTTGTGAGAGGCTTGGATAAAAGCACGTCATGGCCATTAGGTGGCACGGTGTCACTGTGGCAACACCATTGCCTCACAGCTAGAACGTCCCGGGTTCGATTCCCGCTGTGGGCGCTGGGGGGGCGTGTCCTCCACCATGCCTTCGGTGCCTGCTGCTCGAGGAAAAAGGGGCCTTTCTGTGTGGAGTTTGCATGTTCTCCCCGTGCTCACCTGGGGTATCCTCCATAAAATATACCCCCACTAAAAACATGCAAGAAGATCACCACGTGACCAATGGTGACGAAAGGTACTGGGTCCCTGGGTGCTGCTGTCGGCTGACAGTCCACCGCTCCTGGTCTACCGCGGAGGAAGGACGGACCAAGGATGGGTCAAACACAGAGAATTAATTTCACAAGAAGCATGGCGTGAAGCATGTAGTGTGCATGTAGTGTGTTGTGATAAATAAAGTTTCTTCTTCTTCTTCTTCTTTCTTCTTAAGCGATATTATTAAGTGATATTAATATGTTTACCTCAGCCAGAAGATTATTGTTGCAGTGAACAAGCTAAGGTGTGTCCTGAGTGCACCCTCTCAAAAAAAGCAGCCTGACACTTTTGGTAATTTCCATTCCATGTTGGGAGATCCTCACAAAGGCTGCCGGTGATAACTCTTCCTCAAGGACTTTAGGCTGTGAAAAGGGAAGCGTACCTCATTGCTGCAGTGAACTGTGAGAGAATGTGTTCCTGTAATTGCTTCTTGCTCAGTATGTCAGGCTTCAGACTGAGATCACAATGTACCTAAAACACAGTTCCAGCTCCTGGGAAGCTGGATTTAAGATGTTTGTGAAAGTTAAAGGATAATCACTGCATTTATAAATGTTTGTGTTGTTCAGAATGGCTCATCAAAACAAGGGACAAACCAGGTGTCACTGGAATGACTAAACAGTCTGGAAATAAGAATGCAGACATAATTAAGCTTGATCTGAAAAATCAAGGCTATTTTAATTGCCTTTTTAATTCCTGAAATGTTCTATGGTGTTGAGCACATATATTCCATACATGTAGACGTGCTGGATGGAGCAACAAAAAAAGCATGACAAGTAAAAAACAATAATCAATTCACTTGACACTTGACACTCTTGACAACAGAGGCCACTAAATAATGCCAATATACCAGTGAGTACTATGAGTACTATGTAATACATCAGACTGTGCCATCATAAATCTATAGGAGGAGTAGGATTGAACTGGATCGATTAGGGAGCTGGATTCACTAAAAATCCAATCACTACCATGTGTCAAAACCTGTTAAAATGTTTCAAAGTCATGAAAACACTAAAACCTCAAAAATTTTGGTCACTTAAAAAACATTATTATTCTTCATCATGGACAGGTGTAGAAGAGCATGCCTGTATTTTTTACATCTATACAATATGATACATTGCATCATAGGATTGTTAGCAGAAAGTAGTGAGCATGCCGGGGACCTTTGTTGCATGTCATTCCTCGTCTCTGTCTTGTCATTTCTTTTAAGCCAAATGTAAACTGTTAATGTTCTTTCAAGATGATATTAGTGAGGCTAGACACAGATTAACAAAGGCCTAAACTGCAAGTTCACGAACTGCCTTCACTACATGTCTTACATCTACAATTATGGTTTTGCCCTCTTGGGGTAGCAGAAAGAAGTTGTGAACACAACAATGATGAATTAATACCTTTTAAGCTGATGTGATCAGTAGTGGAGCAATACTGGATTCGTGTTGGGGTCGTGTTTGTATCCGCCTGGCTAATGTAAATCCAACATTCACTCTCTTTTAGCTCTGTTTTTGGTCTCTGCCAACTCCTGAGGGAAAAACTTCTGTTTTCAGCTGTTAAATGCTGCACTATGTTCACCAGCTAGTCTCTTTGTCTGTCTGCTCTTTGCTGCTGAGCACGTAGTATAGAGTTTGTAGAGCTTTTTCTCTGAAAACAGCTGCCTGTTGCAGCTCTCTCTGAGAGCAGCGACAATGAAACAAAACAGTAAAGTTGTGAGCCTGACAGCCAAACAATGAAACTCACAATAAAGCTCCATGAAGCCGAGGGGAGCTGCAGATTGAGGTGATGATTGTCTGTGGGTTCCATCTTAACAACAGCACCTTTCCCATTGTCTCATTGTTTTCACATTTGATCCATTGCTATTTAAAAATATCTATTATAGTGGACTTGCTTTAAGCTTTGTCCTTCGAAGCAAACTTGGGATTGGGACTTGTTGGGATAACCTTAACTATCTCCCAAGAGAAATCTTTGGACCCCAGTCTGAACCATTTTCACAACTCTCCAACCTCGCTCCTCTACCTGTCAACACAGCAGACTTGACTGTTATCTTCATGAGAAATGTCTTCTCTGGAATTACAGCTTGACTTCTTTAATAGCAGACCAAGACAGAAAGACAGACCATTTGCTTTACACTCATTTCAGTGAAGAAAGAAGCGGGTATGCATGCTTTTGGCATTGATCATGCTTCCTTTGCCTCGCACAGACTTCAATATGATTGAACTTCAAGTCAAAAATCCTGAAATATTTCAACCCTTTTTTGATCACAGCTGAGATGCACCCAAATGAATGAGGCATATCTTACTGGAGTCAAGATGGTTTTGTCTACAAGGGTACAAGAGTTCAGTATGTCTGAATATATTCACATCCTGGGTCTTCACTCACTGGCAAGATTTTTAGGGAAGGTAATACATCATCCATTGCCCTTACTGTATGATGAATGAATGGATGAAAATTAAAACAAACTCTGCAGACTGAGGCAATTTTTCTTGCTAAGGGTTCTTAATTAAACTTGATTATGAAATGGCCCCTGAACAGGAATTATCATTTAACAAGGAAGAGGGTAGACAGTCATTATTCCCTGTAAATTATGTCTCAGAAGCAGTTCACAGAGGTGAAGCATAGTGAGTCCTCCTCTGAGCCAGTGATTTATAAATCATTTCATAAACACTGAGAAGACGCCAGTCTGCAATACTCGGGCATCTCTGCACACTTCAAAATCACCTATTGGCCGATGATATTTCACACTCTTGTGTCTTTGTGCACCACATTCTTCTGGAGGAATGTTCAGCCACTTCAGTTTTTATTGTGTTGGAATGAGTTTGGAGGCTGCCGCTAAATGATTTATGGATGTTGGAAAGATTTTTTTCTGTATCAATTGTTGAGCCATAACATGGATATACGGGTTATTACTGTATTGATTGAGTGCACTTTTGTGTGTGTGTGTGTGTGTGTGTGTGTGTGTGTGTGTGTGTGTGTGTGTGTGTGTGTGTGTGTGCGTGTGTGTGTGTGTGTGTGTGAGGGTCTTCTTGTGTTTACTTTCTCAGCAGGATGCACACATTTGAAGTTTCTAAAAGAACAGATGATAATGCATCAAACACAGACTTGGAGCAAAGAGAATAAGGAGGAAATGGAACAAGAGGGAAAACAGCAAGACACAACACAGTGTGACCCTGTGTTAAAAAATCAGAGACACAGCATGTACTTTACTGGCTGATAAACAAAAGGCTTTTAATCAAGACAGAACTCAAGGAGACCAGACAAAATACATTCACCCAGCATGCTGGTGAGGCTCAGTATGTACAGACTGGCCTACATTCATACAATAGCCTAAATCAATATGAATGCATAATCAAAATGATGAACAAATAGGTGCGTAGTGGCTGAATACAAGACACAAATACAGTTCGGTAAAGTGATATTTTAGTATTTGTCATCTTGTTTACCTCAAAAACATATGTCTGAGAGACTGACTGACCCCGTCAGGGTGGGTAGTTGGGTCAACAAAATGTGAGACCAAGTAGTTTTGGTTTGTTGATTTAGCACTTCACTGGTTGCCTGTTTTAGTGTATCTCACATGTCAAAATCCCTTTGCCCTTTCTAAAAAGTCATCCAAATTAAACAACTCAGTACATTGCTTATACATGAATGCCTCAAGATTCAACAAGATGACATCATCTGTCAGTGCTCTCCTCAAACTCTAAACTCTTTAACTTCTAAATCTTCTACGATCACTGTTGCACAAACAAAGTAACCTAAACTAAACTATTGTAAGGTTTGATTATGTCTTGGTAAAGAAATGATTTGGTTAGGGTGAGGGAAATACCACAGTTTGGGTTAAAATGACTTCTTGTTTAAGATTAGGGAGCAAGTGTGGTCATAATTTTTAAAAAAGAAACAGTGTTGACAGGGAACCGGAAATGAACAGTGATCTCCCCACGCCAGCCTCCTCCCTCCACAGACTTTGTGGCTCACTTTGTCCTTTGTGCTCAGTGGAAAACAGTCATAATTCCTACAGCCCCTAGAGGTTAGTCACTTGAAGGCAAACGTCGATTTGGGGCACTTTCTAAATTGACTGATGCTGTTGAGGACAGTCTCCCATTTTTCAAAGAACATTTCTCCACCAAACCAAAATGAACCTCAGTACATTCATATTTAATGATGGGAAACTACAGCATATTACAACAAGGGTTTTGTTTTTGTAGCTCTGGACATTGGTTGTGTCACTTACAATAGTTGCTAAGAGCTTGGAAGGGGAGGCAGTCAGATAATCAGACAGGCTGCAAACACAGGTTAATGGTAAAATTATTAACCAAGCTGTCATTTTGAACAGTTTACACAATAGATTAATGACAATCTATTTTACTTACCATAATTTAACACACTGACAGTTTTTCTGTGCAATGAGGGATTAGTGACATTATGAATGCACTCACTTTTAGTTTTATCTCTAAGAGGTGGCTACAGTGGCTAAACTGTATTATCATCTAATGCATGTTTCTTGGCCATTTAGACCCATTTTTAGCCTTGTTGCCACTTTTTGAGACTCCAGAATTACTTTGACGAGTACAGTGGTATCATATCTGATAAAACTGAAAGCTATAAAAATAAAACCCAAATTGTAATGAACCATAATTTTCCTTTAAAGCTTCCAATGCCTCTAAAACTATGACTTACTGCCCCTACACTGTGTCTTACACAGCATGCACACTGATTGATGTCTACATGACATTGATCAAGTTGACTGGTCTTTCTTTAACCACACTTATGCTCTCAAAAGGCTTCACAGAGCCCAAATGCTCATCAGCAATATCAGAAATTTCCCCATTTCTTCTTCCCTCTCCCCCAAAACACCCATCAGTCAAAGTCATGCAACAAGACTCCAAACTGACTTTGGTCAGTTTTCCAACATAAAGTGAGCATCCATCAACGCGGTGCTAGACAATGAAATTGCCAGTGTCCATTTCTCCCTCTGTTATGCACATGATTATCACACTCTCTCCCCTTTTCCTTCATAAAACAGACATATCATCTATCAAGGCTGCACATCTTGGATTCAACAGGCTGTTCTCATGGGACACATAAACTGGTGGAAGGGCCTGTTCAGATATTCATGGAAACAGTGGAGATCGGTTGTGTGGATGCGCTTGATAGCCTGCCTCCATGAATTAGTGGCAGCAGCAGCCCTTAGAGCCTCATAAAGCTTGATGGGTTTGTCTGGCTGCAGTGAACACTAGGTAATACAAAGGCAGAGGTCTGTGTGTGTGTGTGTGTGTGTGTGTGTGTGTGTGTGTGTGTGTGTGTGTGTGTGTGTGTGTGTGTGTGTGTGTGTGTGTTGTACATTTCATTTTCCAGCCTTCGAGTAAGTGGTTTTTGGTCTTTGATAATGGCCAAAAGAACCAAGGAGATGTTTATTCCAAGCTGTTTAAGTCTTTCAAAGAGCCCTTGTCCTTTAGAGTGCAAAATATCTTAAAAGATGAGGCACGTATGGAGAAATAAGTCATTCTTCAGACAAACACACACATGAAGATGATATCACAGCACCTCAATACAGATGGACATATAGCACATACTGAATGACAACATTTTAAACATGGGATGAGACGCAGTTAGGAGGATAAAATGGGAACTCAAAAATGAGGGAAAACAAGCATTGGAAGGGTGTCAGTAAAAGAGGAGAGTAAGAGGAGAGTCTGCAGATATGGTGTGGAAACCAGTTATCTGTGTTTGTGCTGCTCAGTGTTCAGGCCACAGCCAGACATGAGGTAAATCTGGCATTATTGTACCAGGCAGGGGGTCAGGTACTGTATTATTACACTGCAGGCATTCAGACAGGAAAATACATCGCTGGCATTATTTGGAGTCAGTGGGCAATGTGTTCAAATTAAACAAGAGCAATGGTAGGCAGCTACTCACAGCAAGTAAAGCGAATTTCCATTTTGTTCTAAGTGTACTTCTCTGGAAGGTGCTTTATAACATCAGTTCATGGACACAGATACAGTATTTACCCTTCTTCGACTTCTGTTGACCTCTATCAGTAACCTGCTGTTATCTAATGCTCAACAGTCATAGCAGTGAGTACGCTCCTGAATTAATACAGACAAATGTCATCCCGCTTCTGTTTACAACAACCAGACCAACAGGTCATTTTTATTTAGGTTATTAGGTTATTTATTTCTTATTTCAGTTTTCCAAACTCTACTTTCATTTCACAATGCCATTTTTCCAAATGACCATTCTATTTCATCATACTCCTTTCTCTCACAGTCTTTGTCAATTGTCTGTCCATAAAGACAAACTGGGTAAAGCCAGTCGCTGACTGTCCACTCATACAGTCCAAAGAAACAGACATTTATTCATTTGATTTATTCTATAATGTATGTATAATAATATTATATAATAATATTCAATAATATTCATAATAATGTATTCAGTTAATAATGAACGCTTTGGGTCTCCATATCAGAGGGGCCAGATAATCCCACTTGTTTCCAGCACATGTTCCTTAATTTAATGAAGTGTCACTATCTTGAAGCAGATTAATGCACCAAAAAGGAAATAATAAAAATACTTAACAATCAATTATATATTCCAACAACATCTGCTTATGACAACTATGGTATCAGATTTAGGAAAAGATTATGGTCACAGCTACCCAAACAGTAGCTGTTGTGACACTATCCACACCCTCACCTCCTCTTCACTACAAAAAAAACCACTTCATGTATCGCCTCTGAATTGTACAGAAATTGTGAGATGTAAAATCATTCATTCAATCATGAGGTGAAAAAGCCCAACAGAGGGCAGGATTTTAGTAGGCTACTCTTCAATCAGTGCTAATTCATTTCCTTTTCTGAGCTCCAGCTTCCTTCAACGATCCCCTGGTCATACCTGTCCATATAACAATGCCAACACTATCTAATTATATCACGTTTAGTAAATAATACACATTATTCATGATCATGTTACGTAATCAATCAGCGATATCTCCACTGCAAAGTGCTGCTCTTTGTAGAAAACTATGGATTACAGCATTAGAAATATGTGCCCCACACCACAATGTCCGGTGGTCATGTTTCAGGTCATTAACCCTCCCCTGACAGTCTCTGCTTGTCTTGACATCACTGACCACATCTTGCTCTCTCGCTGCAATTTCCCTCTAATGGGCTTTAGAAGCTGGAGAAGAGGGAGCTGATGAAGAGGCTGATTAAAGACAAGCTGCTGCTGCTCAAAAGGAAAACACCATTTCATATTCCCACTGACACAACCACAGGCACAAACACACAGATTCATGAGATATGCACACACACACACACACACACACACACACACACACACACACACACACACACACACATATATAAGAGCTTCGATGCACGTTCACACAGACCCACCAACGCAGACTGAATAATTCACTAAGACCAGACCTTGGGGGCTTTGCAGTCTGCCAGTTTGTGTGTGTGCATGTGGTATGTTTGTATGTGTGTGTGACCGAGTGTGTTTGTGCAAGTGAGTGTATGTGCTTGGAATCTCCTTGAGTACGCTGCGTAGGCGGATAAGGAGGGAAGCCCATGTGTTAGAAGCACAAGTCAACACAGCAGCTCTGTGCCTGCTAGCTACAGAGAGTTAAAGAAAGAGCGAGTGAGATTAAGGAGAAAGGAGAGACAGAGATGAATGGAAAAAGAAGAAAGAAGAAAAGATGACAAAGAGAGGAATGCTGGGAGAAAAGGAGAAAACAGAGAAACAGATGTATGCAATTGCTTGGGTTACTCTGACAGGCTGAAGAGATTTTTTTGGTCTCTACCCATTTCGAACTGTGCAATTGCCATGGAAACTGAAGATTTGACACATGCTAAATTCTCAAACCCAGAGAGCTGACACTCACAATGAATTCAGACTACATGTAAGACCCTTTATATGCTAGACCATCCCATATATCAAAGATATGGCAAAAATATGAACACCGGTTATGCTCAGATTTCTGTCACGATCACAAATAAGTAGCAGCCTACAGATACTGGATTACTAATAACTGACATATACTGGAGCATAAGGGTCTATTGTAGTATTTGCACTGAGTGAGCAATAGTTCACAGCAGCTCTGACTGTTTCAACTGGAAAATTCATCATAAATCTCCTAAAAGCCCTTGTTGATTTGCCTGTGGATCCCTCTTGTGGCTTGTTTGCATCTACAGCATACATTTGTATTATTTAAATTGCTTATTCAAGGTGAAATTATCTGGTTTGAATAACCAGATTCTAAATTTGAACAGACTGTTGGATGAACAAATCATTTATTATGAATGAGGAAGAGAATTCTTTGTGATATGAAGTTTTTTTTTCTGTTTCCTGAGAGCAAATTAACTGTATGCAGTAGCCTGCCAAGAACATCCTCATGTGTACAAACTCATACATATTCACATTTGTATTGCCTTTATTTAAAGATTTTTTTATTTATTTTTCTTTTTCTTTTGGCATTTTTGCCTTTACTGGAAAGCTCATAAAATAGAGGCAGACAGGAAATGTGTGGAGAGAAGAGTACAAATATAACAAAGGTCAGAATCAAACCATAGACACTGTAGTTTGGGTATGAACCTTAACCATTCAGCTTCTAGGACACCCCATATTTTTCATCTGTGTCTCATGGCCTTCACCAGCAAATGAAGTTATCTGGCTCATTTGTCATCAAGCTGTATTAAGTATGAAACTTAACTCATCATAGTATGTGTTGGAGAGATTGTATCCCCTAATCCCTCTATTTTTGTTTAAAGATACTCTCTTTGGTGGCACGGTGACATGGTGGCAACACTGTTGCCTCACAGCTAGAAGGTCCCGGGTTCGATTCTCGCTGTGGGCGCTGGGGGCGTGTTCTTCACCATGCTTTCGGTGCCTGCTGCTCGAGGAAAAAGGGCCTTTCTGTGTGAAGTTTGCATGTTCTCCCCGTGCTCACCTGGGGTATCCTCCATAAAAATACCCCCACTAAAAACATGCAAGAAGATCACCACCTGACCAATGGTGGGAAAGAAACTGGGTCCTCGGGCGCCACTGTCAGCTGACAGCCCACCGCTCCTGGTCTGCCGCGGAGGAAGGACATTCCAGGATGGGTCAAATGCGGAGAAATAATTTCACAAAAACATGGCGTGTCCATGTAGCGTGTTCATGTGATGTAGTGATAATAAAGAGTACGTTTCTTTCTTTCTTTGTTTCTTTCTTTCTTTCTTTCTTTCTTTCTTTCTTTCTTTCTTTCTTTCTTTCTTTCTTTCTTTCTTTCTGCCTTAAGATCTAGGGAGATCTCCTTGAGATCTTATGAACACTCTGATGAACACTGGTTAGCTGCTCTGACAGTTCATGCACATAAGGGACTCTCACTAGGATGCCTCTGGTGGTCCCTGTTGATTTAGCAGTGCCTGTCCTGGTCTTAAGTTGTGGCAGGATTCTCATCATCTACTCCTTGTACCCACTGGCCTAGAATTCAGTGTAGCTCCGTTCTTTCAGGAAGTTTTTAAAAATAGTATTCCCACGGAAAATATGAACTTTCAAACTCATTTATCAGCTCGTTATATCTCAATATGAGTGCATATGATTGCATTATATTATGTTGTAAAGCAGCATTTCCCCATCTTGCTCCACTGGTCCGAGCTATAGAGAGTTGCAGAGAAACAATGACTAGAAATAACACAGTCCATTGAGTCACACTGTATGAATTGTAAGGGGGTGTTTCCAGCTCAGTACTAGTGTTTTCTTAACAGCTATTAGATCCAAAAAAAAAAAATACAACTCGTCTGAGAGAAAGTGATGAGTCACTTTAAAAAGTAAAGCCTTTTGTTTAATAGTGATGACTTCTAATAACATGTGGAAACACATTTGCCATTAGTGAGCAAAAAGCCTTCACATCAGGACATCCCCACATTGCATGTACGTTTGTTCCCACATCTTTAGGGAAAAGAGATGTGAATTTAAATTTACCAGTACCCACTTAATAAACTCCACTGCTATATGAGCCAGTCAAACAATACTCCAAGCTCTCCCACGCTCCCAGAAAAATAATTTGCTAAGTGTTTGCTAAAGTGTCACAACATTCCAAAACTTGAATTTTGGTCTGTTTAACCCAAATAAAACAAAATAAATGTTATTATCCAGAAAACGGTTCAACTGGAATGTGCTTTAATAACATATTAATGAACTAGGTTTATATTTTTTTAGACCAAGTATTGGTCAAAACCACAGAGAGCTGATTGTCCAGTCAAACTATGCTGATATAATTAATGCATTCTGCCTCCACTCTTAAAGCTGTAGATGCAGTCTATCATTCTGCCCTTAGGTTAATCACTGGAAATTGTTATAGAGCAATATTTACTATATGGGGAAGTTGGCTGACAGTCATTAGCAGTCAGAGGAGAAAGGCACTGCATTCTGTTTATATATAAAACACTTCTTGGCAAACTACCTGAGTATGTCTCATGTCCTCTTAACTATAAATTCAGTTCACACAGACTATTCAGTCCTCCAGGATCACCATGTCAGGGCTGAGACTGAGAAACTGGCTCTAAAATACTGTGGCCCACACGAATGGAACAGCCTACAGAGACTCTTAAAACTAGTCAAACTGATCCATTTTAATCAATTTAAATCTCTTTTGATAGACTGTGGCCTGTTTACTATAAAGCTTTTTGATTTGATTAGATTTTTTTTATTTAGCAGGCACAGTGCACAATATGTATTGTACCAGATAAAGCTCAAAGCAAATTTTCTGTATCCTTCCTGTGTCTCTATTTTTTTATGTTTTCTCATTTTTAGATATATTCATACCTGTGATGTTATCAGGACGTCATCAATCAATGGCCTTTCCTGATTAAATAAAGGTAACATATTTTATCAGAATGAAAATGCTGCCGAAGCACAACATGCCTCTCCAAAATGTACTCGTATTTTTGTCCCATTAGAGATGCTGGCTGGAGACTCTATTGGCAAAACAGAAGTGCACAGTGCTGGAGAATTGCTGATGTCATCAGCGTGAGACAGCTGACAGGAGGATGGGGTGTCCTGTCATATTTGACAGCCCAAGCATTCATTTCAGTCCAGAAAAAGTTCCATTTTGGAGCAGTTTCCAAACAGTGTATGAAAATAATGTGTTTCCACCAATATGCTTTCATTTATTGACTGAACAGAAAGTGTTGACAAAAATACCTGCAAGCATATTTTCCTCTGTGTCAGCACATGACATGGGAGATACAGCACATATTGTGGCAATTACATGAGGAAATACAGGGCTCTGTTAGGACCAATGTGACAAACACTCCACAACTTACCTCACAAGGAGTCAAGAATTTAGTTTTACATCATAGTTGCACTTGATTCTAATTAGTATTTTGTATTTTTGCTGCGCTGTTCTAATGCTTACTTTAATCATACAAGTAGTATTGAATGTTAAACAGTTTTTCTTAAAGCTAACATGGCTTAGAAGCTAGGTCATGATCAAACTCGTTTATGCAATGTGTTGTCCCACTCTAGGTAAAGATATTTGTATCTATTCTATGCTGTAGCCAGGTAGAACTGCTCCTTATAAAGCCTACTGGTATCTGGAAAAGTGTTGTGTGATGACTTTGGTGTAGTGGTCACATTTAGAACTGCAGGTGACATTACACCCTTATGTTAAGAGTGTCACAGACATTCAAAACGACTCAGCATCACTACTTAAAACATGCGTTCCAAGGTAAGAAGTGGCCATAAGTTTTTCAGTGAATGTGCTGACAGAGCAGCTTTCATCCGAATAAATGGGCCACCGTGTTTGTATTCCTAATCCACTGTTAAATGCACCCGGGGTGTCTCTACTGTAGGTTACTTGAAATAATTTCAATGGAATTAAAAACATGTTGAGGAACAAATCCCATGCAAATGCAATCTGAAGGTCACCTGACTCAAAGCTTGGATTCCCTCTTTCCACACAGTTTGGGATTCAGTCATACGATGTGCCACTTTTCAGAGAGTACACACTGGTCCAGTCCCCCCAACAGTCGTTAAGAGTGATAATCCCATAATCACCGCAATCCTTAATGGGCTGTTTCGCTCTGAAGTGTCTCAGGGTACAGTGTGTACAGCGCCTTCCTCGGCCTTAACGAGGTTATGCAGATTTATGCAAATGAGGTCTAATCCCTGGGAAGCTGGGGACTCCGGGGTCTTTAAGTCGGTTAGCTGGCCTTTTCTGTGCCACCGCTCTTGGGGTGGCAGAGGAGTCACGGTGAATGAGAGAGGGCGTCAGAACAGGTGATAGGGAGACAAAGAAGAGTGGATTTGAGAGGCGTGATCAAGTTTTAGAAGAAGAGGGAGGAGGGAGACGTGATGAATGGGAAGACGAGAGTGAAAGGGCAGCTGCCAGGAGATAAAGGAGTGACAAATAGAGGTACAGGCAAAGGGCTGAGAGGAGAAGGACAGGAAAATACGAGGAGCTTCCACAACATTGGATTGCAAAGGACAGGAGCTGATAATAGGGACTCCCACACACTTTAACTGCTGAGCCATAAAGACTAGAGCATACTGATCACAACACCCATATTTAAAGATGATGCATTTATTTCTACTGGGTAAGATTATAATTAAGACACTTATTGTTCTTAGTATGCTGTATTTCAGAACTTCTATGTGTTTCAAGACAGCAGTGAAAGTCTTCTCTCGAGCCCTGTTTGCATCATTATAGACCTGCATCAGCTGGAGACATCTGCTGTGTGGAACAGCTTTTTTTTTTTTTTTTTTTTGCTTTTTCCTGCTGTGGACTGTGCTCATGCTTTTTACCATTTAAAGCCAACATTATAAAACTCATTTATCTCTACACTATCTGCACATGGCTGCTGCAGCATGATTCATGGTAAGATCATAGTTAAGGCATTTTATTCCCATAAATAAATGAATGTATCCATCGGTATATGTTTTCACAGTTTTCACAGTAAAGGTTTACTGCATTTTCATCATTTTCTTTGCATGTAGTTTTGGGAAAGATGCTGCCCTTTTTCCACCTTTGCAGTACATCAAAGCATGGAAGAAACATCCTGATTGCCTTGCAGTCCTTGAGCTTTACCTGACAAGGTGCTGTTGATGCATTCAAGCTTGTCTCATCTTTTCAGTGTAGCAAGAAAAACTGTAGCAGAGATGGAGTGTTTGATGCTTTAGTCTTTGGGGCACGCATTTTTATAAAGACACAGCCAATTAGAAGCTGATGATGTGGAGGGAGCTATAACTCTCCAACAGATGCTTCTGACGTGTGGCATGATCTGAGAGAGCAGAGCAGAAGCTCATCTTTCTCTCAATCACCGTGCATCCACAAACATTCATTCTGACTTTGAAAACAGTTTTTCAGAAGTGTTTTTGTAAAAGCTGGTTTCAGGGCATCTGCAGCTTTTCATAAGTTCAGCTTTCTCACAGGGGGGCCAGCACGCTCTCGGCTTTATCGAACACATTCAACTGCATTAACTGGTAAACTTGATCATGATGAAATCAGAATGCAATCCAGCAGAGCGAACAAAGGAAAGAAACAAAAACCCGTAACACTCCAGCATTTGGTCTCCGTGTCCATTTCCCTGCATGGCCCAATGTTTTCCTCATCTGATCTTAATCAATCATGTTACGTTACATTAACCTGATATTACCTGTAATATTTTCCGTCCCCAACTCACGTGTTGTGCATTCTTTTAGGTATATTTCTGGACAATAATGTCCCTAAATATAAAATGTCAGATGCAGCTGAAGGTTAACAAGCTGCCCTTTCCAAATACCACTTACACGAAACGTGACTCAGTTCCAGGCCTCAAATTATGGCAGTTATTTGTCTTCATGATGGCTTCTTCAGCTAGGGTGCCAACTGGGGCACCACACATTAAGTCAATAACTCATGCGAGTTATGCGTTGAATGGTCTGCCAGAAAAACAGTCATGAATATTTAGTTTCAACCACGCCACTAGTAATTATATAATATTATCTTCAAATATTGCATAAAATACATGCTATAGCTATTCTGCATACTTGTGCGCTATTGTTTTCATTCTAGTTTCAGCTGTGAGCTCATATTTGATCACATTGCATACTGTTGCGAAAAAAAAATAGTTAATCAAATTCGATTTTGATGTCAAAATTAACTTCATGCAACTTGTATGTGAACCTGATTTGCTCCCAGTAACTAATAATCAATATGCAAATTGTTAATACAGAAAATCTGAATAGTCTGGATTGCTGAACATATAATTTGACTCAATTCGAACAGCCTTTTATGGACATGATTCCTATGGTAATATTAATGTTAATCTAACTATTAATATATAAAGAATCACTGTGCTCCACTGTCCGGGCAGTCAAGAAAGACTGATGATCCCAGTGTCACATGATTCATTCTCTCAACAGCTACAGCATACATCCTTATCAAAGCATCCTGGGCAGGAAGCTGAAACTGCTGTGTGAATATGTGCTTATTTTTACAGTCGGAATACAAATCCAAAACCCCTACAGAGAAAAGTGTCTCAGGTTTTGGACGAAATGTTCTCTCTCAGTTCACCACCAAAATAAAGCAATAAATTCAGAATTATTGCCCAGGTTTATGTGTTTATGAATGAGGGTTTTTTGACTGGGGGATCACTGGTTCAATCTGGGAAGCAGCTGAAGTGATGAGGGTGGTCACAGTGAATGAAGCACACGTCCCCTTCTTTAACAACTACTGGCATGCATGTGTGCTCAAAACATCAAACATCAAACCCATAACTGCTCCATTATAAAGACTAGTTGTACTGGGCAGCTCCCAGTTATATTGGAAACTTGATTGAAATGTCAGAATAGGACCATGTTGTTCACTCATTTTCATTTTAGTACATGTTGTGGTACACCTACAGCACTTTAAGATGAAAAGCACCACAATCTGGCAACATTAGCCACCAGAAGATACTGATCAGGCCATAGACTGAGCCTGCAGAACAGAGAAAGGATGTTTTATTGCTAATGAATTCAACTTTTAATTTGTAAGAAAAGGCAGGTGTTAAAATCATATAGTCTCCCACTTGAATCTTGAAATTCTTTAAACAAGTTGAATGAGGTTAATTTTAAGATACAGTATATTATAGTGGTATGTTAAGAGGTCACATTGTAGCTATGGAGTCAACATGTGTAGCTGCTGAAGCTATGCTTTGTAACAAACATTACAAAATCTTGCACCACCTAAAAAATGTGATTACACTTCATATATAGCAGCTATGGAGAAAGTACGAGGGGAATGAAAGAGCTGTGATTGGCTGCTTGTGTTTTCTCCGAATCAGGACTCTTCTCATTTTCACTGACACAAATCTAACAGTCATCTCCACTGCACACCTCCTGCTCACCACGACTGCCACTCTTAAAACCTGCAGGACAGAGTCTCCCCTTCCTGCAGTGACAGTAATGACACAAATACAATCACCAATGACGCCAGAGACCCCGCCATACTCATGAGCTGCTGTAGCTTACTCTGCCGCTAAAAAATGCAAAATAAAATGCACCAGTGCCGGCACGTCAGTGTGGGAATGTGGCCACTGACACCAGATCTAAAAACTCTGTATTACTGCAGAGAGGTTTACCTGGTGCTGATAGGCTTAATCAGCGCTGTGTGCACTCGTCTGACAAGGGCTCCAGTGTAAAGGACGTTCATTTATATGTAAAAGTCCCGCATTGCAGCTTTAAGAATGAATGAAAGTAAACATTCCAATTCCAGTAAAATTTGACTGTAATTTGACTGCCACGATTGAGACCTGGGTATCTGCAGGCTCAGGTATTGTGCTCCAGGAGACGGTGCTCATTTTCAGGTCTGACCTTAACTTCTAATCAGGTTGAATAAACACCAAGAAATCTAGTTTCAAGCTCATTTATTTTGAATGTTTTGAGTCTCAGTATTTATCTAAACTTTTTCATACTAGTTTTACAGGCACAGTGTTTTGTAATGGCCTGATTTTCATGTTAAAGAAAATACCATAAACTGGAGGAACGGGAATCTTCACAGATTTTTGTTTGGACTGATCCAATTTCTCTAGATTACAAGAATATTTTGCATGTTTGTTAAGGGGGATTTTTTTGGTTTGGACTTGGAAGCTTGAACTCAAAAGCACACACACAACTTCTTCCCTCACAGCACCCCTCAGCAGGTGCCATGTTGCCCAGTTGGATGCGTGCCCATTTGAGATCAGAAGGCAGTTAGGCATGGCAGCACAGTGGGCATCTGGTGGGCACCGGAGAGATGGAGAGGGGGGAGGAGGGAGAGAGAGAGAGAAAACAGGTTGTCAAATGAGACAAAGAGCAGACGGAAGAAAGGAGTGAGGTGGAGAAGGAGAGCAGCGAGAGAGAAGAGTGTTTACAAGCTCCAAGAGTTTACAAGTTTGCGTGTGCGCTCATGTCTCTATGTGTGTGCTTTTGTATGCCCACTTGGTAACGTGTGGGTGTGCGACAGAAAGGGAAGAAGACAGTCGAAGAGACAGAGAGGGAGACAGTGTGTGTGAGAGACGAGTGATTTCACACCAATAAAGTGCAATCATGAGGCACTGACTCACTCGTGACCTCAGCACCAGTGTAGCAGTGTTGCTGTGTTTACACCCTCCCAGTGAAACAGATGGAGCAGAGAAATAAAGCTAACCACCGGAGAAGACCCTCAGTCCTCTATGCATTCTGTCCTGCACAGCATAGCAACTGTGGGAGAATTTATGTAGAAGAATTTTGAAAGCGTTTGACGACTATGAAGCTGTAGAAATGTACAGTAGGGAAAAAGCTAATCGATGGCTACATGTGTTCTTGACTTGAGCAAAATTCAACTTGAGTAAAATTAGACAAATCCAACTAGCAAGCCTGTAGATGTAGCCCTCAAATGTCTCCTCACAGCCGAATCCATGTATGCAAGCCATATGTTGCTGTGCGGAACATTTGCATGCACTCAGCAGCACTTAATGTCTTTTCACAGAAGCACAGAAGGCATCTCTTCCTCCCTACACTGGGAACATCAAGGCTCTGCGCCTTATGCAACTCTGAGCCGAGCTCATCAAAGCAAAAGGAAGCACAGAGCTCTAAACGTTAAGGTGGACGACATGCTGTTGTAGGCAAACATGCCTGTTTGACTGACATGAGCTGGGGAGGAAAATTATGGAATGCTGGAGCCAATAGAAGCACTTTACAATTGTATACATGCCACATTTTGCTAATAATAACTAATAAATGACATAATTGGTGGTGGTTTACTGTAAATCTATGAGACTACATAATGCTGTTCTGTATTCCTACAGCTTTTCAGCATCTCCATTTTGCAGTTATTTATATTTCTGCCTCTACATTGTCATTGTTTTATCTACTCCATGTGGCACCTAGTACATTTCTGTCTGACTCCCTTCTGTTGCTCTTCCGATGTTTCCTCAAAACCTCCTGTTAATGCACAGTCGTGTCACATTTCATTGCAAAATCAAATCATTTACATCGACATTTGGTGAACCCTGACTTGCAAATTTAATGAACGGGAAAGCTATAGAGTCCAAAATGGATGGAATGAAGCAATGGCCTATTATCTGTGTTGCTCCATCAACTTTTATTTGCTGCAGTATAAACTGCTCCACAAATAAGGCAGAGTTTGCAGACAGTTGCAGTCGTGGTACAAATAGATCTTTTGAATAAACTGTGAATGCATTGTGCCTTTAATGAGCAAGCAAACTGAAAATTGCTTTTTTTTTTCATTTTTCTTGGTCAGCTTTATCCCCTCTTTGACAACTCTTGAACAAAACGAGGAGAGCTGTTATGACCAAGTATTTCCAGCAGCAGGATGGTGGCTGGATTGACTCAAAATGAACTTCTGTGTGTGTGTGTGTGTGTGTGTGTGTGTGTGTGTGTGTGTGTGTGTGTGTGTGTGTGTATGTGAAAATCTGATTATCTGATATGATATGTGTAATGGCAGCTCTTGTCACCTAGTGCAGCTGTGAGGAGTAAGATCAATCAGGCTTTGGACACATACACAATATTTGTTTGTAGGATCTGCTCCTCCTCTACATCCACCACTCAGAAGCCCTGCCTCTAATACTTTGAGAAATGTCTCAGCTTTCTATGTCTAAAGTTCAAAAGGCAGCTCCCACCTGGCTCACTCGAACTGGCCTGAAACCGCAGCCAATCACCTGTCAGCCTTCTCTGAACGATCAGAATTAGCTGGGGTAAACACTTGCAGTGTATTGTAACAGTTAACATTTAATAATCTGTATAACATACAGATTTTTAAAAGATGGAGAATGGAAAATGACCTGGAGATGGATAGTACTGTACCATTTCCTGCTGTGTGTGTGTGTGTGTGTGTGTGTGTGTGTGTGTGTGTGTGTGTGTGTGTGTNNNTGTGTGTGTGTGTGTGTGTGTGTGTGTGTGTGTGTGTGTGTGCGTGCAGTATTTAGATAAAATCATGGTGTTCACACAAGTCTGTGTATTGATTTAATAAGGCCCTCCAACTGAGATTGGTCAATTGTCCATGTCAGCACAGATCACTCTCTTTATTGAATTTCCTGTGGTGGACACACCAATAATCTCTATGCAAATCAGCACTGACCTCTTGTTCATTTCAGCTTAAGAATCCAATAAACAGTTGTATCATAGAAATCAATTTCTAACAGCCACTGCACATTACTGTCCAGGCTGCCGGTTACCTCTTTGACTTGTATACATCCCTTGTTTGGATCAATGCACCTTATAGTGGTTGTTGAATGAGACCTCATGCATCTCTCTATACAGTGCTTTACCTGACACTACACATGACCTTTGATTCAATGAATTGGGAGAAAACTTGATCCTGATTGGCTGCAGAGTGTTCAGTAATTCCTGAGAATGACTACCTATTAAGACTTAATGTCTGTCCAACATTCTAAATTAATTTGCAGCTAAAACGAGAAGCCATAGCAACAGGGACACACTCGAAGCCTCTGTTTCCAATTTATTGCAGGAAGCTTACATCTAATTGCAACAATGAGTGACTTCAACATTTCTTTTAACCTGCTTGAAGAATATGACAACTTTGATAACTGGGATGCAGCTGAGGAAAGAGAAATTGAAAAGAAAAGGGAGAAATGGCACGAGGAGCTAACACAAGGAGAGTTAAATCACATAGGAAGTGAAAAAGACGAGATAACAAGAATCTAACAAGAACGAAATGGGCAGTTCATGCACTGACAGACTTCTTTAAGTAAAAGCGAATTGACTCCAACTTTGAAACCTACACAACCGATGCCAAAAGGTATAGAGCTGTTCAGCAGGGGAGCGCACAGTTCACCTTGTACGAGATCCAGTAACGAAATTCTGAGTCCTACAATGGCAAACGCGGGTCATGCCTTCATCATAGTGGGATTCCTAAGCTCTTGTAGCCTTCCAGAAGTAGATTTTGTTCAGGCTTGTGATTGGCTAGCATGCATTTTCAAATGGGAAGTGATGTTTTTAAAACAGTGCTTGTGTGGACAAGATATTTTTGAGAGTGCAGAGGGGTCCAGCAAAACTAAATAAAAAGATGATCTTGGCTCAATGGTTGCCACTATACAATGCAGTGTAATCCAGCAGGGAGCTGTGGTGACCAGTCAAATACATAGAAGTGCACATGCCCGGTAGATTACTTTGTAACATGAACACTCATAGATATATTCCTCAAACTGGCCTTCCTGGATCCTGTTTAATCGTGTTCCTGGAACTTGTTTTGCCAGACTGCTTTTTCAGTCTGAATGCTCACTAATTGAAAATCTGCCAAACTGTTAAAGCAAGGCTTTATAAATAAACCACTTGTTTTGCTTCTTTTGCGTAAGTCAGTAAAACTGACTGTAAAACTGCAATATGTTTATTTCCCTGGAAGAACATTCAGGAAAAAGGTGGCACGCCTTTTGGTGGAATAAAAACTCTAAAGAATCCACTTATGACTTTTTATATTTGCAGGTAATGACCGAAACAATCTGCTGACACACTGCAGCAAAAAGCCTTCATCACAGCATATATTTGACAGCAGTGAGTGTGCGGCATGGTCTATATACAACATAAATGTCACCAAAATGGTAAAAACATGAGGTGATTTTTTTTTGTGAGTGCTGCCTTTTCCCTCAATTTATTTTGTGAAAAGAAACACTGCAGTCCTCTTTTCAAATGAAATTCAGCGCAGGAGAAACAGCTATTTCTTCTGTACGATCATTTCATAAATGAAGTCCCAGAGCTGGTTGATTAAATTGTCACTGTGTCGCAAGAACATTTACAACAGGATTTCTCTGTCCTGTCACACAATATGCCAGATGGAAACGGTCTCCATGTGGTGTGTAGTGACAACAGATGCCCACAGTTTGCTCCTTAATCATCTCCTCCAAGGCTAAGCATCAAGTATCCTGAGCTTGTGATCTCAGCACATTACTTTAAAAGCAATCCCATTCTGGAAAAAAATGGCTCTGCCATGGGTACTCCACCATGAAGGCTGCTCTTTACGTCCCTGCACCCTGAGATGGTTCCATCACGAACTGCATAGCTGAATAAGCAGGACAGGCATCCTCTTGATTGTTGTTCAGACTAAATTCACCCAGTCTCCATTGCTATTAAGAAGTGCAGCGCATGTCTGTGTGGAAGCTCACAACAGGCTCTGCCTTTCACAAACACCAGTTTACTAGGCTGTGGATATCATGAAAGGAGTGGGCTCACATTTCAGTGATGCACAGCACTGGGGTCAGAGTGGACTGAGAGGAAGTAATGGAAGATCGAAATAAGGCCTTTGAGTTACTCTGCAAAAAATACTCTGCAGGATTGGTGCATCTTGGAGTTTAAAGTTGGGTTTGCTGTGCCGTTTACGTCAATACCTCTGGAATTACAAAGGATAGCTAAACAGCTGCTAGCGCCCTCTGACACTCCTCCTCCATGTCCAGCAGTTCATTACCCACAGCCGTTAGACACCATGTCATCATCATCATCAGCAGCAGCATCAGCATGCTTGGTTAACCTGGCCAAAAGCCTGCAACAATGAACAGAAAATGATTCTGAAGATATGAGTCACTGGGAAAACATTTGGAAAGCACTGCTGTGAGCTTCCGTGCCTCTCAGTTGCAGGTTATGTTCCCCTTTAATGCTGAAGTGTCCCTCTCAGAAATAATCTTCCACCACGCCGCCACACGCAGAACCAATGCAAATCTGCTCTGAAGATACGCTGAAGAGATGAACACAGTGGAATGAGTCGGCAGTGTTCCAGTGAGCAGCAGAATATGTTCACCTTTGCAGGGCCATCCATGCTTATCAGGGAGGAAAAATAAGTACTGCAGGATTAATGTCAATTGCCCAACTTCAACGTCAATTATTCAACTTGACTGCACTTGTGTGGAGTCGCTTTTCAGCACCTCTGAGTCAGGAAACAGGGTGTTTTTGCACCAAATCCACCCTATAACACCTTGTTTGAGGGCCTGCTGCTGCTGTGACTCTTGGGTGTTACAGATCCAGCAAAACATCACTTGCAGATCCAACGCAGCCGCGTGAGCTGCTCAACCAAGAGAATATGGTGGATGGTGGAAGGCAGACGGCGTACTTTTCAACATCTAGAAAGGGTTACCTCAAGAGGAAGTTTGGGAAAGACTTGTGTTCCCAGGTATATTTCACTTCAGCTCACATCTACAGCTTCATCTTATCTGATCCTGAGGGCAGAATGTGACATTTAGATTCCTTCAAAACTCCATTTAAATGTACAATAAGCATCTCTTGCATCAGTCAGTCAATGTGAGTGACACATGTCCTCCATTTTTCCTCACACCACAACTGCCATCATCGCCATCCTCTTCATCAGCTCTAAGGTGAGTTTCCACAGGAAACATGCCGCTGTGGCCGCTGAGGCACGTTTGAAGTCTGGTCACACGTTCAGAGATGGAAAAAATCATGAATGAGCTGCATCAAAGATAACGCCGCCACAGGCAAGCGGGGATGGATGAAGCCTGTGTATTTTGAAATATAGGAAGCTTCAAATTTCACGCCGCTGGGCTCTATGAAAGATTTAGTAGCTCATATTGTTTTTGTATCTTACAACTGACTGCAGAGTAGTTCAGAGGATATCCATTTTTTTCTTTCAAAGTAAACGAAACACACTATAGAATAGCTTTATGTCTGAAAAGCATATGTAAACTGGAATAGGTTTAAGGTGTCCAATAGTTTGTGTGTAAAAACTATTTTACTCATCCACACCAACTGAGCCAGAGATAATAGAGCCCATCCCACCTCAAGGACCTACACGTGCCATTGTTTGCAGATTGTTTTTTTTTTTTTGCTTGTTTGTTTGCAGATTGTTTTTTTTTTTTTTTCTGACAAAATCAGTTAAGACAGTAGCAACATAAGACAGTCAGGCTGACATTAAATTAGGAGAGGATCTGCAGAAACAAAACTAATGTGATTTTTTTGCTTTGGAACACTCTTCTGGACTCCTACAAGTACGGATCCTGAATGACAGATGTCAGTTGCAGCTGCAGGCTTCAGATTCATAAATACCAGACTTCAGCAGCTCAAATCCAACTGCTCATGTTGTGATCAGAGAAGAATGAGGTGTAGAGTAAACCCCTCTAAAGTCACACTGCTGCAGGTGAACATGATATGACCTTTAAAAGAAAAAGTCGTGCATTTATTTGGAGGTTTTATTTGACTTCTGTTTCCACTTGCTTCAGTTATCACGCGTTTTCTCGCCTAAGCTGTTGGAGCGTCACTGCTGCACTGTGTGACTTTCAGAGCTACTAAGCATGCATCAGCAAACATCATTATTGAGGCTAATTCTGGAAAGCAAAATGTCAGCTGGAAGCCCACATCATTAGAATGTCATGTTTAAACAGCTTTACAATCAACAAATCAATTAGTAAAAGTGAGCCGTCATTAAAAGAGGAAAGAAAAAGGCTGCGCTGTTATTTAAATGATCTCATTGACGGTAAGCAAACAGAGATCTTACTTTGACTGTCGAATTTCCTGATGATGGTGTCCAGGAAGGTGTTCTGCGGAGCCACATGGCCCCTCCGGACGGGCATCTTCGCTGCGGTGGCCCCTGGACTTTAAGAGACTTGGCAGGAGTTTTAACAATATCACAGCTTGTTTCCAGTCCTCACAGCCGAGCGCAAGATGCTCACTGCGCTCCCCGCATGGAGACTTAACGCTGACAGGTTCAGAGGCAGTAATCCGGGGGCCAAAGTTTCCCCAAGTTGTTCAGAGAGACGACAGGCTCGTGGCGGATCTCAGGAGAAAGTGAGGAGAGGGGAGTTGTGGAAAGGAGGCGCACTGTACGCACGGCAGAACTGAGCCGTTTCCAGCCTCCAGTTTCCAGGTTGAGAGGAACGAGGGTGTCTGTTTCTGTCCCCCGGGGGGAGGGCCGCCTGTCAGGTGATATTTCTTCCTGGTCTCACACTCGGTGGAGCACGGCAGACCTCTCATCCTGCACTGCAGCCCGCTCCTGCTTCGCGGACTGGGCGAGCTTTCCGACGAGCGTCGTTGGAGCCATAGTTGAGGCGCTGGGCTGCGCGTTTTTTTATCTGTTTCTCATTCCAGCTCCTCTCTCTACCTCTGAATGTCTTTGTGCTTAACTGGGGAGAGGAGGAACACTGGTGATTAAAAGAAAACAGCAGAGCGCAGATCCGCAGCTCGAATCGTCCTAGATGGGTGTTTTTGGAGGTGTTCTCTGTGTCTCTCCTCCTCCTCGCTGTGCGCTCTGCACAGATGACTTCAGCTCAACCGGCGTCTAGCTGCGCCTCTTTTAACCCTTTGCTCATCAGGAGCAAAGGATGTAGATGAAGTAGAGGTGGATGCGCTCTTAGCTACCCAAATTCTCCTCATCAGCGAGGAGAACACGTTAAATTACCCCTGAGCTTCCCAAAGCGCGGGGCCTGGGGATTCTTGGCTGCTACAAAACCCCAGTATCAATAATGGACTTATTGAAAGTTATTCATCTGACAAACATTCATCATTTGTTAGCCTACAACTGGTCTAAAAATGAAGCAATCCCAATCAGTTCTGAAGCGTCTGTGGTGCAGTTCAGATAACAGAGGGACGCTTTGTGTTTTTCATCACACACCTGCTCTGAAAGGCTGCGGCCGAACGGCTGCTGCCAACAGGTGTTCAGCTTTGGGCTTCGTTACCTGTCTTCCTGAATGGGAGGGATTCATTTGAGACGCAGCACGTCATGCTGTGTGCTACCATGTTCCATAAACCTGCGCTAAAGTGAGCGCCTGTGCGGCTGCTCCGGAATCACTGAATTTCACGTGAATATGCTCAGAAAAGGCGGTTGTGATGCTGCTTTATCGTGTGTCAGGGTTGGATGGGGATTCACCTCTCAGGCTGCTCAGCTACGTCATACCGCCGGGGTTCCCCCCTTCCGTCATAGTGGGGATGATGCCTTCATGAACTGTCGGATATTGTGCTTCAAGCTGAAGCGCACACTGAAGTCTCCATATTGAGTGTGAAACGTTGAATCAAAGGACTGTCGTGTGTAGTCTGCAGATATGCAGGGGACAGGCATTCGGTGTCTGCAGCTGAAATCTAAAACATAATTGTCCAAATTACTAGGAAATTACGGACATATCAATATGCACAGGAATCAACCAAAATGAGATGAAACGACCTTACATTAACACAAAATACTGACACATCATCAAATGTCTTGCAAATCCATGAGGTTAATTACATAAAAGGCTTCTGTCTGATTGGAAACACAAGAAAAGACTGTACCAAAGGCAGTTTTTGATGCTTCATTTAGCAAATGGATAAATTAGCCAGCACCTATGTATAGCCTGGATACTGTATAGAACAGCCTGTGGGAGCTTTTCCACTTCATTAGAATCCAGACGTTGTTGAGTATGAAAGGATGTGTGCTTCGGGAAGAAGTTTCTTTTTCTGACTGCACTTGAAGGCAGCAGCGGACTAAGCTCTCCTCCTGCATGTCCAACAACCTCACGCTTTCTCAGAGCCCCTTCAAAGCCACGATAACAAGATTTTTCCATCCGTCTCAGAGATGTAACGGGCCCGGAGTGAGTAAAATTCCCTTGTTTTTCGTGCTGTCAGACACAGGCCTGAAGCAGCACTGCTGCTCGCTCCATGCATTTATCAAAATGACCCGCACAGCAGCGGCATTTTTTTTCTTTTTTCCCAGCGATCAGTGTTTTAATGATTGTTTGGACGTGATGAATTGCAGCCTTGCAGTTGGACGAGGACGGAGGAGCTATCCATCAAAATGTGACATTTTGGTATGAATTAAAAATGCAAGAAAAAGCCGTGTTTACTACAGCGGCTGAAAGCGAGAGGAGGCGTGCTGGTCAGCCTTCCTCTCACAACTCCCTTATTTAGTCAGGAAAAGAGCGAGGGAGGAGGGGGGGAGGAGAAGAGGGGAAGGCAAAGGGGGACAGAAAAAAGCAGACAGCTTCTTGTCATGGATAAGACAGATCCCAGCCCGTCAAACTCTTTTTGTATTGCCAGTATAGACACACGCACGCACGCACACACGCACGCACGCACAGGATAGACAGCAAGAAAGATGAGTGGTTGCTTCAGGAGTTCTTAATGTATTTTACCTGGCACAAAAATGAATAAGTGAAGTGGAAAAGCTCCAGTCTTCACTTTGACACATCCATTAAAAGCTACATGTTGTTATAATGAATAAACAGTTCAGCTGTAAATTTAACTGTCATCACAAGTATTACTTGCTATAATAAGTATAATGTCTCCAAAGAAACATTATTTCTTTTCAAATATATTTGAATTATGCACAAAATTAATCCTTGTACATGGCCACATGTTCATTTTTGGAACTTTAATATCACAAAAAATTCACATCTTTAGTTTTTAACTGGCTTTTCTCTGGTTCTGCTGAAACCACATTGAGGCGTTGGACATCGGGTCTTAAGGTGGGACGCTTATGTGAAGAGTAGAAATAAACATTCAAAGTAAGTGGTGGATGCTTGACTTCAACTGAGTGACACAAACGTATGTAGGTTCTTTTGAAGAAAAAGTGGCAGTACTCCTCAAATTTGTCTAACATGTTAAAAAAAGGAGGTATTTTGGATTATAAATATTTCCTTAGAACCTCAGATGTTCTTTTCCCTCCAGATCTTAATTCAACATCAAAAGCGTATCCATTTATAGATATGAATGCATGACAAACAGAGTTATTCACTGTTCTGAGATGGAAAAAAGTGATAAGCCAAACACAATTGGCACACTGTATGAGACTGGACAAAATAACGCTCTGAGAGGCAAAATAAGGGTTTATGAAGAAAAATGTCATTTCCTCTTCATTTAAAACACAGTGATGATAATGATCTAAGGAATGACACACTGAGTCATGCTTGAATATAACTGTAATGCTATACGTTACAATGGGGCAAAGGCTCTTTTATTGTCTACATGTAAATGTACGGGACAGTGAGTTTTGCCACATTCTGCTGGTGCTGTTCAGAGATATATGATTCAAAAAGGCAACAATGCTTTTAAAACAACTAATAGCAGGAAGAATATTAAAAAAAACAAAACAGACAGCCGACAGTATTCTCGATATGGACAAAATATTTATTGAGCAGTCGACTGGAACTACAGTGTGAACTGCAACATGAAAAAAATATCTACCCAGCTGCAGTAAACGGCAACTTAAAGCAGACTACTGATAAATTTTCTTTAATCATACAAATGAAACATTGAAATGTTTAATAGGTTTTTCTTGAATTGTGTCATAGGTCCTTTAATATTACTATAAAAATACAGTAGTAAAAAGCTGTACAGGCTGAAGAATAGGAACTCGATGATCAGCAGCAGCAGCATCCAGTCATATGATGACTAAGTACTACAGAACAATGTGTACATCAAAAGGGTCTCAGGACTTCAGTTTTCCACTCATCCATTCATCTGGTGATCTGTCCATCCCAAAACTCTCCGTCCATCACCCAGCTGGCTTTCAGTGTGGCGCTCTCACTTGACTTGGCGTCCAACGTTGTCCTGCTCTCGCTCTATTTAGGGAATACACACACTCATACTCACACTCACACACACACACACACACTCATCATACGCACTCAGCGCCTGGACAGGTCACCTCCTGTGAAGAGGAGAAACAGCAAGACTGATGGAATCATAGCGTCACCGTTATTTTCTCTAATAATTGAATTCCTCTGCAGGATAACAGACAGAGAGTCTCTAAAGCATCTTATCTTCATTTGGTAATGTGTGAACAGCATGGCTTTATATATTCTGGGATACTGTGAGAGTTTCCATATTTGAAATGCATTTTAAAAAATCTGTTAAATGCAAATGTAAAGCATATTATTTGAAATGCATTTATAATATGGAATGCATCAACCAAAGTACATTTATAAAAAATCCCGACAGAAGTTGAAAAATGTATCCACGTAAGTCATCTCCAGTCTTGTGTCTGTAATGAGAGCGAACATCAGATAAGAAATGGAAAAACCTATAGTGGCAGTTAATATGTGTAAGTGTGTGTGAAAGCGTCCACACATTATCAAAGATTGATTGCTGCGGCGACCAAATCCGTCAGATGTGATGTCCAGGGGAGTGTAGATCTGGGAGGGGAATATGAGCTGGGGGGTGTTCTGTGTCGTATGTGGCTGCATCCAATTAACTAACGCAATCAGCCATGTTGATGAATGGATTAGCACATAATTGCTTCAGAGGTGGGATCCCTGATTGAATTATTCATGGTGGGCAAAGGCAAACGTATGTTTCCCTCAGATTAGAGTGCATGCACGTGCGTGAATCTGTGTAAATGCATGTAAGTCACTGGTCATGTGTGTGTGTTTGCATGCATATGTTGTGTGTCAGCCTAGTGTTAATTGAAAGTGACTGAGAATTTGTACAGAGAGAGGAAGAGACAGACATGATGGTTGGAAGGTTACAGCCACTTACTGAGCTGCCTGTGGGGGAAACCTTCAAATTGGTTGCAACACTGGCCACACAGTGATGTTACAGCAGGTATGTTTCATGGGTGCATTCCAAAAACGGCCCAGCACAGTGCCAGTGAGTGGGCATGGTTTGGTACATAAAACAGCACATGCTGCTTACTGTACGTCAGCTGAGTAAACAATGTGCAAAGTTTCCCCAAAGAGCAGTGAATAACAGAGAGCCTCACATGCTGTACATTTCACACGACTTGTCACTGCTGAATGCAAATGGAGAAACTAAAGTCAATGCTTTAAAGCCGTCAAAAGAGGACATCCAAATTTGGTTGCGGTGATTGCATGGTGTTACCACAGCATCCACCACCTAATCTGCAGCTGTTTGATCATCAGCTAATGCCGTGATGAGGATGTGTACCTGCAGGGGTACTTCTATGGGTTTAAGGAGGGAAAGATTGTGGAGTAGCTCAACTAATTTGAAAAAAACAGAAAATTTGTGTTTAGAAGGAAGATTGTGTTTAGGAGGAAGATAAACACACAAATACAATTACAAATTGTCTTGAGGCTGAACCTGATTCAACTGTTGATATGACAACAGGTCAGTGATTTTTCTGCTCCTCAAAGCTGCATTAATGTTTAACAGTATCAGCTGCCTCAAGCCAAAACTGAAAAACTGCAGGCTTATTCAAACTTTGCACAGTAAAGCCAATACTGTACATAAATTCAGTGTCAGTGAAGAATCATTCATGAGAGGCAACACTGGTAAAACATTGATATAATCAAGATTTAGATAGTTAAGTTATTGAGAATTCATGTATCAAGATCTGTTGGTGTAATTATCATAATTTTATAAACACACATACAAGATAAAAAGGCTATATGATAGATAAAAAAAGAGCAAATCCAAGTGTAAGAAAATGAGTTCAACAATTCATTGGTAAATTGTTTAAGTAAGATTAATTGCCTTTAATTTGATTTAACCGGGAATCTTCATCTTCATTAATGTAGGCTTCATGTTAGCCTATATTAATAAGGCCACATTTGAAGAACAGGTGCAGAGCGGCATGCATCCTGAATGGTTTAGCCTGTCTCTATTATATTTCACCATCACTGAAATGCAATACGCTTTGGGATATGTGTACTTCTTAATCAAATTCATAATCAGTCATTCCTCTGTGACTGCTGGGAACATGAATGTGTAAACATGTCAGATGCAAAGACTTTTACATGATATGAAACGCTCGGTTCTCACTCAGCCACATCCATCATTCCCCACCTTGGCAGCTGGTGCATTCGCAGCTGTGTATGACGGGCAGAACGACCGGCTCACTCTCTCCACTCTCACACTGCAGGCTGAGGAAGCGGACTGGGTTGTCAGGGTCCAAACGGTAACTACAGCACTCACAAACTGACTGGAGGTAAGGCTCCTGCAGAGGAGGAGGGAGGAGAAGAGAGAATGAAATGATGGATGAGGATGAGTGAAGAAAAAGAAGGCGAAGAGGTGAAAGGGGGATAAGGTGGAGCAAGCCAATTAGGAGACTGGAATAGGAGGACAGTGAGAAGGGTTTAGAGGAGAGGGAGGTTCAGAGAGAATTTCAGAGGATGGGATAGAGGGAGAGAAGAGGATCGCAGAGAACAGAGAGATGATGCCTGAAAGAGGAGGAAAATGTAGCCAGAGAGGAGGGTAAGTTTAAAGGAGGTGAAAGGGCACTGGCAGGACTGATGTAGGAGGAGAGAGGAGGCAGGTGGAGAAATTAGAGCCCTTAAACATTATATTAAATGACAAAATGAGACAGTATGAATGACAGAATGTGATATTTATGGAGCAAACTTTATAGTATTTCCTGTGCTGCATCTGAAAATACTAAATCACATCGAACACTAGTGTAAAACGAGAAATACTTTCCATTATAACAATGAGTCAAATGATAATGTCTAATGTGAAAGTGGTCACTCATAGCTGGTGATAACTCTCCGTGGCTTCATTAGTGTGGGCTCAGCTAATTGTTTTCATTGTCCAGCAAACTCCAGTCTCATACATCTCTTTCCAGGCAGCTGTATGGAGCAAACAAGCTCTGATAAGCCCTCTGTACACTGCCAATAAGCAAACAGCAGGCAGACACTTAGTCACTGGCAGCTAAATATAGTCGAGCAATTAGCAGGAAAGGAGCCACATGTTTTTGTCAGGAGTTGGTTGAGACCACACACAAACCTGAAAGGACAGTGAATATGAGAATTATTCATCAGGTGGCCAGAGACACAGCTCCAAATGAATGCTAATGTTGCTCTGTTCTATTCTAACATGTTTTTCAGGTTGTTGCAAAGTTCTTCTGCCCTGAAGTGGCAAAAAAATGGATTAATGCAACTATGAAAGTCATGATAATACAATCAGCTCATCTAAAGCTCTGTTAAATGAAACATTTTCAGCCAATTGGTGGCAGAGGAAAAAGCTGTAAACACTGCACTGACATGTTGTAAAGTGGTTATGGCAAAGGTGCTATCTTATTTCCACATCCAGTGTCCACAGAGTAACATCAGCATTCATTTGAAGACAATCTCTGTCCACCTGATGAATCTGAATCCAATAATCACTCTTCTTCTTGCTCTGGTTTGGTCTCCAGTGATTCCTGAGGGAAATATCTGCATATTTTGTCAGTCTGCTGCTTGGTGCTGGGCAGTTAGCCTTCAGAGGGTTTACATGCACTTATTCACTAAAACGTCAGCTGCAGCTGGAAACAGTGAGCGTGGACCAGAACAGTAATGCTGCAGCTCGCAAATGCAAAACAGTGAGCTGAAAGATGCTAAAATGCTTAATAGAGATGAGGGGAACTGCAGACTCAGTTAATAATTATCTGTTGGTTCATCGATCAGATAGACAGAGAGACAGTTTACATGTCAAACTAGTAAAAAGAAGAACCAAGAGAGCTAAAACACAATATAAACACAAAGTTGGGAACTGGATAATAAGTCAGCATTTTTTGGAACTCCTGAAATACAAAAACCCAGCCTGTTTTGCATGATAGAAGGCAGCTTCTTGAAAGGTGTACTCATGTGTCCAATTAGTGCAGGCGGAGTCCCAAGCAGGAGAGAGACAGTGGAAAAGTACAATGGATGGGAGCACACAATGATAGATAATAGGGGGAGAGGCAGATGACAGGAGGGATGGAGTCCAGGATCCAAAACTGAAAGCAACTTCAGCTTTGAAGCAGCAGCTACTAGTGCTTCACACACTTTGAAACAGTGTGTGTGTGTGTGTGTGTGTGTGTGTGTGCATGCGTTTAATGGTGGTGGGAAAGAGCATGTGACTCCTGTGAACGCATCCCCGCTTCTTCCAGTCCCGCTGATCAATGAAAAGGGAACTTCCCTGTGCTGCCTGGTCACTGGTTACCATCCCTGGTTGCCACAGTAACAGAAGGTAATGACACATTTGGCTGAGCTGATGTTTATTTTTACTAATCTGACTGACTCTATTTTTACAGCGGAGATGTATGGATGCCAAGGAAGAACAAAGTCACCATGGTGATGAAGTGATGAGCCCGCTGTGTTGCGAGATAAAAAAAGACAACAAGTGAAGGCTGCAAAGAAAACAGGTGAAGAAAAGCTGATAGAATCACTGAAACATGTGACCGCTGTTCAAAACATCTATATTTAGATCACTGGCGGTGACTCGACTATTGAATTATGTATTTTTATTTACCTGCCTTTGTGTCATCTATGTGAGCTGTGTGTAACTAACTGCAGCTGGCAGAAGGCAGAGGCTGTCGGAGACTGTTAGCTGTCCCTGTTCGTCTGTGAAGACGTGAGATTACGGCAGGTGCGAGCAGCTGAATGGGGCCACATGTTTGACTTCATTTTGTTGTGCAAAACTCTCTTAACACCCTGATGCCAGGTCGTGCTTCAGGAGGGAAACAGATGGGCAATTTGGCTGCACAGTGTTAGTTGAGGCAATAATGCTGATTATGTTCTTGCGTACTATGAACAATATTATTAATAACAGTTTGTGGCTTAGTTAGGATTTGAAGAGCCAAACCTGTTTTACTGCTTTTCTGGCACTTTGTATCCAACATGTTTATTATTTAAGGTCGGCAGACATTCCTAATTAAATGAATACTGCAGAAACTCCAAAGTGCACAGGCTGAAACAGCACTATTTGATTAGACGCAATTGACTGTGCAGCCCTGATGGGCAATTAGCAAACAATAGCAACCAACAGCCTTTTCTGTTCCAGTTCTGGTCCCGTTTAGTCCACTTTGCTGGCTCTATGGTTCTTTATGGTGCTACCAGTTGATCTTGAGGTCAATGCTTGTCAATGATGCCTCATGTTCAGATAGTGGCATCTCCTGTGTGTGTGTGTGTGTGTGTAGATGTCTCTTTGGCGTACCTCCAGGATGACATCAGTCCTCGACAGGCAGCGTCCCCTGCAGAAGCTGACCTCCACGTTGTCAAGCCGACAGTCTCCCTTGGTGATGTTCCTGACCTGCACATAGCGGCGACACTCTGGCACAGGCTCGCCTGACGGACACGCAGAGAGGAGGACGAGGAGGGAGGAAATGAGATGGGACGCAGAAAATGGGAAACACAGAAGGCATGGAAAAGCAGATTATGAGAAACCAGAAGCTAAAAAATGGAGAAAGGGTTTTTTTGTGTATGCATGAATAAGCAGGAGGAAAAAGACAAAGGAAGAGACAGAGCCAGAGAGCACGGTGACATTGCCATGCTCCCTCGCAGCATGTGACATTTCCTCCACTGGGAGACAGATTAAAGCCCCTATGTAGGTTAAGTAATGTAATCTCTCACTAATTGTGGACTGCAGCGCTTGGTTTTTAGCCTGCTATAAAATTAACTATAGGACATTCAAATGAAAGTCATGACACGGAATAAAAGGATCCATAATGACTTTGTATGTTTAAGATTTGTGTGTTTTGGTTGTATTTCAATTGCTCCATTTCTGGTACACAACCAAAGATGAAAAAGTGGAGCTTCTGTGTGTCTTTGCATGTTAATTCTCTCAGGTTCATTTATTTATTCAGGGAACAATGTCTACTTTTCAGACCTCAAATATACTGTGATATATGTTTGATTTCTGAACACAGTCTGTAAATTGATTTGCACATACTGTGTTGTACTAACCCGGAAACTGCTTCCTGCAGACTGGACAGCAGCTGCCTGGTTCCTCCACCTTGACCTCCCCCTGAGAGAGAGATAAAATTAGTTGTCTTTTCAACATTTAATGATCAGTCTCAATGAAAACAACACAGGTGCACAATACAGCAAGTGAGTAGAAATAATCTCCAGCACCCTGTCAACACTCATAGTCAATTTATTAGATAGTTCTGTTTGAGCATCACAACTTTTGTCATGCATTTACATTCTTCAAAAGGACAAACAAGACACGAACACATACATTACATAGCAATCCATGTAGTAGCAGAGATATTTCAGTCTGCAACAAAGTGGTTGACCAACATTTAATTTAAAAAAAAAAACAAAAAAAAAAAACCCCACAACACTAAGACATACCAGTGGAAAAACTGTGAGAATTGACTGTGTTAAAACAGGTCATGTAACATCAGTCCCAGTCCTCACCACCAGAGCACTACTGTTTTTCCTTCTAGCCTAGTTTTGACTTTGACCTGGGACACCTTGGGTCACGAGGACCAGAGCTGAGAACCAGCACAGACGTAAGCAGAGGAGAGGAAAGGCAGAAAGACTTAACATCAGACCACCTTGAGGATGGGAAGAGGAACAGGAATTAAAAAGGCAAAACGTGAGACGTAAAGACCAAAAATAGCCAAAGAGCAAGACAGTGACATCAGGACACAACAGATGTAGACGGAGGGAGCAAAGCTACTGAGGGAGAGAGATCCAGAACAGTCCGGAGAGAAGCAGGGTGTCCTGTGGTGTCCCTGTCTGAGAATAGCTTCTGTGAGCATGCAGAGTCACACACACACACACACACACACACACACACACACACACACACACACNCACACACACACACACACACACACACACACACACACACACACACACACACACACACACAGAGTCTGACAGCAGGCTTCAACACCAACACCAGCCTCTGCTCAGCCCTGAAACGGCACCCTGCTACACCCTTTCTCTACACACTTCTCTCTACTGTTCACCCCAAAGACTTCTCCTCCCACTCTGTACTGCTGCCAGCCTTCCCTCAGGGAGGGAGGGAGTCCACTAACTTAAAGGGCGGGAGATCATGAAGAGGACCATTTTAAGTCCTTCGAGTTAAGAGTCTGTATGTTTGCATTTTTGTGTGTGTGTGTGTGTGTGTGTGTGTGTGTGTGTGTGTGTGTGTGTGTGTGTTTGTGTGTGTGTGTGTGATGTGGCAGAGGGCAGATACCATGCGAAATGTGGCTTCCTGCACTGGGTTGTCGCAGCTATGTGTAAGTTCATTCGTAGCCTGGCTCGAATGTAACTTCTAAGTTGAGGACAAAGTTTACAGGCTACTTACATTTCAAAGGTTGCACCAGCAGAAACAGTTCCTCCATGTGTAGGGTCCTCTGTACAATAGTGGCTGGCATAGAGCATTGTTTTCAAAGGTGGGATAACTCAGAGGATGGCTGCTTTGCACCTTCACATTTTCTGTGATAGTACACAAACTAATGTGAATATAGCATTATTCTATGACACAGGGCTGGCAAAGCTCGCAACTTGACTAAATCTGACGTGAGACTCATTATAGTGCTGGCAAGCACATATATATAGTTAATTAACTTTCTAATTAACAGCTATTTCTAACGGTTTGCCAGTACAGGCTATCATTAATGTTTGTTATAACGTTACAATTAGTAATAGTGTACCATTATATTTCCCTGTGTTGTTGATGGGTTCACCACTGCTGCAGATGAAGGTTCCATATTTATCATCTGATCACAATGCTTTGTCCTAGTCTGACTCCTTCTGTCGTTGTTTGTTGGCTATTTTTAGCCATCAGCTCTTCACTATTGCAGTGTTCAACGACGACTGGGCACGAGAAAAACCACTGCATTAAGTGAAGACAGTGACACAGCTTTAGGATCAAACTAGCTTCAATGTATTGTTTAGAGAGGCTTCACGTATTGCTGGTACAACAGGACAACAGGACACTGGTTATTTCAAAGGCGAGGACACATGGCATTAAGAGTACATGGTATGGTAAATGGAGTTTGTGTTGTCTACAGGCTGTGAGACAGAAATCAGAGTCATGTTAATGTGTCTGGTACAGAAAAAAGTGTCTGGGAGGAAAACATCCAGATAGAGTTTATCACCAGATATAATAACAAAACCTTTAATACATAACCTTGGAAAGGTGCTCCCAGCAGAGAGGTGGAGGCACACTAACAGATTTCATCTTTAAAAAAGCAATGTGCTTAACTGTAGGCTGACTCCTAAATAACAGAGCATGCTGACAGTAACCAATTCTCAGCCTGTCTGGAGCGGGAACACAGGGCATTAAATGACCTTTTCATATTGGCCAGAATAAGGACTGCTTTCACAGCCGCATAACTCAGTGCAGCCGGGGGGGAGGCAAGGGATTTGAGAATGCAAGCAGAAATAGTTACACAGCTCGAGCCCCTCCAGAGACACGGGGCACCGGCGTAAAGACCTGGGTACACCACAAGTGAAACACTTAGTAGACTGTCTACTTTGTGGAACTCACTGTGTAATCAACCTCTCCTTTAAAGTTCTGGATGTCAGCAGAATGTATTTTTACCCCGGCCTTTATACAGCGCTGGTGTGCTAAAGATATAAATTCAGCTTACTGTGTCAAGGATGAGACAGACTTTTCTACTGAGACTTTTCTCCACTTCATCACCATGGAGATAAGATGTTTCTTTTTTTAATAAATGAAGCGTTCATTAGTGCGTAGCTTTTTATTTAGAAGGTTTGTACACCAAAACTACACACAAGAATATTTTCGACCTTGAAGCGTGGAGCTGTGCAGATAGTTGTATATTCATTTATCCAGGTTTGGAGACAAGAGGAGCCAAGACCAAATCTATCTGCCTGGCTTGAAATTTGAGTGAACTGGCCCTTTAAGCATGGGACAGAGTTGCAGGAGAGAAGAAGCTTTGCAAAAGGACGCTTGGGTAAAAAAAGTTGCAATTTTTTTTTCCAAAAACAACATGAGGGCAGCCTCCAGCAATGCTTATTCAACACTGTTGTACCCTTCTCCTCTATTTCTGTCGAACTGGACAGGATCTGTATTTGTGTGGTACCAAAAGTTCCACCTGTCTCAAGGACTATAAAAATGTATTCATATTTCATGGAGTTTATTTTTTTCTTCATCTGCCTCTAGTCGTACAGAGTGCATGCATAATTGACACGCAGCTCGCCGTCCCCAGCGAGATGAGCTGTTAACCACTCATAGGCAGATGACTGAGCATTGTCTGTGAGTTGAAAGCAGACTGTTTTTTCTGTGAAGGGGCTGTCACAAGCAATGACAAGCATGCACTGATACACATAATCCCTCATGCATGATTTACCCAAACCATAAGCAAAAGTTTGCTGCAAAAATTGATTGTTGAATATTTCAAATCTACAGACGATACTATATTGAACATGTAACATTCATAAAACTGACTCAAATTTTCAGCTGTAACTAAACTTGTGTTTTACATATCGTACATGGTGCCATTCATTTTGCAGAACAGATCTCAGCATTAACAAATACTGGATAAACTCAATTTTGCTTAATGAGGAAACTAGGCTACAGTGTTTCAGGGGAGGTGGAGGGCCATGGTAAAGGAAAAAGTGCAGGCTTGTGGGAGGTTCGGACAGTCAGGTATTGATATACCTCAGCCAGCACCTTGCAGAGAACATCCCACATATTCTGAAAAGAGCTGAGCCTTTTCTCCCTCGCACAGAATAATTGAGATGTTTGTGACCAGCAGATACGCTGCGTGAACTGAACCAACCCGGGGCAGCAGTGGCAGTTGATTGGACTGATGCGTTTGTGTGAGAGACTGATGGTGCATCTGTATGTGAACCTTCATCTCCATTTATCTGTACTTGAATGCAGTAGGTGTGTGCGCACACACACACACAAACACGCACACAACTGTAGAAGAGCAAATACCTACATGCCTTTCTCAGAAACTTGAGAAAATGGTGAAGTCTGGAGTTTTGCACTGTACTTTGTGCAGGTGTCTGATAGGGCATACACCTCTGTAATTTCACCTTTGATCCATCATAATTCCACAAAATGGGCTGTTACTATTTTACTTAACAACAAAGTTGTTGGCCCAGTTTACTTGTTCGAACCTGCACACAAATAAATTTAAGAGCTACCAGGATAATTATGACATGATACAAAATAAAAAAATATTCTCTCTAATCTTTGCCTTTTCTCTTATCATATGCTTGATCAGTTTCACCTCTTTGGGCCTTTATTGAATGGACACAGAAAATCATGCTTTGATTGAACTGTCTCCAACTCGTACACATCACTCTGTAATCAAGACTTGGAGGTATTAAGGGGTTACAAGCAAAAAAAGAGTTGGGATCCACTGGCTTCAATTGCCACAAAACTCAGCATCTGTGGTTTGAAAGATGTCTGGTGCAAGGACAGATCAAAACTCTCTGTGCAACAGCTGCACCGTAAAGGCTGGCTGTGAGAGGAATCAACCTTGCAAAGAGACATGGAGACAGTATATTTCATATGCTCCTCCACTCATAAATGATTGCATGTGCCTTGCAGACGAGGCACAGACAACAGACAAAACTCAGCACACAGCAAAGAAGGTTAGTCAGTATTTCTTAAGGTCGGATGGTCATTAATGACATCTAGAAAGCATCAATATAATGCAAAATGACGCTACACACTTTGAATCAACAGAAATTTGTTGGCTGGTAGACATTTTGTTTCTACTGTTTCTACTGAGGCAGCTATCCCTCTAATATATCTGGATGTACGAGACCTTTGAGAGCAATGATGCAAGAAAGAAGCAATATTTACAGGGTATCTGCCTTGATTCTGGTATTTGGGACTATCCAAAAAAATCACAATCCCATGTACTTATTGAATTTATAAACAGTTTCTCAAGTGATTTTCCAGGAGAATGTCGTCATGATAAACATTACTATTGCAATATAAAGTGACACATTCTGTGCTTTTGGTCAGACCACCCACTTGTAGCTAGGATGTTTGAAAAAAGTCTTTAGAAACATACAAAATAATTGTGCCTAAACGTGATCAATAAGTGTCACATTCTGTAGAGAAAATACAAATACACAATCAGACAGACATCGAGTTTAACGTCAGCGTGTGGGTCTCACCTCATCGCAGTGGAGAGGCGGACATCTTGACTGGCACAGTTTTTTCCCGTTCACACAGTGGCATGACAGGCAGCCCTCCTCCCACTCCGATCCTGCCTGGCTCACACACACAAACACACAAAATATCTATATTCACTCACTAGACTTTTGAAAAGCAGGAAATAATGCCAATGATAATAGCCTGTTAGTCTTTCCTTCACACACACTCACACTGCTATCTCAGTCAGCACAGGTTTGATTAAATGCAACTGGTCATATCTCAGGATCGACTTCAGTGAATCCACTAAAGCTCTGGCTGCACCCTTGTGCATAATTTAGGTTATGGGAGCCCATTATGATGCTGTAATTATAACAACACATAATACAGACTCCATTATATATTTTATGTGTGTGTTAGCTATGGGAGTCATTAACAGAGCTCAGTTTTTATCCGTACAAAAGCACCCATTAGGGAGTTCCTTTGTGGCTCACACTGAGCCATTTGGCGCAATATTCATGAGGTAGTTGATTAGAAAACCATAGAGGGTCTTTAAATGGACATTAGTCATTACCAGCTGACAGACACACAGAGGGAGAAACACAGCAGAACGAGAGAGACACATAGGAACAAGACTGAGAGGGGCTGATGAAGGGAGAGAAAGAAAGAGAAAGAGGGGATGAAGAGAAGATGGATGGAGAAAGTGGGAGATCATTCACGGATCCTGCAAAGAAACCAGAAGAGGGACTAGTGAGAGATAAAGCAGAGGTATGAGAGGATAAAGAAAGAAAGAAGAGGGAATGAAAGAGAAAGGCCTGAAGAAGAAGGATCAAAAGGGGGAATCTGACCACATGTCAGTGAATGATTAATTCTTATAATCCTATAATATCCCCCTCATCATAAATAATTCCTGGCAGGCTTGCCAAGTTGCGGTCCAAGTGCTGGCTTTCTACGGCACTTCCTCCATAATTGATGAGGCTGAGGGCTGGAGAGGCATTGTGGTGTAATGTGGCCCGCAGGGCATGTCACTCATTTTCTAATAGGTCCTTCTTTATGAGTAAATAACACAATGGGGATGAATAGGAGGGAACGTAAACAACATGTGAATGGTAAGGTTCAGACAAACGCCATTATGAGACAGGCACAATGGGTACAAGCTGCCAAGTTAGCTGGGCAGCAGATGTCTGTTTACTTTGGGTGTAAGCCAGTGTGTGAGTGTGTGTGTGTGTGTGTGTCTCCGTGTGTGTACCTCCCGCAGGATGCCCTGGTCATGGCAGGGGCAGAGGGCAGGGATGACACACACGCCCTCTGTGTTTCGGTAAAGCCCCTCCCGACACACGCAGCCCTCGGCGGAGTGGCTGCAGTTGACTGGAGAGGAGTAAATGTCCTGGCAGCTCCTCTCGCACAGCAGGACCTCCTCGGATACACTCCTCCTCCACTGCTCTCCAACAGGACATACTGCAGAGGAGGAGGAGGAGGAAAGGCAAAGGAGTGAAATAAGTGAAAAAATATGTCAAGGAGGAGAGGTAAAAAGTGGAGAGAATCAAAATGGACAGACAATGAGTGCATTGAAGGTGCAGTATTAATCAACATGACACTTCAAATTATTTTTTCCGTTTCTCTTCCTTGCTGTGACATAAACATGATATTTAGTAAATTACATGCAATGCCAGTTTCCCATTTACTAAAGCCCTCTCCTGAACATTACGCACAAGCAGAAACAGCAGGCCTGTCAAGCTTTGGATGTGTCTCCAGTCTCATCTGGACAGGTTTATAATAAGAGTGCAACTTCACCCAGTCTCCCACTTGCACTGCCAACTAGAGGTGACAATATGGTTTTTCCCAGGCCCCGTGCTGCAGTGTATTGTAGAACTGCATCATCAGCTAACTACATTATTTGTGGGGTTAAAGGTCATGATAAAAAAAAATCTGTTCATAAGGAGCACATCCACTGGGGAGTATTTCCCTGCTGTATGGAAGACCAGGGTGCTGTCGGAGTTGAGGCTAAAATTAGCAGCTCTGTCCCTCTGTGTATTGGATTTGGGAGGATTTACATCCAGCAGCTCCTGGCCAGTGTTACCCAAGATGTCGCTTCATTTTCCAAACACATCAGTTAGTCCTCATCCTAAAAGTCTGTCCTCCAGTAACATGAAGGTGAAAACATTCTGTATGTACTGAAGTTTGTCAGCGAAGCAGCCAACCAGGTTTATGTTACAGTGAAGTTCGGTCTTACGCTTGTCCTCATCAGATTTATATCACAAGGACTAGCTGGATTGACATTACAATACAAGAGTAATGTTGTTTCTTTGTTTCCATGTTTTCTATATGGATCATGGAGACCAATGTTGACTTTTTGTCTGGGATATGCAGTTTTAGCCACAGTCTTTTAGGATTTTACCATGTACAGTATGTGAATCTTCTACATATTTATGACCCCTTCACAGGATTCTAATTTTAAAACAAGTCCATTGGAAACATTCATACAACAAGTCAGGTGGAGACAGTATTTTCAACCAACTCATGAAGCCAATTATCTCGCTATTAGCTCGCTATAGCTAAAAACATCTCCCAGCAACAATTGTCAATCGTCAGCTGACAACATCAACAGTCACTGGTTAGAAAAGAGAGTCCTATGTTTGTTGACCTGTGTCTGAGATCCTGGGCCCATTGCTCCACTGTTATCACCGTAAACTGCGTATGTGCCATGCAAGAACGGAAAGTTTGACAAGCATAACAACAATTACTAACAGGGACTTTTACAAGAAGCTTTCCATAAATACTGATGTCATTGTTAATATTATCCCTTATGATGATCAGTTCCCGTCTCCTCACTCACCACAGTCAGGGGCCGTGCAGGTCTTGGTGCGCTGGTCAGGGCCGTTGCACGGGGCCCCTCCATACTGGCTGGACTGCAGGATGATTCTGGTGGAGCTCTGTTGTCCCGTACCACAGCTTGCTGAGCACGGACTCCACTGGGACCAGCCGGACCACTCACAGTCCACTGCAGGAGGAGAGGATGGGAGAAGACTATAAACACGTGATGTCAGGGTTCATCTTACCTTAATTTACCTGAAGCAGTAAGGCAGCAGATAGAGAATAATTCTCCTTTGGGCACTGTTCTTCAGCTCTCTCAAATAAAACTACAATGACAGGTATTATGCCTTTTTATTAAAGCCATTTGTTAACTGCAACACCTACCTGAAATAATGTTGAGATCGGCAACAGAACAAAACCCAAATGCCCAATAGGGTTACCCCAATAAATTCTCACCAAAGATTCTTTTTACAGTTTTAGCTTTGATTTCAGAGGTCTGTCTTTGAGAAAACAGAGCATCAACAGGAAGAAGAGATGGACAACCATGAGGAGAGATAAATACAAGGAGAGTGAAAAGGAGAAGGCGAGAAAAGGGACTAAAAATGTTTGTATGATAATTTCATATATATTTGTCTAATTCTTCTACATTTACAATATTGACTGTTAGAAGTCAAACCTGTTAAAAACACCTGTGTCCTATCATGAACGAGTGCACAAACTGTTCTCTGATCAATGTTAACTGCTCTGAACAGTGTTAATAAAAGATGCTTGGTACTATTTTTACGGGCTGACTGTGCCTTCACTACCACAAGCGCTTTGTTTATTTGTTCTGACAACACGACTTCTGTTTAACTGAAGTTCTATTGAAAGCTGTGGGAGGCAACACTCCTTAAAAACTCCAATCAACACTGTTCTTAGCAGAGAGGAGGATAAAAGGCACTGCTGATCAGACGATGACAGATAAAAACCTGGGTCAAATCACACAGCTATTCACACATCCAAGTCTCTTATGAGGACATTAGTGTTTGCACTTTCTGACAATTGACTCCTCATTATCTTCCAGCTCGTTCTCACCCTGCTAGTTCAAGATGGTATCGTGTGTTTACGAAACAAAAACCCAGTAATGGCCTTTGTAGGCTGTGATTGATGTGGCTGTCGCTCAGTTATTTGAGCCAACTGTTGCAGCAGCTGTTACTAACTATAGATAGCTTGACATATCTGTCATGGTCCTGACAGGACAACCAAAGATTATTGTTACTGGTGTTTTCATTGCAAAAACAGAGAGGCCCTATAAAGTGCAAGAAATGCGCTGGGTAACAGCTGTGAGAGAGCATCACTCACCGTCACAGAGCTCGGAGGTACAGTTGAACACTCCTCCCTGGCACACGCTGGAGAAAGTTAGAAGGAGAATCAGGTGAGGGAAGTAATATGAGGGACAAATCAGTATTAGCTGATATTATTGACATTGAGACACCAAAGCAATACCTTCATGTCACACAACTGTTGGCATCAGACTATATTAAGTGAGTATCAAAACCACTGTGAGGGAGATGAAATGACTTACGGCATGTCTGCAGAATGCCAGACTATCTGTTACAGTAGATATCATAGTACCAAACTGGATTGTTGCTGACTGTATGGGTGAGACAATGAAATTTAACTCTGCTGATGCTCCATAATGCAAAAATGCAACTAAAAAAATGTTTTACTTCAAAATATCAGTCAAATTAATTGTGGTATCCTGGTGCATTTATCAGAAATAAATCAGATGATGGTCAACCTGACAGTACTTGCTTGTGCTTATGTGAAGACTGTTGGAAAGCCAGTTTGTTACTTATCCCTTTGGTCAACAGCTCTCACTTTTACTTCAGTAAACTTGCAAACATATGTTTTTTCAGAGAACTTTACGCAGTTGTACCACCTAACATTTGGAGTAGATGGGTGCATAATGTGTCTGACAGTGAGGCTGGAGTATGAGTCCCATCTCCTACACATACGCAATGTTGATTTTTTCAACCATGATCACAGTCTCCCCTAAACATAATGTCACTTTATCCATAGAGGTCGAGGATCAGAAAAATCAGTTACTGGTTGTTTAATCACTGCACAGGTTGTTTTAAAAGCCTTGAGGACCTTTTTGATCATACATAATATACACATGACACAAAAGTCTTAACAATGATGATTATGATGATATCTTTTCCTGAAATTAAAATGTTAGACATGAAACTTTAAGTGTTTTCCACTGACTGAAAGAATCAGAGACTGCGTATATTCATGAAAATATTAGCAAATTATTGCAAAGTGATCTGTGTGCATTAGCAATTGCTTGATGCATGTTGCATCGTTCATTTACATAATGAAGCCAAATGAGATTAACAATTGGTATTTCATAAAGGAAAAGAATAAATAAACTATATAGTTGCGTACTATCCCAAGGTATTAAAAATGAAAGTGACAAAAATAGGATATATTACTGACAATTTATTTTATAAAAAATGTTTTTTAAAGTGTTTTTTAAGTTACTGTAAGAGGTTCAGACCCAAGTGATGCTGCATGGTCCCAGTATGAAGTGATGAAATTCTAAATTAATGAATACAGGGGGGATGCTCTTGCTGCATGCCAGACTATGTATTTTACTACATACTTAAGAAATTATTGATAAGAAAAATGAATGTCTGTTTCATGTGGAGAATAATAACGTAATAATAATGTTTTAATCAGAGAATTGGTCGAGTGGATATTAAGATTAATGAGAAGCGCAGCCGCTGTCACAAACGAATCATAGTGTTCTTTAGAAGAAAGGACAGTTGAATACAATGAACTGATTCAGAGGCAAAAAGTAACAAACAGATAAGGAAATAAAAAATAACAACACTGATGAAAAACAACTTAAGCCACCTCAGTGTAAATGTCCAAATGAAACAAATTTAAATCATCATAGTTCAACAGTCACTCAGTAAAAGTCAAGTTCACACAGCCATAACTCTCCATCCACTTTGTTTGGTGTTAATGGTGTTTATGTTGTCCTCACAGTTGTCTGCTGCCAGTAAGATATTTATGGAGTAGAATTTAATATCAGTGTCTCTTCCCTGCCAAAACCTTCTTTCTCTCCCCCTTAGGCACTATTTGCAGCTTCTCTTCAGAGGCAAAGAATTTTTTAGACAAAACTGACACTCGCATATTGCATGAACTTTACCAAATCCCGCAGTACGCATGGTCAAACATGCTTATCATATCTCCTCCTGTTTGTGCTCTCCCCTCCTGAATGCATAAAAAGATAAGAGGCCTACTCGGTTACTGTGCACCAATTCAGAGGTTGTTGAGATTTTCTCAAGTCAGCATCCAATTTATTAAAAAGGCCATTCCAAATGCAACCAAGAAGAAGCATATTAGGCTTAAGGACACATGCAGTGTCCATCAGTATCATCCAATCCACTGTGTGATGCCTGGTTGTTTATTCCTCATCTCATTAAGTTGGGAAATATTATGTGACCTTGTCATATTTACCAGGTGTTTGCACCCTGGTGGTCTCTGATCAGCGCTAGTATGTCACTTAATGTAGGCCAATGTGTAAAAAATGGAAACCAGGAAGAAACTCAACTGTCTGATGTTGGTTCCAGCCTGAAAATGTTGTGAATTACATGGAAATGGAAGCTTTATGCATAGATTTAATATTAACCATGCGTCCACTGTGTATTTAAGTGGAACTGGGTTATGATGGAACAGATAACCTGCAGTTTTTTTTTATTCTGCAATTTAAAGGGAACATGATCATAAAGTTCATGCTCGACAAATTGACAAGGGCCACTGAAATGCATAAACACTATTTGTCAGTATGAGGCTAGACTCACATTCTGGGACTAGGCAAGGGCTCAGCCTGGCACTTACGTCCTCTTTAGAAGCTCCTTCATGGACCATGTCATTTAGAAGATCTAGTCTCTGAGCTAGGACACTCAAAGATACTTGAGCAGGCCAGATCCAGATTGTTAAATAGTAAGGGCACATGTTGTCTGGCTGTTGACAACATGACCCTTGTGGCTTGAGAAATGGTTCAATCAGTGAATGAATGATGAAACCGAGTGTAGTGTATCACCATGTGTTGCAGAGGTGCTGAATGGCTGTTCCAGGTGGCAGCAGAACTTCTGTGATCTCCTCAGTGCTGACATTCCAGCTTTGGTAACCGGCTGGCAGGGACAGCGGCGAACAGGGACAGTCAGCGCGGGACACACAAGAGCCTTTGTGCAACACCTATGAGGAACAGAGCGAGGCAAGGAAGAGTCAGATCTCATCAGCGGTAAAATAAAATTTTGTCACAGCTATCCAATCACACACACACAAGCACGCAAACTGAGGTGTACAGACCTGTCCAGGAGGGCAAATGCACCCAGGGGTGCAGGGTCCAGGTAAACACTGAGTGTGTGGCCAAAAGTCCTCACAAGTATATGGACAAGAACCCGAACAGTCACTAAATACCTGCCCGCTGGGACACTCTGCATCACACATAGACAAATGAACATACAATGAATCAGATCATGTTTCATATATATTTCAATACACAGACACAGTGTGTTTCGTCTCTGTGCATACTTTACAATCTGTGCCTCCAGTGTGTGTGTGTGTGTTTGTGTTACCTGGCAGGCATCTGTTGGTGTTACAGACAGTGTGCTGTTCCAGTGGTCCAACACAAGCCGCCCCACCCGGCTCTGGCTCTCTGAGGACTGTCTTGTTCCGCATTGACAATCCGCCACCACATGTGGTGCTGCACTCGCTCCAGGGAGACCACTCACTCAACACACATCCCACTGGAGAGAAACAGAGGACACAGACGGACAATTGACAAGTGATAAACAAGAAAACTTTCAGTAAGTCATACGTGTCCTTTTAACACTACGTTGAATTTGTATGATGCTAAAAATTTTGGGACATTCTCAATTGTGCACGTGAGCACTTGTTTCACGTCTGACCTGGACATGATGGCATATCACAGCTCTCTGTCTGCTTGGTGTCGGCACAGGATGGACCGCCCTCTGTGTCCTGGCAGAGGCGTGTCCTTGTCTTCTGGCCACGTCCACACGAGGCTGAGCAGGAGCTCCATGGGCTCCAGGGCTCATACACCGGGCAGGGAAGCTTGGTGCACACCAGAGTGCCATTCTCACACACACTGCAGATAGTGGAGTGTTTAGAGAAGTGAGATAAAAGCTTGGCATTTGGCTCCAATCCACCAATGAAGTACAAAAGAAGAATATGATGAGCCAAATCAGTAACTAATCTAGGTAGCCTCGGCATGCTAGTTACCAGCTTCACAAAACCAATGACCAACTGAGCTAGCAGCTGATCCAGAGGGTTGCTGTTTGCATGAGTTACCAGCTTGGTTAAATAATCGGTCAGTTTCTCATTTCCCAGCATCAGCCTCAGACCAATTTGAACCATCTTTTCTGCAAGCTCAAACTAAAACGAAGCTATTCTTACCAGGTGTTACAGTCCATGGAAAGCTTCTCTTTAGGGATGAACTCCAGTGTCCCGTTGCCTGATGGGATACCACAGCGACACTCTGTCACTGGCACACAGTGGCCATCCTGCAACAAGTGTCCCTCTGGACACCGACAGCCTGAGAAATGAAAGAAGAAAGAGGAAAAATGAAAGAGAAGAGAGAGATTTTTTTCTTTTTTTTGGCTGCTTCAGTAATCAAAGAGTACTTGAAGCCAGTGTTCATGTTAGAAGTCAAAGATTACCTGGGTGACAGGCACCTTGGAGACACTGCACATGCTCCCATAAATCAGTGCAGCTGCGAGGACACTGATTGGCACAGCTTTCTTGGTAGGTCCGCCCCCTATCCTCACAGCGCTCACCTTGGAAACAAGGAAAAATCAATCTTTCCCCTCTTCATATGTACAGAGATAAGCAAAGTTTGTTGCATGTGCTGCAGAAAGAGACTGAACCCTAACTGTTCTTTGGCATGATTAAAGAGGCACAGGAAAGACTCAACTGGCATGCTACAAAGGTCTCTGCAATCACTGATCTCATCATACAACATTTTTAACCACCAAATTGCTTACTGATGGTGCGTCTTACCTTTCTGTAAACCGTCTTTGTGTTTGCATCGGTATGCAAATATCTAAGTCTAGTGAGCTTTAAACAAAGGAATAGTTGTACCTGGGCAGAGTCCTGTGTTGCAGCTCTGGCTCTGTGTCTGCTGGCTCTTACAGCGGGGTCCTGGAGATGAGGCCAGGGGCCGCCTGTAGCGCTGCCTGACTCCGCCACTGCATGGCTCTGCACAGGCTGTCCACGCACTCCACACACTCCACTGACATAAATCTGGATGGATAGAATGATTATCATAGCCACCATCAGCTCTGCTCTCATGCTAATTATAATGACTGTAATTATCATGATGTATGCTGCAATAGCTGTAATTGCTGTTATACTCATCGTCATCATCAATGATACCAAAAGCGTATTTATTGTTTACGGACTATATATAAGCATGACCTGGTGAGATGAGTGATTTCTGTTTTAGAGATGAGAGTTTGTCCTATTTATTTATAGTAAATAAAGGCTGTTTTTCCTCCCTGAGCAGTGTTTAGATATCTGGACTAACTGTGATGAAGTAAAAGACTTCAAGTATTTGATGTGCAAATCAAACCTATGGTCCATTAGGCGTGGTCATAATTCAGAGACATTCCCATTCACGACCACAGGGGAAGGGCTGTAGAAGAATGGGGGGGGGGTTGATATTGGTGTGTTCATGATGAATCATTCCAAATGCAATCAACTGGATGTATCCCCACAGACACGTGGACTTCAAACTCTTCCTATCTTCAAATACCTTTTCCATTTTCACTCCTTTGGGGAATAACTAGAATAGGGCAGTGGGGATGCAAAATACCATTTTTCACAGTGGATACCGATTGAAGCTCTAAAACGATCTACTGGTGATAACTATGAATTTGAACTAGCAGCAGTGTACTGACACGCAACACATATTCACAAAAATACCAATGGAAAGCTGGTACCACACTTACCATGTATTAAAAGTTATTGTTATTCAGTGATACTGGAGAATTAGAAAGCTGGGAGTGAATTTCTGGCACTCTTTCCTAATCTGGTCTGAAAGGTCCTTGAGTCCTTGAGACTACTGAGTGTCAATTACACATTTGAGTGAACAAAAGTGACCTGGAGTTCCCCAGGGTTGCATTCTAGGAAGGTTCCATTCTCTTTCCAGCACTTTTCCAGGACATTTTCAGTGATCATCTAGGTAGCATGACAGACAGGGAACATATACACTGATATATTCCTCCTTAATGCTCTGCTTTGACATTTTCCTTGTTTGTTTTTATAGTATTCTGTGACTGTATGTTAGTTTGTTTCTTCTGGAAAGTTGTGTGTGCTCTATGCGTGCCAAGTGATGTGTGAATAAAATGCATCATTTTTATATGTGTCATTTCAAAAGTTGAACCACTTCACAGGAGATGTCTCTTATTTTACCAAAAATGGAGAGTTCAAGTTCCCACATGGCACTTGTCTAAGTTGAATATTGGATCAGGATTGGATTCCAAACTATTTGTGATGTCACAAATCATGTTCTTAGCACTGCCTCTTCAGTGAGCAAGGAGAAACTTTCCACTTTCAGCAGATGAAAACAGCCCTCTGGCATCAAACTCTGCCCATACATCATTCTGCACAGTGAAGCTCAAACATTCAACGGTAGGAAGAAGAAGCCTGAAACCATACTTCAGCCCCCTTTGCTGACACTATTCAGTGGGGTCTTAAACAAGGCTAACCACACACACTGTGAGTGACTGCTACAAAAGCCAAACATTTCATTTCATGTTATGGTCCATTTTACCACAACAATGCAGCATTGCATTTGAAGAATTCAATTCCAAGCTATTTATTCATTTCTCTCACTGTACTGTAACTCTAACTAACTCTTTCTGTTTCATTCAGTTTCAGCTTATATTTTTTCTTAATTTTATTCTATGAAATCCTTTTCAGATTTATCATTTTATATTTTCTCGTGTCTCCTATACAGCCTAATGTCTTATATATATTATGTAAAGCACTTCCTTGCTGTTGAACCATGTAGCACACATAAATTTGCCCTGCATGTATACCACCCATATTTTGGCATGAAAGTATTTCCCTCTCCTCCCCAGAGAAAGCCATGCTAGAGTCATTTCATCACCGCAGTCACTCTCTGACCCAATCTGTGATTCATTTTCTCTATGGTGCCATGCTTGTCTAGCTCTGACTAGTTTACTGCATTGTCTGCATACAATCTTATGGTGGGGGCAAAGTATCAAAGTGCTGCAGCATGCTGAGGGGAACTCAGCTGGAGCAAAACTGTCCCATTCATTACTTTCCCTCACTGAGAAGTTAAAGGAGCAACTGGAGCTTGACAAAGGCAGACTGAGGAACTGACTGCATTTCTGGTGTGAGATAAAGGACTCATTCAGTGCAGAGTGAACCTCTTTGTGTCCTCTTGAAAAAACACCATTACCTCTGCACATGTTCACATCTGGACATAGCCTCTCCTCTCCCAGTGGTCCTGGACATTGGCTCTCCTCCTCCTCTTTGGAGACTGGAAGACCAGAATCCAGGTCCAAACAAGCCCGGAAACGCTTCTGAATTGAGACCATCTTACTGCCACCTGAAACTCCTGCTTGGGAGGTGCTGTGCTGCAGGGAGGCAGAGGGTACACAGGGAGAACACGGAGTCCACTCTGACCACTCGCTGAGGATCACTGAAAGGAGGTAAGAAAAAGTAGGGTAACAGAAGGATCGAATTCTTCAAGCAGCACCTCTTTACAATACTCGCATTACTCTGCTTTCTTACCTTCACACTCTCTCATGTCACACTGCAAAGCTCCATCATGGCAGAGGCTGGAGGACAGAGCAGCCATGAAAGATGAAAAAAGCAATATGTCAAACTGAGTCATTGATCCCAGACAAACAAGCAAGCAAAGAGCAAACAGGAAGTGGAGGAAAAGAGAAATGGCGGAGAGGGATTAAGATGCAGCATGCAGTGGTCTGTGTGTTTTTAACAGCCAGGGTCTCACCAGGTGCTGCAGCCTATGGTGACCGTGGCCCCTGGAGGCACAGTGACAGGTGTGGGTGGCTGTCCTGAAGCTTGGTGCTGAAGGTGGACGCAGCCACACGCCTCTGGGGGAACACAGCTACCATTCTGCTGCAGCAGGCCCTGGAAGAGAAAACACACAATTCATAAAAAAGAACTGCTACTGGTAGTGTTCTTGTTTTGGTTCATTTGCTTTTAACATTAAGGCCAAAAAGATGTTAATTAAATGTCCTCTGTATCTCCAGTTTAGTGCTCCATGAATACATACTATATAAATCAGTTGCTAACTGTATTCACAAGGCAAAATAGCCTTATTGCAAAATACAACACATATATGGTCCTGCTAATAATTATATTAACATTTAATATAATCAATATATATCAATATATTTATAATACTAATGTGTAATGTCATCAAATACCAATGTGAAAACAATGCAACAACGTGAAAGTCTCTTGTCGTGATGAAGCTACAGAGAAATATCAGCTGAATCTGCATCTCCTCTCTCCATCACGGAGCTTTATAGCGAGTGTCAGCTCAATGTTTAGCTGTCCGGCTAACTTTACTATTTTGGTTCACCCCTCTTATAGTGTTGTTTTTGGCGACAGTGGGCGGCTGTTCTTTGTGAAGAAGATGTGATAAACCAACTGTACAACCACTGTTTCTGATGACCCCAAGTGACCAAAAAAATCAGTTAAAGCAAATTAAAATATTCAATGAAACATAAAAGTAATCCATAGCTGTTAAATGATTTATGGTAACTGCCGTGTTCCACGCCTCTGGTGGTGTGCTTTCTGTTCTATATTTCATTATCTCCCCTCCCTGCTGCTATATGGGCACATCATCAGTCTATCAAAGAGGATTTTTCAGGTTTTTGCAATATATCAATGCTGGAGGCTCCCAAACTGGGCCAGACTACATTATGAAATTGTCATTGCAACTCCTATCAAAGTGATGCATATACAACAATATGCAGCACAGCATATTTCACTTTTTAAATTCAAGCCTGTATATTTGTGCTCTGGCCTCATACATATACACTAGTCTAGCAGTATGAAACTATTCTTACATGCAGATTGCAATACTGTCAACATTATGTTTCAAAATGTCATTTGTTATCAGTGACTACATTTTAAAGGTCTACACTTCAAACATAGAGTTTGTAATACCTGTTAGGAGTAAGAGCAGACCTTTTTGATCCAACATAACACTTTTTTGAATGTTCTCTTTTCTACATCAAGTATAGAATTAAGATCTAAATATAGAATGTGTGTTTGCAACCATGAAGTGTGAAACATGTTGAAAATAGAACATATGAGCAAAAAAATAAATAGCAGCATGTTTTGCATTACACTGAGTTGATTCAATTGCCTAATTCACATTTGTCCTCAATGACCAGCAACCAGCGACCTGTCTTTACCTTTACAGCATCAACATTAGTCTCACCTGACATGCTTATTTTCAGAAAACACAATTGCAAACAGTGAATATATTTTGCGGGGTCTGACATTGGCATTAGAATGACCAAATTCAGGTTTGTAAAAGACTGTGAGTGTTGATTTAAAAATCCTTGATCCTGCATTGAGTATAAAACAGATGAGGGTTAATGAAATATTCACCTGTGGGCAGTAGCAGCCAGGTGTACACTCCCTGACACCTAAACACAGATCTCCATGGCCCTGCAGTGTGCAGTGCTTCTCACAGGGTGCACCACATTCAGAGTACACAAATGGGGCTTCACAATCTACAATCATGAGAAAAAAAAAAAAAAAACATTAAGTGGACAGTATCAACATGCATGAAATCAAACACACACACCTAAGCACAATCACATGCATGGACTATTCCAGTGCACCTTCAGAATAGAACAGACTTGTGTGTTCATACAGATTCATACAAATACATACAGTTGACAATGGTTGGTAACGTACTGTCACACTGGCTGAGACTGCATGTCCTGCTCTGCGATTCAACAGGAGTGCACTGTTGTCCCCTGGTGGCTGGGGAGAGAGCTACACGGTAGCGCTGCTGCCTCTGAGATGCACACGAGCAGTGAGACCAGACACTCCACTCCGACATAGGACAGCCTGCAGGAGACAACAGATCAATCAATCTGGTGCTACATGCAGGTTTATACAATCACGTCATGTTGTCTGTGAATCTCTTGGACGTGTACTCAAGTGACCCAGTTCTGGTCCTTGTGAGTCTATTGCGAAGTTACAAGGGAGAGAATTATTGTTGAGTTAATCAGCATATAATGGATCTATTTATACACCAGGCATTAGGTTATCCTCTCTTACAATCAATATGAATCTGTCTTACTGCCATCAACAGCTAAAGTACAGTTAAAGCAGAAACAAAAACTCAATTAGCAACCATGATGACCTGACATTAACGACAACAAATAGTCCAATAACATCAAATCAATCATTGCACTGATCAACTTCCAAATTTAGCTGAGGACAGGGCTGCTTGCTTTTATTGAATTATTGAATATCAATCCAAATGAAATTTACCTATCACAGTCTTCAATAAATATATGATCTCTACTTCACATAAATTAACTTAAGGCAGTTACAGCTTCCTACCCATAATTCAAACCAAGCACTCATGACTTAATCAGGACAAACAAGTGAGCAGACACAAGACAAGACTGTGCACTAATGTGTTTAGGTCATTTAAGTTATTACATTTGTTGTTATGGAGGTACAGTAAATATGAGAATTTACTGAGATACTGTAGATTTTAGGCCATATTATCCAGCCTTACGATGTAAACCTGCTTCCCAACATTTAAATTTAATAATAATCTTTAATGTTAATTTGCTGTTTGTGACTCACACTGTTCTTTTGTCTCATTTTATTGCCTTAAGAGAAAAAGATGCACACACACTCAGACGCACCCAAAAAGATGATTTACTACATATAATTACGAGCAAATCTCAGGTGTGCAATTGTAAATAATTTGACCTGTGCATGTTCACTGAGCAAAGGGCTTGACCTGGGATTCACACCTCGGCTGAATCAATTGAAGTCAATACTGTATATGAGCCATCTTAATCAGTGTACATGTTGAAAATGAAGACATTTACTTCACCTGCTATTTGAGTATGATCAGCATTAGTTCACCAAGCTGCCCACAACTAACACTGATTGAGTTCTGTCAGGACGTACCTGGACAGGGCTGTTTGTAACACAGCTGGGTCTCCTCTCTGTTCCTCTCAGCCTCGACCTCAGCAGGACAAGCTGCATCTCCTCCCTCCTCACACACACACACTCTGCGCCGTGACACAGAACCCGCACCACAGCTTCGGGAACATGGAGACCATGGTGACCAGGGGCAAAGGTCATCTGTACACAAGAGAGTCAATATGATCAGCACAAACGATTCCACGATTATACACACACTTTGTACAGTATGTATCAAAATATTATAACTGGAAATGAATATCTTTAGTTCAGTAATAAGCAGATAGCTAAGAACGAATGAATATGACTGTGATGATGATGAGTTGAACAAACCCAGACAGGGAGGGCTGTGACAGTCCTGTGTTTCTCTCTCCGGCCCACTGCAGTAAGACCCATTATTACGTGGTGGGGGGTTGATGCAGGCGTGGGTTCGAACCTGTGTGCCCTGACCACAGGTCACTGAGCAGTCTGACCACACTGACCATGGGGTCCAACTGCCATCCACTGGGAACAACGCACAGGATTTGGTCATTTGACACTTTCAAAGCGACCCTGCCACAGGTCAAACAGAGATGTGTATGCTCTGTACATTTGCTTTCATTAAAAGTCAGTTAGTGCTCCAAGTTGAGAACATAGTGACACATATGTAACAGCGACATGTTATTCTACCACATTTAAGCCTCCTGAATTTACTCTTTGTCTGTAAAATAAATGCAGTGACCCACCTCTGCAGTCAATGTCTTGGCAGTAATCTCCCTCTGGAGTACATGTGCTAGAAGGCAAAAACAAATTGGTGTTTTAGTCACAAGGTGGATTCCCTTCAATTCTCGTTACCTTTTCAGTGTGTTCCCTTTATCAGCAAAATATTCTTTTCCTGTTTGTGAACATCCATCTCACCATTGTTTACACTCGCCCTGCAGCCAGGTGTCTCCCACACTGAGCTCCTGGTTGTCATGGAGACAGAGAGGTGGGCAGGGTCCCGGGTTGCAGGATTTATGCTGGACTTCCTCGAACTGGCAATCTATTCCTTCACTCTCCGGGATCAGAGACCTGACACAACAGTGTTTATGGTTTACTGGGCTGAATATTTCTAGTTAGAAAAATACTTTTCGCTGAGAAGGAAATTATAATTTACAACTAATGAACAGCAGTGTCATAATAAAGGTGTTATAATAAGTACAAACAGGGATTTGTGAGTTTCTTTTCCTCACCTGTATCTTGTTCTCTGGCCCTGGCCACACGAAGTGCTGCATGATGCCCAACTGGACCAGGAGCTCCAAATGCAGGAGGCCTGGCAGCTGTGATTGGTGCACAGGAGCTGTCCATCAGAGCAGCTGCAGTTGTTACAGTCCACCTGATGCCAGCTGCCAGCTGCCCAAATCTGTCCCAGTGAGTCCACACAGTCACACTGCCACAGGTGCACACACGCCCCATCCTGCTGCAACTGGCCTGGACACACACAAACACTAGTTTAAACTATGTGCTCTGTTAATGGACAGACATAATGATTGATTAGGTACCATTTCATTACATTGTACCAGCTGGTATAGGGCCATAGCTACCACTGAAATATCACCTAAAACAACACATGTACTTAAAATACAATTGGCTCTTCATCCACAAAAAAACAAAAAGGGTCATCTCACCAAAATAGCAAAAGACAACAAATTTTGTCAGTTGTATCTAGCTTTACTTATACAAGCAAACTGTCTTGGTTTTATTTCTGTCTGTCAGAGATTTCTGCCTCCAACACAATACAGCAGTGAAGTGAATTAAGTGTTATGTCTCAGGATAATCTACAGATGGAGACTATTTTTAACATCACCCAAAGATGAGAAAATAAACTCTCTAAATTCTGATTTATTCAGTTTTCAGCTTTTCAGTTCACTCTTCAGCCATATGTTCTGGACATTTTAATTGCCTACATTAACGTCTGAATGCTTCCTTAATGGAGGATATATACTGAATCCTATTTATGTATTAGCCAAAAAGTTGACAAATTGGGACACGCTGAGTTTAAAAATTGAGTCGGCCTATAACATCCCAGCCGTGTGTACGTTTTTAACTTTAAAACTGCAAAATAATTTGAAGCTGTAAGCCCAAAACACCTTAAAAAATGACAGCAGACATGACGTCAGAGTCGTTAAAGGTAGCTACAGCTTTGATTTCAGCAGAAACTATTCACGGTGACTCAGGACATTTTCCTGGTACAAGATGTTAGTTTTCAGTACTGTGCCATGTCAGAGACAGATATCTCATAACCTGGACAACTAAAATGAAAACCATCTGCATAGCTAGATACTACTGTAAATAGTTTTGTGATTTTGGTGAGCTGACCCTTGAAAAGGGTTATTTGAAATCGATCTTAACACTTAGAAATGTTTCAGCTGACGTAATAGTGACAGTGGTCATTTCTAACTTTTGGGTTAATACCCAGGCTCATTCAGATACAGCTTGTGCACACATGCACGCACATCTGCTATACGGTGCTTATCTTTTGAATACCAGCAGGCACAGAACCTTTAGGGAAGAATCACTCAGATAAACAGACAAACACACACACACACAAACACACACACACACACACACACACACAGGCTTATCTGTTAATAAAATGATAGCAGCCTCAGTGCCTTTGGGGCAGCGACAGCCGGGCTGACATTCGATGTTGCCCTGGCACTCTATGCCCTGCTGGAGGTCTGAGCACCGCTGTGGACACTGGTTGGCACATGACACGAACTCCTGGCCCGGTGGGCACCCTTTCTCGTCTGACAATACACAAACAGAAGGTCATGAATTTTCCCATGATGCTGCAGGCTTTTTTTTTTTTTTTCACACAACGTGCCTCACCAAGAATGCTGATCACAGGCTGTGCTGACTTTTGGAACACAAAGACTTAGAAAAATGGCCATATGCTGAATTAATGAGTAGCCGTCTTTGCACAGGATGAACTATGCTTGGGGTCATAGCAATCTGAGCTTAACAAGCAAGTGTGAACATGCTGGGTCTGTCTCACCGCAGGGTTTGGTGTTGCAGGGTTTGACCTGGTTCTTCTCTCCTTCACACTTCTTCCCACCGTTCTTGGGGGGAGGGCTGGAACAGGAGCGGGTGCGTATGGAGCGTCCGCCACCACAGCGCTTATCACAGCGGGACCAGGGACTCCAGCGGGACCAGCCGCCATCCACTGCAGTATCAACACACAAACAAACATAAATCTTTTCAGATTTTTGGCTATTTCCACTGGTTGAATGACAATGTACCTACCAAAGTAATTGTTTTCAAAAAATGACTTTATGGATGCTATGCAAACTGAATTTTGAAGCCACTGGTTTCCATCATTCCACTAAAATCTAATCATAATGTAGATGCATACAGCATAAACATGTTGCAGGTGCAGAAGGATGGAAGTCTACACGACACTACCAAACGTTCAACTTTGCCCCCCCAGCATGTCCATGTGGTATAACTGTTGGTGCTTCAGCTGCAAAGACAAGCAGATCACTTTTCATTTTCCTCAGATTGTAACTACCAACGACACAGGACACACCATCTTTGGTTCCAAATTTCTGTGAAGAAGCAATCAACACCATTTTGGAAATAAGAGAGAAGAAAGAAGCATGTACACTGAAGCAGTAAGTAAGTACTGTGGTATCAAAGAAGTACTTTGATTTCATGAAAACAAGTAACTACCGCAGGGGTTGGCATCAGCACAGAGAGGGAAGAAGAATAAAACATTAGGAGAAAAAGTGTGAAATTATTCATTCATTTAGTCTATTATGGAGACATGAAAATAGACAGAAACTGTGTGAGCATCATCACCAGTCAGCCTTCATCTTCCCTGTACATCGTACCCATGGCAGAAAAAACTGCGTCATGAAAATGAGGCTTACAGGGAACCAGTGTGAACGCAAATGGTGTCATTATTCTATTGCCATTACATTGTGCAATACATTTTCTGAACGGGCTGAATTGGAAATTACAGACTGACTCTAGATGCTGATGAGCTGGCTGACCTCTGCAGGGCCTGATGTTACAGAAGCGATGCTCCAGGTTTCCTCCCAAGATGTCTTCACACCACGAGCCATTGGTCCCTGGGCTGAGGAAGGTTCGGATCCTCTGCTGCTGACCCACTCCACAAGACCGCGAACAGGACGTCCACTCCCCCCACTCTGTCCACGAGCAGTTCCTGTGCACACAGTCGGCCCCTACACATACCTCACCTCCATCTGCGAACATGAGACAAAGACATAGCTGTGTAACTTAGTCTAATTAATTGCGATGCTTTGGTCCATTTGCTGATATTACACCTCCTTTCCTATTTCCTGCTACTGTCATTACAGTTTACTATAATTGGAGTAAAACATTTGTTTACGGCGTTCACAGTAATGTTGCAATATTTATTCATTAAAATGGAAACTGTACACTGAGGAGGAGTCGCAACAAATGAGCTGTTCATTAAGTTTGTCTGAAGCCAGAATAATAACTGAATCACGGGAATGAGAATTTCATTCATAGCTTACATTGTCTCCCTGGTCTCTACCATTTTAGTTATCCTCCATCACACACACCCAGTTTAAACAAACATACCACATACAAACATGCTATAATCATTTTTTCGGGGTGGTATTGCTTTTTGTTTGTGTGTAATACTGTTTACACCCTTGCTGGAATAAAATCTTTCAATAAAAACAGTCAGCTGCCTACCTCCTGTTTACACATAAAATATCACCGTATTCTCAAACAAAGTGGCTAAATAATAAAGCTTGCCCGCACTAATCTCCTGTGATGTCTGTGCTGATCAGTAAAAAAACAGCAATTCCACTGCAAAATATGTTCTGTCTTCTCTGAGATAAGCATAGTGTAAAATTACAAACCTAAGCCACAACACAAATCCAAAACATCAAACCAACAGATGCTATGGATCTCAGTTTGTGTAGAGAGTTTCCAGCGGGGACACTGATCATTAAGTAGATCATGTGCTGTTCTCACATACAGGCTCTGATATCTGAATAATGAATCCTCTGTGTTTGATGTAAGTTATTAGAATGGCAGTTTTCATCTTATCAGAAAGACTGCAGTGCCGTGCTTAATACTTACACAGCCACATTCATTAACAACCAAGGAAGCTTGATATTCAGGAGATACACTGTTTAACGCTAGAAGGCAGCAAAATGGAAAAGGCTTCCAATACAAGCAAGCAGGTGGTTTGTGAAATTCATGTTTAACTGGTACAAGGAATAGAAGATTTAGCAACCTCTGGGAATAGAGTGTTCTATTTTAAGGTGATAATACTTGTGAAAAAAAGGCTTCTCTGTGAGATTAGAAAATAAATGTGCACCACATTAGCAGACATGATGCAATGTTAACATTTAACTTGCAATCCAGGCAATGTAACATTAACTTAACATTAGGTTACTTAGCTAGGTCGATTAAAAAGTGGCAAACTGAGCAGTTAAAATAAGGTGTGTAACCTAAAAAAAAAAAATTAATGTCACATTTCAGCATAGTTACAAAAGTAACGTTCACCTCGATGTTGCAATATGTTGGTTGAGTGGAGTTGGTTATTGGTGATGTAAAATTTGATGGCTTATGAACCCAGTCGCTATTAGTGTTGTTATTACTAAAATGAGCATTTTAATATTATAACACTCCAGAAACTGACTGACTATGATCAGCTGCAGGCTAAAATGTTGACAAATCACATGATGCCTGCATTTCAGGAGGAATTTCGCAAAGGAGCATAGCATATAGCCTCTCTTCTAAACCAAGGTTGTTGCAGGCAGCTTGGTAGTTGCGAGCTAGCTGAGTGTGATTCAGCAACCAGGCTATATTCACCTGCTGAAGCTCCACCAATGTTCCACCTGTATGATTATTTTTGGATTAACCAGGAGTTAGGTGGATTCAGGCACTGTCAGGATGGCAAAGGTCAACCAAAGCCACCACACTGAACTTCACAATGGCTCTTCAGAAACTTATGAGTGACCAAGGAGACCACGCATATGTTTTACGCAGTTTATGGTAGGAATCATAGACTCTGACAGCAGCAAAGACACATATGTGAGTGACCGTACCTGGACACTGGGGAAGGTTACAGGCCTTCTCTTGGTGAAAGCTTCCAGAGCAGGGAGGATTGATACACTGCCGATGACGGGACTTCATGGCCGGGCTGACAGCGTTAGTGCAGGTCTTAGTGCAGGGACTCCATAACGACCAAGGAAAGAATCCAGCATCCTCATCTGAAGAGGAAGAAGGAGAAATATGATAGAAGTCATTAAAAAGTTTGTGTGTCATGACGGAAAGAATGGTAGTATAAAATCAAAGTGACAATCTCATGAACCATACAGACAAATACATTGCCAAGACCACTGAGGGAGAAGGAAACAAATACACAGAAAAAGAGGAAAAATGTAATTCAGTAAAAAGTACAGTAAATGAACAATGAAGACTTGAGCTGGTATTATACTTTGCATGAAGGAATGATTTACCTGGTAAAACTGGTTCTTCTGTCGGACCAACAATAACTGCCAACAGCAAACAAAAAATCAATAGAAGTACAAGCTTCACTATTTAGTATTGTGCACGAACAAGCATTTGGCAATATATACTGTCTCCATTACAACTATCTATAATTGCTGCAAATGAAGGATACAGAACAGCCCTTTCTAATTAAATCAAATTTGTGATTAAATAAAATGTATACAGACTCACTCCCACATTACCGAACCAACTTCCCTAATAATAGTAATAAAATGTCATTCTTTTCCTCCATCCCTGCACCCATTACCTAAAGTACCTACTCTACTCTACCTGGGCAGTCAGGGGCCTGGCAGTAGGTAGTTTCCTGGCGTAGTCCCTGGCAGTCTCTCCCCCCATGGGCCGGGGTAGGCTGTGTACAGCCCCTGGTGCGAGTCTTCAGTCCCAGACCTCCACAGGACAGTGAGCAGGAGCTCCAGGAGCCCCATGGTGACAGGCCGCCATCAACTGGGCAATGCTCCAAGGAACAGTTCCACCTGCCATGTTCACAGCCACTACAGGGAAGAGGGGGAGGTGTGAGGTGTGGTGCCAGTGGTCTGAAGAGTTTGTAGTGTAGTAGTGTAGTGTTACACTGTATGAAATATAGCATTGCTGTAAAAATGCCCATGATTTTCTGCTCACCAGGTGCTGCAGTCATGGACCAGTTTGTCTCCAGACTGAAGTTCTACTCCCTCAGAGATGTTATGGAAGAGCAGAGATGAGACTGATGAGACAGAAACACTCTGAAGAGAGGCCAGAAACTCTTTGTCTACCAGACACGGACACTCCTGAAACACACATTAAAATCATGTTAGATGGAAAAACTTTTGTTCAATTTTAAAAATACATTCAGCAACAACAGTTTCAGCAGTACATTCATGTTAGGACATCAGTGCTGAGAACTTGCAGTGAGTATCTTCTGACTACTTGTACTAATGTTAGTGTTATTCAGTGCGTGATCATAATGCTAAAGTTGCTCAGATGACAGGGAACCGACCTGCAGGCAGTCTCCGTGGTGTTGGTAGGTGTGCGGGGGGCAGTGGCAGCCTTCCTCACAGCCATCTGAATAGCAGCCCTCCCTGCCGCTGACCTGAGCGCAACTGAACGGACAGCCTTCACCTCGTTCACACTCCCTGTACAACCTGCCAGGAGGGCAGCCCACGTCTGCACGACAACATGTGTCAGCATAGAGACACAGATTAAAGATACTCAAAATTGGTCTGAAAATGAGGGCTTGTGTATATGGTTAGCCTCGATCTAACAATTCAAATAACTATGATGCTAGAGCTGCAAGTATTCTACAGGGACTCACCGAGGCAGACCTGGGTGTTGCAGGTCTTGCTCTGGCGGCTGAGGCCACTGCAGGGTGGTAAGCTGCAGAGACGAGAGCGAGACTGCTGTCCTCCACCACAACTGACTGAACACGCAGACCACTGAGTCCAGGGGAGCCATGGGCCCACTGAGTCTGGAAGCGAAAACATACTGAGATGTAAAGACACAATTGCACAGCAAGTAAGGACTTTATAGTTCACATTAGCAAGAGGGATGAGAGAATATTTTCTTTTCAAAGGGTACCACGAGAAATCAATCGCTCCATTAGATGTCAGAAAGCTGAGAGACCTTTTTCACAGTTGTGCTTGAGTCTACAAACTCATGCTCCAAATTTGGACATGGCACTACCTGTGCACAGGTGCATGTTGCAGTCTTTCCGCTGTTCACCGACTCCCAAGCAGCCTCTCCCACCGCTCTGAGGGGACGGGTTATCACACTGGCGTCTCCTGAACTTCACTCCTCCTCCACAAGGAAGCGAGCACTCAGTCCAGACCCCCCATTGGCTCCAGCCACCGTCAACATGGCAACCAGGTACTGATTGACATTGCAGAACCCCGGCCTCGCAAGAACTGAGAAAACAAAAATAAATTAAAATAAAATCATACATATAATAGACACACATATGTACATACATACATGCACACACATGAAAAGACACACAAAAATATCAAACTGTTTTGGAGCTATTCCGGTGTGTTGTACCAGTTTTTGCAGTCACTGATGATGCTGTCTCCTGGATTTGCAAACTGCCAATCAGATCCACCAGGCCCTACCCATGATGCATTACTGGAATCTGGCCTGTTGAATGGCATTACTACATCAGAGACAAAAATACATTTATTAGACCAGTCTCTGCTTAGTCCAACATAGTTTACTCATACAATGCAATGGAAATGGAAATAAACATAAACAGCTTGTGGATCTAACCAGAGGCAGAGCTGTTGTGGTATTTGCAGCGACACTCCTCCCTGGCCACACACACTCCATCCTGCAGAACCATGTCACCTGGACAACCACAGGTCTGTCTGCACCCGGGGAAGTCCAAGCACTCTGTGTCACCATGGAGATCTGAACAGGAGCGAGGACAGGGCTTCCCACACGGCCATTCTTCCTGGCCTCCACCACAGTCTGCAGAATACAGGGGGAAGTATTGTTTGAAGAGAATAAAGCACAGAATGGAGTAATGTGTTCTACAAGCCCAATTCAAAGAAGTTGGGTTGCTGTGTAAAACAGAATGTGATCATTTGGAAGGCTCAGTCACTCACAAGAGAGGATGGAGAGAGGTTCACCACTTGGTGAACACATGAATATTACTACATGAGGTCAGCAACATTTTATAAAACTGTTGGTAAACACAGTTTTGTGTTTCATCATTTGCAAATGATTGCACTCTGTTTTTATTTACCTTTGACACAGTGTCCCAACTTTTTTGGAATCAGGGTTGTAGTATGCTTTGACAGAGTTTGTGGCAATATAAAAGCAAATATAAGCCTAGCCACAGCGAGAGAAAATGAAATCCTCTGTGGGCTGAGGTTGAGTGCGTCTCCCCAAATACACAGATATGTTTGTCAGCCTAATGAAACAAGTGGCGTGTGAAAATTAAAAGTTATCAAACCTGGGATGAAAAACTAAGCAACTTCTTGATTGTGTGTTAATAAATGAAATATATACCCAAAATGGATGATTGATGAAGTGCAGTGCAGCAGCCCGTCACCTTGCTGTTGAACAGTGACCCCTGTTAACATTAGGTGGGACGTGCACAAAGACATGAGGGGACAGGGGGAGTTCAACCAAAACAGAGAGTTCATTCATTTTTCCCTGCCTTTTGCTTTTTTTTATTCAACTCAAGCAGCCTCTTTTCACTCTCCCTGGCTTAATTTCCAGGGACAGATACAGAAATACTAATGGATGCCACCTTGTTTCTTGTAAGATGTCTTTCAACTTCTTTGCACATCTTCACCCGAGGTCAAATTTCACTCTTTATTTCCTCATTTCCATCCAGTAACCTCCCTTTGAAGAGGAGTGTGATTGTCAACATAAATTGCCAATTAAAGTACAATCCCTTATTATGCAGACCTGAGCAGATCGTGATGTTGTCATGGCAACCGCGCCTCTGCCTGCTCTCTCCAAGACAGGGCAGGCCACCAAACCTGGTCGGAGGGCTGTTACACTGCCTGGTGCGAGTAGCTGACCCGGCGCACCCATCACACTCTGACCACGCTGACCAGGGACCCCACGAACCATGAACTAGAACGAGGTAGAGTAAAAGAAACAGAAAAGAGAAGTTCATTTTACCTACCTGTAGAGAAGGACATCAAGACATAACTACAATTACTGCCTCGTGGGTGCATGCCTCCACCAATCAGTGAAGTCGCAGCTTATGTTCATGTCTATCCAGACTCATATAATATGTGTAGTGAAGACTTTGAATATAATAAAAGAGGACTGATAGAGAGCTTCATCACATGGTGCAATGACAATTACCTGAAGCTCAATATCAGCAGAACCAATGGACTTGTGGTGACTACAATGCTTCAGTCATAGATGTTACTACAAAGGATGTGTTATTAGGCACCAGTTACAGTGATGATGGGTAAGATGGCACTTACCTGGGCAGAGGGTGATGACAGGGCAGGGCTGTCTCTGGATTTGAACTCCAACCCCATTGTGCATTTCCTGTTCTCCGGAGCAGGCCGCTCCTCCGGCCTTGGGCTCAGGACAGCCACAGCTCCTATAGCGGGTCACTGACTCTGCCCCACAAGTCCTGGAGCACGGAGTCCACTCTGACCACTCACACCAGCCACCTGACACTGGTAACACACAGTAGGATGCAAAATCTAGATTTATATCCATGCCTATCGACATGCAGATTTTCTTTTACTCATGAAGTCAGAAATAGACAGTTCATATTCGTATTGTTTTTGAGTGAGTTTAAACGTTTGTCAAAGAAAGAAAGACTGCAAACAAGCAAGTTAAAAAAAAATCAAGCTTTATACATCACATATAGTATACAACACACACAGAAACTCACAGCTGCTCTTACTTACCTGGACAGGGGGATCTGGAGCAGTTGAGCCTCCCAGCCTCACAGGTGCTGAAACAAAGAGGAAATACCAGCATAATTATTTTCCTGTCCCTTTTTTCTGCATGGATGCATGGAGAGTGCATGCTCCTAGTGTGTGTATTATTCTCACCAGTTGTTACATCCGTCAGGGGCTTCAGTGGTCTCCCCTGGTTCCAGCCTGTGTCCAGTACTGAGGTCCAGGCAGGGACAGTCTTCTCTCTCTACACAGACTGTCCCATTAGCAGACAGGACCTTCCCCTCTGTACAGTAGCACCCTGGCTCACATTGCCACTCACAGTGCTGAGGGACAAGAAGAAAATTCCCCTCTCATCACCAAAATTCATCATTTTTATGCACACAGCATGACTTACTGTTAAACCAGTGGTAATGGATGGAAACAAGAGTCACGTTCACTGTGATACGTACAGCCAGGTCCTCACAGGAGCGAGGGCAGGAGGGACCACAGCTACTGAACACTGTGCCTGGGACCTGCGAGCATGGTGCCACTGAAACACACACATCATGCACAGTCAAAATGCTGACAAAGAATGTGTAGACCACGCACACACACAGCTTCATCTACATCCTACACACTCTGTAAATGTACCTGGACAGTGGTCAGTGTTGCAGGCTATGACCTCAGTTCCCAGACCTTCACAATAGCTCCCCTCCCCCTCTGGAGTGGGACTGTCACACTCTCTCCTCCGGCTTCGAACCCCCCCACCACATGACTTGGTACAATCCGTCCAGTTGCTCCACTGACCCCAGCCACCATCACCTGGAAAGAGCCAAAACATCATGATAAAATTGTAAAAACAAACAAACTTTCCAGCAAATAAAGATTAGTCAATTGCAGTACAGTACAGTATTTCTGTTAATTCAGCTGGTAAATGCATGAATTGCCCAGGAAGTGGCATTCCTTTCCAAAATAAACTCACGGTCACATGGAGTGGAGATGCAGACTTGGTCCTCTCTGTGAGGGCCAAGACATGGGAGGCCACTGTGCTGGAGGCTGGAACAGAACCGGTACCGAGACTGGAGACCCACTCCACATGACACGGAACACTGACCCCAGGGAGTCCACACTGACCACTGGCCATCAGCTGGAGAGTGTGTGTTTGTATGTGGAGGAACAATACAAAAAGATACAGTGTGGAACAATGCAGGTCAGTGGGACAGCAGGAAAACTCGTGTTATTCATGTTACTTTTTCTTGTTGTTTTGCATCACTGCAGCTTATTGGTCAGCCATTAGGGTTCTTGACATTGAACGCCGATTTACATTGAAATTTACATTACAGTTAATTCATCAAGCTTGAAAAGTTAAGTCTTAGAGATAAAAGAGTGTAGACAGGATTTGAATTAGAGATTGCTATTGCTGTTCCTGGTTTGCAAACTATGTGATATAATGATAGGACAACAATGGAAAGAAAGCATAGAAAAAATAGCAAGATAAATTTAATGACTTTTTGCCTACCACTGCAGCTGACTTGAGAGCAGTTTACCAGCCTCCCCATTTCACATGTACTGAAATAAAAGCACAAAAGTTGGATCAAACTTTTATCTCTTCTTTGTATACTGATGAACAGAAGCACATGCTGGAGTTAAATTAATTAGGGAATGTACAACAACTAAAGGATAAAGGCAATTTTACCAGTTGTTGCAGTCTGTGGGCACAGTGTCTCCTGGTTTGTACTGCTCTCCATCCACATCACAGCGACAGTCAGACTCCCGCACACACACACCATCCTGAAAAGATAGAGCATTAACAATACGACTGTAATTACTGTATGTGTGTGTGTTTTTGTAAACCCACCCACCTGTTGGACAGTCCCATGTGGACACTGGCAGCCTGGTGTGCAGTTCCTGCTAAGGTCCATTGTGAGATCTGTACAGGACACCGCTCCCTTCACACACTGCTTCCACTCCTGGCCTGGAGGACACACCCTGCCATCTCCTGACACAGCAACAAAATCCAAGCAGAGATCAGCGAAAAGCCTCTCAGGGTAATCAAGAGTATCGTCCATTAATATGGCAATGAAATCAGTCTTTTCTCTTCTGTCCCTTTTCTGCATTTTATACATGCTTCCTAGAGTAGGATGTGATATATTAGAATAAAAACTACCATTTTCTGTAGTTACCTATGACAACATTGAATTAAATTGTAATGAATTGTCCATGATTTTAATGCTGTTCGACCTCTTTCAGGACCTTGAAGTGATTCCTTTACCGGCTTCTTATTGTTGTTTTCTGGTGTTACAACATAATTTAATGCAAAAAATATGTTACCTTGTATAAAACACTCTGCTGCCTTCTTGAAAAGTGCCCACTTACACAATTCTATATATTCTATATAAAACATGACAGTATTGTTGGATGAGAGTGTAGGTGTTGCTGTACCACAGGGCTGCAGGTTACAGGCACTGAACTGTTGAGCAGTGCCATGGATTCGAATGGGTCCGCGGGTTCGGGTCCTGTAACCTCCTCCACATGTCACTGAGCACTCGGACCATGCACTCCATGGCTCCTTTACACCTTAAGATCCATCATAACCAGATTAAGTTCTTTATATTTGAATCTGTTGTTTGTTGCTGAATACACACAGAAGCAAATAAATAAAAACAGACAACTTTTACATTTCAAAACATGGATTCTGCATGTAGCAACATTAGCAACCCGAGTACTGACCAAAGCAGGGTTCAATGCTGCAGGTATCGATCCCAACTCTGTCTCCTTTGCAGGGATGACCCCCAGAAGCTGGGGGAGGATTGGTCCCAGAGCGATACCGCCGTCTCACACCAACGTCACATGTTCGACTGCAAGCACTCCACTGGGTCCAGCTGCTCCAGCCACAGTCCACTGCAAGCAACAAGATAAAAGATGGAGTAAGACAGAGAGAATGGGAGACAAATGAGAAGAGACGTAAAGACTCAAAGACAGCAAGACACAGGGAGGGACACCTGTAAATGTACATCCAAAGCTGTTACTAGGAAAGCCACTCACCAGGGCAAGGAGCTGCTCCACACTCCATTTCTCCATTAGTGCAAGTACTGTTTGAGACACAGAATGAAAAATGTGACATCTGATTTAACAAAAGGACACAATATTAAAAAAAAATCACTAATTAATAAAATCTTTCAAGGAAAATGAAATCATCCATTTATCCATGGAAGGGTCCATTGTAGTAATTGCGAACATGGGTCGACAGTACCAGTTATTGCAGGCATCAACGCGCAGTGTGGCACCGGCTGGGTACAGCTCCCCCTGGTGGTAACATGGGCATCGTGCCAGAGGCACACAGCTGCCATTGAGCAGGTAGAAGCCCAGGGCACAGTAACAGCCATTGTAACAGGCAGTGGCACACTGCACCTCTGTGGAGGTCATGTCCAAACACACTCGCGGACACGCACCACCGTGAGCCTCACACTCTGCTGCTGTCATGTACACCATGCCCTCTGGACACACACCTGAGAGCAGATGAGTGGAAATAAGAAAATGAATATTCAGAAACAGAATCAGAATCAGAAAATGTATTTATTGAATGGGGTGCATAAAATAACAGGATAAACCAAAAATCTAATGCAAATACAAAAGCACCACAAACACAACAGAGTAATATTATTGATACATATTATTCCATGGCCCTCTTTAGCTTGAGTGATAAAAACATCATGCAGTACCTGAGCAGGGGTGGGAGTTGCAGTCTCCTGTCTGTATGTGTGGCCCGGGGCAGCTGCTGCCCCCGTGCTGTGGGGATGGTGAATTGCAGAACCGCTCTCTTGTTTGGACACCAGAGTCACATTCTGATGAACACTGAGACCACGCTGACCACGCTGACCAGCCACCATTCACTGGAAGTACACAACTAAACTCAGTGTTTCAGTCATCTTCATGAGCCTAACACATCATTTGAGGAAAGTAGAGAAAACAGAATTGTGGAGATTGTGGTTTCTGTGTGTGTGTCTGTATCTGTAATACCTGGACATTGCACAGTGTTACAAGGCTCTTGCTCCTCGCTGTCTCCATCGCAGGCAGTGTCCAAGTGTGACTGGTTGAAGGGGGAGAGCGAGTGGCTACAGCTGCGGAATCGGCGTCTGATTCCAACATCATCTACATGGTTGAAACATGTCTTACTGCACTCTGACCAGCTGGTCCATTTACTCCAGACTCCATCTGGAAGCACTGCACAAGAGGTGGAAAAAGTCATCATAGGTAATGAAGATGCAAGTGATTTACAAAACTAGGATAATGACCTGAGACAATAAAAGTTATATACAGAGTATGAGTTGGTATACCAGGGAGGCAGGGGCTGGAGCAGCGGCGGGCCTCCGAGGAGTCTCCTGGACATGGATGGATGCTGACCGCTCCAGCTGGTTCCACTGGAGACCTGCAAAGATAAAGTCAAGGCATAAAGACTGCTGACCAAAATTTAATAAGTGGAGTGGGAGCAGCAAAAAAAAATGTTGAATTTGAAAATTTTAAGTGTAATATATATAATGTGAACACTTTGTATTGCATTATACATTGTGATTCAAGTGCACAAGCGAGCAAATGGAGGTAAATACAAAATAAGTAAAGAATTACTGATAAATTCAATATAATCATACTTCTGTAGTGCAGAGGGGTGTTGTGGAAAAGTGAAATGAGGCTGAGATAAGGCCTTTGATAGCTGCTTGAGTATATAGTGCTCTCCAAATTTACTGAATTAAACAGGCTCACCTGTAGCGTTGCTGCAGCCCTAGACCACATGTTACATCACACGGTGACCATGACGACCATGCTGACCAGTGACAGGTCGCCACACAACTGGAGTTGTCGCAGTTCATTTGTCCATCTCTGCACACACTGATGGGACAAAAAAGAAATAGCCTTGTCTTTTTTGCATATATCAACAGCAGCTGTGTTTGTAGGGACAGCGCAAAGTTAAAAGTAACTGCACCACCATTAGCTAGCAGTTAATTTGCATTTGCAATAATCACTAAACAACAAATACACTACATAAAACAATCCAGTGGTCCAAAAGACTGCTGGGAATAACTGAAAATGAGCTCTCCATCAACTGAAAAATATTACTCCCTCTCAAACTAAACAGTTTTATAACATGAAAAATAAACTAAATATAATTTAGCACATCTGAAAATTTGACTGTTATGTTTAGAAATTAGAATTTTAATTAGGTAGCATTTCAGAAGTGCCATCAGTGACAAAACCAGGCTCCCTTTCAAAGTGGAAAATAGCAAATGAATGAGTCTGTGTCTCTCACCAAGTGGTACACTCATCCCTGCTGACCATCTGTCCTGGCTGCAGTGTTTGACCATCCCAGAAACAGACACATTGGCTGGCATTCACACATTGCCCACCCTGAAGGTACAGACCATCAGGACAGCGACAACCTGGAGAAGACACATTTAATGTCTTACTACCAGGAAATGAGCCTTAGTGAGTTCCTGTTGTTCAAGAATAAATATCCAGGCATTGTTCCAATACAGCTTTATAGATGTTAAAAATATTTTATGCTTTATTTGTCTGATTACTTAGAAAGTGTATGAAACTCGCAACCTACTGAAGCATAGAAAAGAATCAATTAAAAGACAATGCAAATTATGTACTGCTCATATTTCTTCAAATCAGTGTCAGTGGAACAGCAGGAGATCTGTGTGACATTGGCGCCACTCACTCAGAACACCCAAATGCATGTCTAAAATATTTAAATGTGCGTCCTACCCAGCATGCATGCTGCGGTGCAGTTGCTGGTTGAGCTGAGATGTGAGCAGGTTGGAGGACAGGGCTCCACCCTCCCAGCCTGGCAGTCTGCCTCAGTCACTAGCACCATGCTGTTGATACAGCCTGAAGAACCAATCAAGGACAGTTTACAGACTTTTTCATGCAAATACTAACAACAGAATTGACTATTTGACCGAGTATGAGTCACCTGTCTGTGTGCCGATGTCTTTGCTGCAGGGCTGGCTGTTGCAGCTCTGGCTCTGCAGGGTCATGCCCTCACAGTCCCGCCCACCATTCTTGGGAGGAGGAGCTGAGCAGGTTCTGTTCCTCTGCCTGACACCACCTCCACACTGAGCGTCACACTCTGACCACTCTGTCCACTCTGACCAGTGACCATCAACTACAAGAGGAGACAGGGGAGAATGAGTCTGAGATAACCAATAAATCAGATACTGTGAAAGATGCATCCTGTTTGGCATCAGCTTAGAAGAACAGACCTGGACATGCTCGAGGAAAGCAGGCCCGACTGTCAAACTGAGCTCCACCACAGGCCCCTCCTGGCAGGGCTTCCCGCAGTATGTCCCTCTGCCGGAACAAAGAGCCCAGACCACAGGACACACTGCACGCACTCCATGCTGTCCACGGAGACATGATGCAGTCCACTACAGGTGAGGAGAGGAGAGAAGAGGAGAGGTCAGGAAAAAGGATGGTTGTTGTCTTTTGAGATGGGTGGGTACGTATCTTACCACAGTCTTTCTCATCCGATCCATCCACACAGTCCTTCTGCAGGTCACATCTGCGGTCCAGGTGAACACACTCCCCACTGGCACAAGAGAATTGCTTGGTGGAGCAGGGGCTGGGCACCGGTGGGCCCTGTGGAGTCACAGCTGGTCTGGCTGTGGTGCCTGATAAGACATAGGAATATGATAACAGAACTTTATACAACTAACTTATCAGGCTATTTTGTATGAGTTTGAGTTCCATGATGAAGGTATGTATTCTCAATATTGTACCAATATCACCAACACCAACTTTTTGACATTGACATTGTTTGTTAAATTGAAGTACTTCCACTAGTCTTCCCCTGACAGGTAGTTGATGCATACCACAACGTTCTTCATCTGATCCGTCCAAACAGTCCAGTCTACCGTCACACACCTGCGCTGAGTCGACACAGCCAAATGACCGGCATGCAAACTGGCCCTCCACACAAAGCACTCTGGGTAGGCCACCATCATGGGGGGTGGTAGCGATCCATGGTGCTGTAAATAGAAATAAAATAGAGGTTACAAATATGTACAGTATATTGTATAAAATGTTAATCCATGGGTCCTGTCTGGTTTCAGGATGACTAGCAAGGATACTGTGTCTCTCACCTTTTGTAGTTTGCAACCCAGGTCTTCCAGAATGGAGGGTTGTGGTGAGATGTAGTCCAGGTTGACCTGTGGTGACCCCTGGGTAGATTGATGGTCTGGTGGTCCAATGCCCTGATTGTGTGTAATACCCAAAGAAGGGGGAAAAAAATGTAATTTCCTGGTAAAAACCCAATAAGTAAAAATTTGATCAGCAGCTGATTGTGCCTGTACTTGAGGTTGTAGTCTTCTGAAGTCCAGGTTGACCTGTGACCCCTGAGCTAGCCATGCCAGGAAGGCCACCTTGGGAACTGGTGGTATGGAGGCCTGGGGCACCTGTTGTACTGTCACCATGGAAACCTGGTCTCCCTGTTGGGCTGGTCTGGTTCTGCAGTCCTGGAGAGCCTCTGGTAACAGCCGTGCCTGAAGAAGAGGATGAGGAGAAAGTGACAGAAAAAAAGACAGACATGGATATATGAAAATGGGACACAAGGGAGTGTAAATAGTTTTCAATCATATATTGCTAAACTCTCACCACAGTTGATCTCATCAGAGTGGTCCTTGCAGTCCGGTCGACCATCACAAAGCACAGAGACAGCAACGCACTCTTCACTGTGCTGGCATGCAAACTGGCCTGGCTTACATCTCTGCAAAGTTACTTTGCTACCACCAGAGGGAGACGTGGTCACACTGCTGGGGGTCACCAGCTCATCTACAAAAGCATGAGGAGAAGTCATTTCATATTACTGAATGTGTACACTATACTGATGTGAAGTAGGTTCTACAGCAAGCACTAGTTCTGTAAAACAAAGGACTTATGGAGGAGCCAGTGTGCAAGGGGAATTTGGTGCTGACAAGTTTGACTGTTATCATTTAGTTGTGGATTCAGTTCAACTCCTCACCTCCTCTGCAGCCGAGGATCTCCACACGCAGGTAGAAGGTGTGTCTGAACTCAACGGGGATGATGCGCAGATAGCGAGCTCTGACCAGCCGACCGAGCCAGCGGGTCACAGGGGTCCTGCCCACCATTCGCACTTCAAACACCTGCCACACAACAAAGAGGACACTGACCTGAGCACATGTAATGACAAGCAGGGGCATCGGGCTTTGGTTGTGCTGTGCCGTTGTATTTTTCTTTTTCTTCATTTATGAAACAGTTCATCCTGTGAGAATAGTACGTAACTACAGAAAACACTTGTTATACATGACTCTGAATGTCCAAACAGCTACAAATACCTTAGCAGGGCCACCAGGCTTCCCATCCTCAGTATAGTCTGTGAAGAGGCTGCTGTGCAGAGCGAAGGCTAGGCGATATTTAGTGAGGTAACCCCACATGCGTTCACTGCCCTGGGTCACCACCCCTGATACCCACGTTGGCTCCAGGAAGTCCACCTGAAAATACGGCTGGGGATCTGTAGGCAGGGGGCTCCATCCAGGCTCCATGACCTGACTGCACAGAAGTTGTTACTTTTCTGAAAGCTTTATACTTAAAAAAATAACTGAAATACATCTAAAGGCCTTTTATGTGCATGTAGGAAACCACTGTGATCAAATGTTCAGGCTGATATGTGCGTTAGGGACAAAAACCATAGAATAACCAGATCACTCACACGTTAGGGACTATGTTTAGTCGTCCAGCATCAGCAGGGTTGTTCTCACGATGTGAGGATGAGGTCAGCTGACCATATCGGATTTGTCCATCCTCCAGTCCAAGGGGAGAGGAGCAGATGCCTGCAGAATATGATATGATGACAAGTGATATGACTTATAATATCACTCAACAGAGCCAGTTTGGCAAAAAAAACAAAAACAAAAAACACTTCAAACACATTAATGCATTTGGTCTGTAGCACTAGGGAGAGGGAGAATGGTAATCCATCAAATTCAAGATCTGAAAAAACAAATGGCAAGTGGCGTTCTATGTATATAATGTAAAGTTGCATGGACTTTGTTTGATGTCCACAGAAAATAGATCCATCTAATTTGCACTCACCACGATATCCTGGACCACCACCCTGTAAACACATTAGAAAATAAATGAGGTGTATATTGATATCTACCCATATTGACACCCGTAATCTTGGCTAATTCTGTCTGCAAGCAGTTCTATTTGTGCAAAGAGGGGTTAAAAATGCTTTAAACAAATGATGATGACATGCTTTTCATGATGCAGTGACCAACGATTAATCTTTTTCTAAAACTGTTCTTGTTCCTGTGTTATATTATGATCAACATGTTCTTGTATTTGCAGGTACCAATATTAAATGAACCCAGTTTGACTCACATGTATCATGTATAGAGCTTTTGCTAATCCATAGTAGAATTTGAAAGAAAATAAGTGGAAATAAGGAGGTATCGAGGCAGCAACACCAGAGGTGCAGAAATACAGAAGTTGGAGGAATAGAAGATTAACTGAAATGTTTTCTTACTGTTGGTGTTACTGCAGGATGAGTGACAGCAGCCATGGATGGAGTCCTGAGTGGAGCAGGAGTGGGTGAGTGTGGTCTGTGAATTAGCACACAACAATAAAGAGGAGAAATACTTAAAGTTCTTGTTACTTTATAAGAACCAAGAGAGACTGAAAGCAGAGCTGGATAGACAGAGATGAGACAAAAAGCAAGAAGCAGAGTGCAGGAGTGGATTAACAACAACCTGCTGTTTCAAATACTTCAGTTAGTAAAACCATTACCACTGTTACAACTCCTTATAATGCCCCCCACCTGTCTGACTGGGTAGTGATGTCATGGGGATGGCAGCTGGTTTCATCCTCTCCTTTGGGACAGTGAGGGATCCCATCACAGCGCTGCCATGCTTCGATGCAGCCCCCTGGTGGGGTGCAGGAGAACTGACCAGCAGGGCAGCTGCGTGGACTGGTGGCTGTAGGAGATGGCTGCGTACCTGTATGTGGGGGATGGTCAGACAAAATAATTTGATATGTGTGAATTACAAAGCCCATGAGAAAACTAAGAAGGACTGGGATCACATGCTAGACGAACAATGGCTAACAGATTTCCTTTCCAGCACATCCCAGAAGAAAAAAAAACAAAATTAAAAGCATGGTTCTACAATAAATGAAACTCAGGTGTGTTTGTTTGGAAAGCTCACCACAGTGCATCTCATCTGATCCATCCCCACAGTCATTGACACCATCACAGACAACTCCCAGTGGACCTGCTGGCACACAGCGACCATTTTCACACTGGAACTCCTTCTCTCTGCACCCACCTACCGGGGACACTGGGGAGGGAGGAGCTGGGGTGGTCAACCAGTGGTAACCTGGAGGAGAGGAGAGTATTTTTAAATAAAGAAACAAATAAATAAATGAATGAATACACACACACACTAAATTTTTATCTCTTCATTCATGCTATGACATTAAACTACTAACCATCTCCACAGCCCATGATCTCAAGTCGAAGGTAGATGCCATTCTGGAAGTCATGTGGCAGGAGGCGGACAAACTGAGCTGACACCATCCTGTCCAGCCGGCTCTCTGCCACCCCTCGATCATCTTGGTTACCATGAAAAACCTGGAAGGAGAGTGGTAATCCATCACTTTCAAGAAAAAACAAATGGCAAGTGGCGTTCTATGTATGTGATGTAAAGCTGCATGGACGTGGTTTGATGTCTAACCTTGGATCTGGGCCGGGCGTCAGTGACAAGCTCTTTATAAGTGAACCACTGTTTGCCATCCTGGCTGAACTGGAGGTAAAAGCTGGACACAAAGGTGCCATATACACCACCACCCTGGGTCAGCACACCTACAGATGAATGTTAGAGATAGAAAGTGTTCATTTTACTGATATACAGCGCATAATCTCACATTGAAGTTCACTTTGAGTCCACATTACTACAATAAACCGGCATTTCAATATGTACTTGATCTAAGGTGCCTGCATTAATGTTCACCTGTGATGTTGTATGGTTTCAACAGGTCTATTTGTAGATAGGGGCTCTGTGTGTTCCTAGTGTGCCCCTCAGGGCTCCGCTGTGGTAGGTCCTCGTACTCCTCAGGTTCTGGACTCCAGCCCTGCAAAGTATTACAGATTACACCTTGTGATCATGTTGCAGCAGCATTGAATTAAAATATGATCTTCAACATACAAACATGCTCACAATGACAATGTTAATGTCACAGAGGCAATCTAACTATATGCCATCTTAGTTTGGAATGTTAGCAGGACAACATTTTTGCAATTACACACTGAAAGCATATGGCTGGTGACACTAGGGGTAAATTCAGGGAATCACCAAAGACATTCAGATTCATCCCCAGGACACCTTGAATGTCTGGGCCAAATGCATGGCAACCCATCCAACAACCAGGGAAATACTTCATCCTGGATTAATGTGGTGGAGGGACCAACACTGCCATACCTAATGCGACGCCTAGCATGCGAAGAACAGGTAACTCACTTTATAACCCACATAAAAGTGACTGGAAACCAAAGGAGCATTGTGAAATGTACTGATAACTATCACTTAAGCAAGAACATTAAGGCTCTGGGGCTAATGGTAGCAGTGGTCATATCATATCATAGTGATATTACTAAAATTAATCTGACCCATCCCTGTGGGGGAAATCATTTTTTTAAGGGTCAGGGTCAGCAACAGAACAGCAGTCTTGGAGCTGATGGGGATCAAACAGCTTGCTCAAAGACATTTCAACAGGATGAACAACACAAACTGGTCGTATTATGTAAATATATCATTAGACATGGTGTACCTGGAGTTCCCTATGGGAGTCCCACGCATGGAGGCGACCTCCCTCAGGAGGATGACCAGCCTGCTGTGATGAAGCACTGAAACTGGAAGCCGGGAGAGTCTGAACACCCAGAGGAGACCAACACTCATCTGAAGCGGAGAGGAGATGAGGTGAGATACAATGAAAACTACAATGAGTGAGAACAGATACACCCTTGGAGACTAATCATAAAGCTAAAATGCTCTACCTGTGAGACTGCATGAACAACTGATCACATGAGCAAGACACTAACCTCCAGGAGGAAGTGGATATGTGGGAAGCAGAGGTGTAGTGCCCTCTGCTGGCTGGGAGGTCACAGTGACAGGGCTGACTGTCACAAGATTGGTGTCATTTCCTCCTACAGGGGTGTTACAGAATAGAAAAATTAATGTCGGCAAGCACTCACTTATTGCAAAGTTTGCAGCAATGAGCCGGACCTTATAGTTACAGTGCAGCAACTCTGTTGAAGGGGTACTGATCCTTCTTAATATAGCTTTTCTTTCACTTATCCTCACTTTCATCTCATTTTCTTGATCTTCAGATTCTTTATGCATCTTTAAGTTCACTGCTAGTAGTATTTTCATATTGTGGCATGTGAGATCTGTATATAAGTATCAAGTTTGAAAGGTTTGATTCCTTAGGTAGTGTTTGATAAACATCATCCTCTTGTTTTGAATTTTCTTTACAGTTACAGTAAATTGTGTTTTCAACATAGGAAATATGCCTGTGTTTATTTGTATATAATTGATGAATGCATGTCATTTTATTATCCATTAAACAGGCAGACATTTAGTCAGCATAGGTAGTAGAACAACAGCTGTGATCTTACCTTGGCAGTAACAACACCTGTCTCCCTCTCCAGGCACCAGACTTTGACCCTGCACAAAGGAACATTCAACATCTGACTCAGTCCCTTGTGTGATAGAGTTGCCATGGGACAAAACTATGCAGATGAAAAGCAAAGGATGCAGATGAAGTGGAGCTATAGCCACCGTGACAGGGAGAGTGTGGATTGGACTGTTTACATGAGATAAGATTGCAACACAGATGCACTGAAAGCACACCCAGTCACATAATCAAATACATGTGCAAACATACTCAATCACAGTTCCATAAAGCATGGGCACATCTTCAAGCAGCATATACATAAATGCGTAAATACATGAGACACGCAGAGATGCACACACATAATTTTTATTCTTACCTGCGGGCATCCACTGACAACATATGGACAGTACAGGGAACACTGCACTGTGAGGTTGGGCAGACAGTGACATAACTGGCAGTGGTCTGACCTCCACCTGTCTCCCACAGCATGGGACTGACCCTGGTACTCGCACTCATCACAGGGATCTGTCTGGCACCTGCACACACATGCAATCACAGACATGGAAAATGCATGCAGGGGTAATGGAATTCATGTGTGTTTGCTCATAAGTGCTTGGTGTTTAGGCACAAGGACAAAAATTAGTTTCTTTGATGCTCGAGGATGCAGACTGTGTTCTTAAATAGCTTCATTTGGTTTTATCCACAAGGGATCATGATAATGCACAGTAAATATGTATGTTCTGTGGACAACAAATTTCTTCAACACACCTATCTTAATACTGGATGATGGGTGAAGTTCAGAGGGGTAAAGAAAAGAAAAAAATTCAATCTTTATTCCATTTAAAATGTGTTGTCATGGCGGAACTACTAGAGAGAATGGGCGGGCCACCAAAAATATTAGTATTCATTGCTGGGGACCATTACTATCCACAGCAGATTGCAAATATGACCATTGCTTTTCAAGACACCTGACAGAGGTAGAAGTTTAGAAGGGTAGAAGCTGAGTGGTAGAAAAAGCAAAAGTAGTTAACAGTCCCATAAGAAGAGGGCAACATACCGACGGGCTTTTCTGTAAATTCCTCTGCATGTTCTCCCGTCTCCGTGCTTGGTTGGATTATTTGGGCTGCGGAACGACCACTGCACACTCTGAACACCACAGGGTCCCAAACACTCTCCCCACTCAGACCACGATGACCAGCCACAGTGCACTGCAGTGTGACAAAGCTGACTATATGATTGCTCAGACTGAAGGCAGATGAAGAACGAGACATAAGTACTATAGGGATGTAATGATATCAAATTTCATGATGGGATAATACCTCGATATTAAGGCCACAACTCGATATCTATTGCAATATTAAAAAACGAAAGAAAAATTACTGGAAAAAATGCCCTTTATTAATAGATTAGTGTATACAGCATTTTTATTCATATTTTTTTTTTATAACTTAAAGTGTTTTCCTTCTTTCATAAAATAAAATAGAAGTAGTCAGCCATGATTTAAGCATGAGAAAAAACTGGCATAAATTGTCTTTGGCAATGAATGATTGACCCATGTGCAAAACAGAAACAATGCAGCAGTCATAAGTTCTTTCATAAAATAATTAAAAGAGCTCTTCCATTGGGTGACCGCATTCATGTTCAGTTTACAAAACGCAGACAAAATGCTGCTACACACTTCACTCGATCAAGCAGACGGCTGCTGTGGCCTCCGTTCAAACTCGCTTGTGATGTGAGGTTTAAAGAAAACACTTAATGTGTGACAGTCTGGCCTCTCACTGCTACATCCATATTCCCTGCATTGTATGTAACGAGTGTGTGATTGGAATGTCTGTCAGACAAAACTTTTCATTTCCCATTCGCTGGTCATAACACAGCTGTGACTGTGAGACAGCTCTGAGTAGCTCGTGAAGTCCACCTGTCTGTGATAACTGAGATGTGCTCTGCTTCTTCAGGCTCTGTACCTCTTAAGCTTTGGTCTCTTGGTACAGAGCTGCAATCACTGTGCGGCTGAAGTGTGGCGTTCAAGAAGGAGAGGTAATAAATAACCATGTTACATTATGGTAGATAGCGCCACAGTCCCACAATGCCATTGAACCATATTTCTGGTATTGATATTGTGAGATTTGATATATGGTTACATCCCTAATCAACCGTGGATCTGACGTTGAAACAGTCTGTATTTGACAGACTCACCTGAGCAGTCTGGATTAGGCTGGCATCTCTGAGGCCGTCCTCTCTCACAAACACAAATCTCACAGTCCACCTTTATCTGCTGGCCTGGCCAGTAGCGCACACCTGCCACCTCACACACACACTCCTCTGGTGACACACACTTTTGCATATGGCTCATCACCTGGCCATCTGTGCACCAACAACCTGAAGCAACAGACACATTGATTGTGAGAAAAAAATCTTGTGAGAGAAACATAAAATTTAACAAAATGTCAAGAAACAACAAAGAATTTATTTTAGAGCACAGATATTCCAGAATCCTCCTGACCTGGAGAGCAGGGTGCTGTTGGTGTATCACAGGTTGTACCACTGTTGATGTGGGCACAGGACACTGGGCAGGGGGCACAGCTGTGTCTCACCAGCCCAGTGGGACAGCTGGTGTTGGCACATCCATCATCAGGACAAGGCTCTAGAATGGGACAGGGAAGAAAACTGTTCTCACTAGGCACCATGAACACACTGAAATTATTAAAGACGCACATTTTGTTTAAACCTCTTCAGTCATTCTGACAGTTATGGTTTTATTTGCTCAGATTTTGAGATTTCTGCCCCAACACAATCTAGCTTAATGAAACTTTGTTTATGGTGCTCACAGCCATGAAACATTAAGATTTAAAAAAATTCCCAGTTACTCTGGAAAATCACTTTTCATTTGAACTACTTTCTAACAACAAAATAGTCCTTGTGAAAACTGTTGACAGTGTGTTTTTTTTTTGGGTGGGCCTATCCTTTAAAGTAATCCTTTCTCCCTCAGTTCCTCTAATGCTGACTACGAAATGTTTTTCTCATTCTTTGTAGATAAAGTCACTGACATAAAGTATAAAATGTTGCCTTCCTGCACTCCGGGGGGTTGACTGTCCAGCCAGAGTTTCTCCATTGAGCCAACTCACAGCTCCTGTCACAGAAATGCGCTCCTTCTCTAGTCCTCTTAATATTGTTCCAACTACTCTTTTTAAAGACATTTCTCATTCCTAAGACCATACATGCTCTCCATTGTGTATAGCTCTCTTAACGTAGCTGTGTGCCTGATTATTTTGAACATGCAATTATTCAGCTTCCCTGTAAAAAGCCAAACCTTGACCCACTCTTTCCCAGTAACTATAGACCTATACCTAAACTTCCTTAGGAAAAAGTAGTATGTAAACAGCTTGTACAGATCCTGGACAGCAAAGAAATATTTGATAAATTCCTGTCTGGTTTACATTTGAAGCACAGTATTGAAAACGCTCTGCTCTGCTTCAAATGATATTTTAATGCTCACCGAAGCTGGGGAGTGTTTATTTGTGTTGCTGGTTGACCTAAGTGCAGCTTTCAACACAGATTTTTTCTGTGGCAAATGATCACTATGTCTCCTCATCTACTCAACTGATGTGCCGTATACCTCAGGGTTCAATCCCTGGTCCTATTCTATTCTCCCTCTACATGCTTTCCCTTGGTTTCTCAATTAATCGATTTAAGGTATCTCTTATCAATGTTATGCAGACAATACCCAGCTATACTTTTCTTTCATTTCAGATGACCTAGGCAAACTCTACCTTGCAAGACTTGCCAACGGCTGTCAAGGAACAGATGTCCGATAACTTCCTCCAAATTAACCCTGATAAAACAGAAGTCCCGATCATAACCCCCGAGAGCATTTATAATAAAGTACAGTACTGTATTTGTCCCGTAGCAGCTAATGTTGAACAAGCCTCAAAAAACCTAGGTGCTTTCTTTGACCAACACCTGAACTTTGAGTGGAACACATAAAGGAAGTAGTCAAATCCTGTTTTGTCAAATTACAAAACATTGGCAAAATCAAAGCTGTCTCCTGTCAAGCTGTGGAAAAAATCATTCACGTTTTTGTCTCCTCCTGTCTTGATCCAGTTGGTCCAGAATGCAGCCACTAGACTTTTAACTAATACACAGCATAGGCCCCACATTACAAGAGTGAGATATTTCAGTTCAACCTTAGTTTACAGACAGCTCTTACTGATTTCCATGGCTAGGTTGGATGGTCCAGGGAGCTGGGAACAGTCTCGGCCTCCATAGCGAGGAGGGATGCAACCTCTGTGTCTGACCTGCACTCCACCACAACTGCTGGAACAGTTGGACCAGCTCATCCACGGCAGCCACTGACCATCCACTGGAAGGGGGAGGAGAGAGTGTCACATTTTAGCAACAAATACGTGTTTGACTCTAAACTATGCATTCATACTTTCAGAGTGTTTATTCTGAAACATATGTATTTTTTAGTGCATGTCCACCTCCTTACCAGGGCAGGTGGTGTTGAAGCATTGTTGCCTCTGAATGTCCTGTCCCTGACAGTGGCGCAGTGGGTCTCCTGGAGGGCAGGTCCTCTGTCGGCTCATGGAGCCTGTACCACAGGAGGTGCTGCAGGGACTCCACGGACCCCAGGAGCTCCAGCTTCTACAGCCCTGCTCATCAGAGGGGTCTCCGAGTGGTGCTAGTAAGGAGTCTGGGCAATCTACCACACCATTACACACCTAAGCAATAGAGCAGTGTTAGTGGACAAGGTGAGTTGTATGTAACTATGGGGGATAAACACATTTTTGCTGCTTTTAATCATTTTAAAGGGAGAAAATTCATACATTTCTTACATTTTTCCAAACGTTAATTTCTTAACATTTTATATGACACACTGATGATGGCTAACCGAGATGACAGTTAATTAGGACATAAACCTTTTTCCTTAGAAAAATTAACTCTTTTTAGGATTCGACTGAGATTACGTCTCTCTTTTGTGGAGCTTTATCCTGGTCACATTTTGTACACTTGCACATTTGTGTTGTTATCATGTTATCAAGTATTTCCCTGTACTAGTTATAAAATTTATTGTTGATGTTTTCCTTTTGTATTCAGTCATTATGTGAACCCTTGCTGCATAACAAATTTTCCCTAGTGGGACAATAACGATAACCTTGAACCTTTATAAATTCCTATTTCTGCTGTTCTGGTTATGCTAATGATGGATTTTTTCCTCACAATAAATAAGAAGACTATCCGTGAGTGCTAGTGTTTTGTTTGTTTTGTCAGTGATAGACTTACCATGTTAAAGGGGACACAGGATCCATCCATACAGGTGAATTCAGGGCAGGTGACAGTGGTGTTCCTACTGCCAGGGGGCACTGGTGAGACAGTTTTATCTGAGCAGAACAAGATATTGTCAAACTTACAAGAGGTCACATTCATTACCATCAAATTTGGGAATATGGGAGACTTCGATGTACACTGCCTTTAAGTTTCCTTTCCTTTTTTCTTTCTCTCTCTGTGTTTCCTGTCCCTCATTTCTTCTTTGCTTCCTTTTATAATTTTCTATCTTCCAATTGTAAACATTTTTTCAGATCTTCTGCAGTCCCTTGCTCCATCTCGTCCTAGTGCTTCTCCCTATCCCATGAGAACTCACCACACACCAACTCATCGTCGCCTCGTGGACAGTCTGGAATGCCATTGCACACTTGCGACATGTTGACACACGTGCGATTGTCACATGAGAAACTGCCTGGACAAGGAGGTATCCGAGTCGAGCCTGGTTGACAGACAGAATTATTGTCAGTCTCAATTAACAAGTCTTTAGACAGAAACAGCTTTTGTGGCCTGATGATACAGTATAAATTAGAACTCCCTGATGTGCAAAACCCGTATTTTGACCATTTTGTGCTTAGATAGTTGTATTTACAGGAACTTACCACAGTTGTCAATACTCTCGTCTGAGGCATCCCTGCAGTGTGGGGTCCCGTCACAGAGCTGCTGATAGTCCACACACTGGTCCCCACTGAAGCAAGGCACTTGGCCAGGTCCACAGGGGGTGGCACACTGCTGCTCATCACTACCATCCATGCAGTCTGTTTCCCCATCACAACGCCAGGCTTGAGGCACACACTGCCCGCCAGTGGCACAGCTAAACTCATAGGATCTACAAGCTGGAGAAACAGAGCTGTATAAAAGAAACACTGAATACTGAAAAAAATCTCCCCTAAATCTTGAAATCATGACTCTTATTACCTGAGGTGGGCATAGTCACGGTG
>JBBMOE010000043.1:0-28174 GCA_037975065.1 Chaetodon trifasciatus | reverse complement strand
ATATATATATATATATATAAAATAAAAGCTTTAACATGCTAACTGTATACGCACATGGCACATGTAGAATTTTAGCTTGTTGACATTAAAGACTGTTTTTAAAATTTAGCATCTTGCTATAACAGTCTAACTCCATGGTTGGAATTCAGAAGGTGTACGGTTGTATTTTTCTGTTTAATAAGTAAAATAGGTGTAAGAATATTTTCTACACATGCGAATATATTGGCAATCAGCAGTTGCTGAGCTGACAGTGGCAGTGGAAGATTTTAGCATATTGCTCAACCCTAATGAGTTTGGATTCACCTTGGCATACTGGTACAGCGGAACTGGTCTGGAGAGCAGGTGGATGGGCAGAGCTCATCCGAACCATCACCACAGTCATTCTCATTGTCACACACCCACTGGGAGGGTATGCAGCGCCCTCCTGCACAGGTAAACTCAGATTCCAGACAGGGAGGGGAGGGAGGAGGACAAGCCACACCGTCACATTGCCACACACCATCTGCACAGGAACTGCATACACAAATGCAAAGAAACCATTCAATATTATAGAATAAAAGAGTATAGGAACACTGGTATATACTTTCATACAAAGTTAGATTGACTGACCAGTTCTGGCAGTGTTGAGTGATGGTAGTTCCAGGTGGAAAAATGGAGCCGTCCCACTCACATGGACACTGAGTAGGATCTACACAGCTCTCCCCTGTATAGCAGAAAATATCCTGACAATTCTGATATTCTTAGATTTTTGTCAGTTCTAAGGTAAGACAGTTTGTCCTGAGGGTGGGCCAAGACAAAAGAACATGGGTCATTAAAATCTAGAGACTTTCTTCTTGGGCCATCTTGTTTGCAAATTTGGCTCAAAACATGTCTCAAGCAGAAAGGGTTCATCTACCGGAAAGCATGAATGTCCACAGTACATTTCAGTGCAACGTGCCCATTATACTCTGATATTTTCACAGTTACCTAGTCATGGTCCAAGTGTTGTCAAGGAGAGCCTTCTATCTGACTGAGGAGCTACATAAGTGTAGGCCACTTTGGTCACTAAAGCATGATAAATCCTTATCTGGGGAGTATGAATATCCATACCAAGTATTCTCTATCCAGAAATATGCCCATAAATACATTTAAAATACATACATATCACCCTCAGTGGCTCAGGATTAGTTTGGTAAATCCGTCTTACCATGTAAGACCATGCCAGCAGGGCAGAAGCAGCCCTCCACACAGGAGAGAGCACCACACTGGGAGTGTGGACTCTGCTGAACATTAGGACATGAGGGAGAGCAAGCTGGACCACAAGGATTATATACCAGCCCATTCTCACACTGCAGAGCTGCAGGGAATGAGGGAAGCAGAGAATAAGTAAAGAGATACACAAAACAAAAGTTACAGAAAGACACTAAGACAGGAGTGTGACTGTGTGAGGGTGTGTGTGTGTATTCATAGTGTGACATTGACATACGACACAGCTCCTGGGACCTCCAGCGGATGTAAACCCCTCGGCGGTTACACTCTTCAGCGTAGGCAGCAATGGCTGTGCAGAGACACTCACAGTCCCCACCTGAGTCACAGCTAAAACACACACAAACAATGAAATGATTTGAACTGTTCACAAGTAAGTACATAATATCAAGATGAATGATATTATGGAAAACATGAAAATTAAGAGATGATTATGCCTAGAAAACTTTAACCATGGACAATATCCTAAGACCCTTTCTACTAGATATATTTTAGTATTTTACCACTGGCTACAATATTTTGATGGTGTTTGTGTACCAGCACCCATGCAAAGACGCACACACATGCCTTGTGTATGAGAATGTAGAAATACACACTGCTGATGATTGAAGGGCAGTGATGCATATTCCCAGACAGTGGCAGCAATATACCAGAAGTAGTACCAATATACCAATAAAAGAGTTTGAAACTTAACAATGCAGGTTTCAATACATCCAACAAAGGCTTTGCAAGTGTTGTCTGAGGTAAGAATACATTCAAAATGTTTTTTAATAGGGAAGCATATATACAGTGTAATTCGGTGAGACTGGCTGGATGTAAATCAGTGAGTAAAGGTGGCCTGGTGCACAAAACAACCGTACCAAATTATTGTTCATCAATGGACAGTCTTAGTTCTCATGTGTGTTTAAAACCATGAATTGAAAAAATGTGCAATATTCTGTATTCTCTTAAATCAGAACTCCTGGAAACAACAAACCACTAAAGCATTTTTAGATTACACATTTTTTAATATATAATTTTAAGATATTAAGCATACATTAGTGCTGTCACTCACCCACAAGCATCAAAGACACACCAGTCATAATACTGCTGGAAGGGCACCTCATGGTGGCACTGAGAGAAGAGCTCCTGAGTCAGCACTGCACATCTTTTCCTGGCCCAGGTCACCCTGTGGGGATTCAGCTGAACAAGACAAAGACAGTTTGTATGTGAGACAAAAGACAGTTTATTATCAAAACTGGATTTGCAACAATGTCCCAGCAAGTACATCTAAGTTTAATGTTCCTGCAAGTGTGTGTAAATGTGCACGTGTCTATGGTGGACTCACAGCACAGGGGTCTCGGAGGTCCTGGTCTGCCACGTCAGGGCAGGAGGGGCTGACCTTCCAGGAGTTTCCAAACAGCTCGGGCGTAGACTCCACGATACCCTGCCGTGTCGTAAAGTCATTCTCCGTGTCCCCATCAAAGTTACCACACAGGCCCCCGACCCGACCCTGCAGGTTTGCCGCCAGACGCACATACACACGCATACCTGGAGACAACATGTGGAATGACAACCACACTTCCACTGATTTGTTTACTACTGTCTGTTCCTAGTGTTATGTGCTTTTATGCTCAACATTTTTGTTTGTGTGTCGGTGTCTGTACTGATTTTGCATCACTGTAACTTGGTGCTTTGGCACTAGGAAAGCGCTTCACTAATATAATAATGAATTACTGTTAAGGTTGCAGAAGAGTATATATGTGTGCCTTACCTCCATCCCATAGTAGAGTGACCCCCAGCCGGGAGGAAAGGGAGACAAACAGGCCAACTCGTTCCAAAGTCAGACCACTGCCACTGTAAGACTTTGGTAGACTAACTGGCATCCCATTGACTGTCACAGCTTTACCTAAAGGACAGACAGGAGACAGCTTACCTCAAGTAGCTTATTCCTAAAACACAACCTGCCTATGCCTACGGACCCCAACTTCCTATCATCAGCCTCTGCTTCCCCCACAATGCAGACTCTCCTACCTCTCAGCAGATGTATGACGGTATTTCCCAGGCTGAGGGTGACTGACTTAGTACAGGTGACCCCAGTACTGCCGCAAGGCACATTCTCTGCCATGACACTGAACAAACCGCTGGTCTCCCTCGCCAGCACGTACTGGCAGTCACCCAGGAAAGAGTAACAGCGGCCGTCGAATGTCACATAGTGTGGATCACCAGTTGCCACACACACACCAGCACAGGTGGACTGGCTGCAGTGCCAGCGGCGCTCCTTACACACGCTGAAGGGATGAATGAAGAATAGTTGAGATAATTAAATGTTAAAGAGATACAATGCAATGAGACAAGTGCATACATTACCATGTGTTGCAGTCTTTAATGATGGTGTCATTGCTGTAGTAAAGTTGACCATTATGGTGGCATGGACACTCATTTGGCAGAATGCAGCGATCACCCTGAGGTAAACCAGAAGACATAACATAAAGTAGTCAAAACTGAGCCATATGGTCATGACCTTACCTGTGTTTCCACTTGATTAATCAGACACACTTCAACCCCACTATGTTCAATGGTGAGATAAAAAAAACTGACTTTCAAGCTTAATTCCAGCTCATTGCCTCTATTATAAGAACACATGTAAAATTCAGTCACTTAATGACAAGTTTTAGAATGATCAAATGGATATAATGTGATGATATTATATAGGTACCATTGAAACTAAAGGTACAATACCAGTATTTTCTTTAACTTAATATGTAACATAGTAAAGAACAGACAATTAGAATAACTGTGGGTCATTGAAATTAAGCGTATGGTGGATTATGCTAGCTAAATAATTATGTGACTCATAGGAGCAGTGTAGTGGATAGGATAAACGCCCTGTGCTATTAACAGTGACATGTAAAACTACTTTTGCATATTTAGTTCACTCAAAATGTGCCAGTAGTATTTGCACATTGTCACTTAACTTCTGTTGCTTGACTTCAGGGAGTAACAATCATTATGAAATTAACACTAGCCACAGAAGGACAAAGCAGCAACAGAGTGGGAACTGAGCTATAGTTAGCTGAGCTGCTGGCTAGCACCGATGTAATGTTGACATCACCATTGTTAGCTGAGCTGCTGGCTAACAGCACCTACGTAGCATTGCAAAGTCGTTTTTCTGAAAGCAGATTGTTGTTTGAGTTGTTCACTTTATATTTCCTACATTTCCTTCTTTCCGTCATTAATTTAATTATTGCCTTTATTGCCCAACTGGGCAAGCAGTTAGACCTCAGGCAACATTTAATTTCCTAGGATGGCATTGCCAATGTATGACCCGCCCTACTCTGCCTCTGATTGGTGTACCCTGATATTCTTACCCAACCTACCAATAAAGGCAACAATGAGTAGTAGCCAATCAGAGGCAGAGTAAGGTGGGTTATGCCTTTGCCATTCTAGGAAAAAATAATTGCAGCACACTAATGGGCATATGCAGTATCAACTGGAAAATAAGTACACTACACCACTGTGCAGGAGGTGTTGTGTCGTGAGTAGAGACAATGTTCTTGCTGTTGCTGCAACTTGTTTTGTTTCCAGCAGCAGCAACATTAAGTAAGGCAGCTGTTTTCAAACTCAGATAAATTACATGTATGTTAATTTACCTGTCTAGCATCCAAACAAACAGACAAAATTAGCAACCAGCTAGCAGTGGTAACGCTACTTGAGAGTACCCTATGTCATTGTTGTCTTCCCAGTCTTTCTGCTGCCCCAAGTGGCCAAAAAAACAAACAAAAAACTTCCAACCAACCAAACAAAAAAACAAACAACACAAACCCACAATTAATGTAGATTTAAGGAAATGAGCAACTGAGTTTTTTTTGTGAAAGATACATTATAACTAATAATGGCTACATTCTATTTAGCTTTACCAGCTGCAGGTCCTGGTATTGTGCAAAAACACTGCAATGGAACAGAGACAGAGCCATTGTTAATGATAGTAACTATGCCTGTGCTCTGCCTGCAATGACAAGCCAAAATGTCTGCTGTGAAAAAGCTGTCTCAACAGTTCACATTTCAAAAATATATCATTTGTCCTGTATCCAGTCAGAAAACTTTGAATTTTCACCCACTTGTAGCACAGTTCCCTGAGGACAGACACAGCCAGACAGGGGCTCTCTGCAACTGGACTGTGTGACACTTGACCCTTGCTGTTGGCCAGGGGGGTCCAGGCTGGAGCAGGTGAGGAGACAGGAGCGTGGAGAGTAGACCAGAGAGCCCGGACACTGGTTCACCTCCTCACAGTGCTCCTGAGTACAGTTAAACCGTCCCTGCTCACACACACTGTGAAGGCAAGAGGAGGGCGAGCACAATCAGACCTGACATCCACTAACAGAGAGCAATTTAATCAACATCTACATTAATTAATTTAGACTGTCAAGGGCAAGGAAAGGCTGTTTATTTAAAGCAGTAAATAACACAAAGTCACAGTGAGGCAAGTTGGTCAAGCAGTTATAGAAATCCACAGCTCTATTGTACAAAAGCGCCCTTAAACATTTCTGCTGGCTCAAGATAACTATGAATCAATTTTCACTTATTAGACTCTGAACAGTAGCTGTAAAATATAATGAAGCTACAACATGTGCTGTGAAGTGTGATGAAAATCAGTTTGCTGGAATAAACAGCCAAGGGTTGTTGTACTATACATCAAATTTTATATCCAAATTTCACCTTTCCTCTGAGCAACTAATCAGGTCAGTGGTCAGTGCAGAGACACATCTCAGCAGCAACAACACAATGAAAATGAGACGCATATAAAAAGGACAATGCACAGACACACACATATAATAAAAATCAGAGAGACACAAATCCATCAGTAGCTTTGTGTGACTGCTTTGACTCAGTCATCAACAGATTATTGAAAGCCATGGAGTGATGATCACTGCGGTTATGTAGTGAAGAGACGTAATGAAATCAACCTATCCTGTATAAAGAAGCAGGAACATAGGGTGATTTCATCAGAGCTCTTGCACCACCAGACACTCACTGGGGATAACATGCTCTAATATACATATACAGTTTGCAATTTTAGTCATTCAAAGACACATTACACTCATTGCAAGGCGGAAAGTTCTTTAAGTAGGGGTTCAGCTTAAAGCGACCAAATGCAGACTTTTTTTAGTCAGACCACAGCTCGGTCAAACATATCCAAGCCACACTTTAGAGATTTAACTGTGTTAAAGCTGAATATCCCTGACATTGGAGAAAACATGTTTACAGTCTCTGATTTTTTTTATCACAACTGCCGCATGATAAAAGCAGAACGCGCCTAGTCATAAAAGAGAAAAGGGCTGTTTTTATGACGTGCTGTAAAAATAAAGAATTGAATTGGGGCTGTAAGAGCTTCTACCGAATTAACCTCTTATCATGATGTTCTCTCTTGACAGGTTTGATATCACCGCTGTCCTTGTTGTAAGAATACTGTATCTGTCAAGTGATGATCATATTAAATCTAAGTGGTCTGCCTGTTTGGCATGCCTTACCTGTTTTGAGCCATGCCTGCCTCACCATAAACTTTGTACCTTTTCTATGATAGATCATTTAACTGCACCAGCTCTATCTGAAGTCTGCATTTGAGTCCACTCTCTTGTTGCCCTGTTATCCTGCTTGTGTAACATAATTTAAACAAATTTGTGAACTCCCAGCCTCAAGTTCTTCCCTCGTACATACCAGGTATTACAGTTGTTCTGAATAACAGCCCCTGGCTTGTACGTCTTGTCTCCTTGCACACAGGGGCACATAGTGATTGGAACACACTGGCCCTGGTGATCCTGTACGAGTCCTGGTGGGCACTGGCAACCTGGAACACACATCCTAAGACCCATTCCACCACCACCGTCATCGCAGTTCCAGCCCTCTGAACAGGAACCCCCACAGGCACGACCACATTCCTGGTACACCTGACCTCCCGAACACTGGACCGCTAAGAAGACAGGACAAGATGAAAGGCTCTGAAATCTAAAAAATAGCATGACAGAGTTTGTGATAATTGCTTTAAAGGTTGAAGCCTAAATGCCACTAAATTCTACTGAGGGTTTCTCAGATTTTTCCAAAGTAAAATGTTTCCATTGTTGGGCATATGGTTTGCACTCCCCACATGAGAGGATGTACATGGGCACCAATTCCAAACTTTTTAGCATCAAAGTACTGCTGCCAACATTGCTAAAACAGCTAAACAACACAGACACCTCAATTATCTTTAAGCCTCCTTTCCTCCACATATCTGGGAGATCAGTTCACTGTTGGCCATCAAATAGGCCAACATCCGAAAAGACCACTGAGACAAAGGCCTCCCCACTTACGGCAGAAGGTCTGATTGCGCCAATGGACGACAACGCCCTCCTGAGCGCACTGTCGGGTATAGGCAGTGAGGATGGTGCAGTGACAGGCCCCCTGTGGAACGCAGCCACAAACCTCTGACAAACAGAGACGGAAATAGGGCTCCCTCTCCACCACGTCATGACACACCTATGAAATCAGAGACAGAGGTGCAGGTGTGAATAAAAGAGGGAGACAGACGGAGATGAACTCCCTCCTGAGATAGCAGCAGAGATAACACACTCCAAGCAAGCTACCTGAAAGACAGGGCTGTGTATGACGGAGCACACCGTCTCTGCATACTGTCTCCTCTGGGTGAAGGTGGTGCATGGATCAGGTGGAGCTCCTCTAGGTAGACTACAGTGCTCTGTTGTGAATTTCCCTGCAAAGGATGACACACTGTTCTCCACGTCTCCTTCTGGGGTGGTGAAGTCATCATGCTGGTTCCAGGTCAGGGTTCCACACAGGCCGCGCACCTTGATACAGCATTTACACTTTTAAGCTCAAACAGCAGAACAATTCCAGGCACTGGTAAAGCTGCAATTTCTGTGACTTTTCTTTAATTGGACTGCATTGTTTGGAAACTCAAAATGCCACAATTGCAAGTTCCATAGTACAAATTTGATTTGAACCACTTTGGGACTAAAAAGGGCACAAGTGAAAGAACTACATGAGGCATGAGGGCCACCTTGTTTGCAAAGCCAGGTTGCAGGGTGATGAAGGCCAAGGGTCCATGTAGGTGCCAGAGCAGCTGGGCTCCAAAAGCTTGGATGAAGAGAAATGAAGAGGAGGCCCTATGCACAACTAGGTCCCCTGTCACCACAGGCAATGTCTCCCTCTGGCCATTCAACGTCACTGTGCCTGGAGGTGACAACAACAACTGTAAGCAATCAGAGGACAGTGAACGCATTCAAAATTAAGAATTCTCACAACCACCATTCCTTCAGAAGGTAGTAAAAAAGTAAAAAAAAGCTTTAATTTTACTCAAGAAAAATGGAACAAGTTGGAAACAACACTGACATAACATCTGTATCTTTTGAAGTTGTCGGTGAGCAAACAGTTGCTTATTTACACATCCCACAAACACAGCAACATTTATCTGGAGTTATGTTTGTGTCCACCTAATGAATGTCATCAGAAGTAGCTTAAGATAAGATAATCCCACAGTGGGAAAATTTGCCTGTGTTACAACAGCAAAGGGGACAATGCAATAGTATCAATTAAAAAAGGATGTTATGATTAAAACATTTGTGTGAGCTTTAATTTTAGTCATGTTCACTATCCTTACTGTGTCAGTGTGAAATGATAACTCTGTGGTACCAACAGGCATAAGTCTTCAGGTCAGAGTGTTTAACTAACTCACCAGTGTCTGTGATGGTGACTGTGGTACGAAGTGCTGTGACTGACATCTCCCTTAGACAGCCCAGGCCTCTTCCTGCTTTACACTCTCCACAGCGCACACTCACCACCAGCTTCCTGTCAATGAAGTCCTGAACACACACACAACATCAGCACAAAGGACAAGTAGTGACACACACAAACATTTCTCATTGTGTATGTGACTACATGCATGGTTGCACTTTCTGCATCTCACCTCCACAGCAGTGAAGGCACAGTCTCCTCCCTGTAGTGAATACCTCTTTTTGTCAAAGGTGGTCACCTGTAGTGCCCCCATCAGGCTGCACTGGGCTGCACACTTCTCCCCAGTGCACTGCCACTGGCCTGCTCTGCACACACTGGGAGGTTTGAGAGTGAAAAAGTACAAAGAAAAATAGAAAATTAGGAAGAGAAAAATGGGAATGGGTGAATATAGAGGAAAAAGAGAGCACACACAAACAGTTTCTCCATACCAGGTGTTACATCTCTGCTGTATCCTGTCCCCTGATTGGTAGGTGCGTCTGCGATGGAAACAAGGACAATTATCTCTTTTTAGGCAGAGCCCCTGGTTAAGGTAGAGGCCCGGCGGACACTCACAGCCCCCCACACACTCCTCCCTACACTGTCCCATGGCTGCAGCTAGCCCAGGGGGCTGAGGAGACGCGCAGCTGGGGGGACAGGAGGACACACAGTCTGAAAACACCTGACCTCTAGGACAGACACGATCTGGACAGACAGAGAAATGAAGAGGAAACAGAGTTAAAGGACCACACTGGTGCTTTTGAATGTTTTAGCATCATATGTACTTTATACTGCGGATGACAGTCAGTTACAGAAGACTTGCTTTCACTTCATATTAGTATGTTTACCAGAGTCTATCTATTACAATGAACATTTCATTGGACACTTTAAAAACCCTTCCTGTGAGTGTGAATGTTTTAGTGCCTGTGGGAAACTGTAAACTCAGAACTAGGATTCTGAAAGTGGGACAAGATCAATCATTCATTCATTCATCTTCTATACCTCGGTTATCCCTTTCGGGGTTGGCAGCTATCCCAGCTGTCAACGGGTGAGAGGCAGGGTAGACCCATACAACCATTCACTCTCACATTCACACCCAGGGACAATTCAGAGTGAGGTTAATGTTTTTGGTCTGTGGGAGGAAGTACCCGGGAAGAACATGCAAACTTCACACAGAAAGGGTCCCGGGGATCGAACCGGCAACCTTCTTGCTGTGAGGCACGCGCACAACCTGCTGCGCCACCGTGCTGCCCGGGACAAGATCAAATTCAAATCTTTTCTCTTCTTGGTTTGACTTGATTTTACAATCAGAATTTCCATCAACAGCAAGGAACAGTTTTCAAAGCAGCCCCTGCTCTCAACTACATTACCAGGCAGTGACAATTTAATTTGCCTGCAAGTGCCAGCAAAATATTGACTGTAATGAGTTAACCATTTGAAAAGTTATGGGAAAATGTTGAACATGGTTGACAATAATGTACTTTACATTAGACTTACAGTCCTTGACAGCAAGATTATGGAGGCTAATTTTTGCAACAAGAGAGGACATTTTCTGTTCTTTAGTTTCTGTTACGCCACATTTCAGTGTTATCCTGCAGGCTTGTTTCTGAGGGAGGGACAGAAATGCCATGTGTCTAATTGAAAATCACAGCATCACAGGTCAGAACCACTTCGTTCACTTAGTCAACAGGATACAAAAATTGTTATATTTCATTACCACATAGAGCAGCTGTCCTCCACATTATGATGACATGTTGCTGGGCACACTCTCGGGCATAGCTAGCCAGGGTGTCACACACTGCTAAATCCCTCTCTTTGGGTGGCAGGCTACAATACAGGTAAAGACAGGTATCTACGTACACTGCTGGGTCCAACTGAAAGACACAAAGACACATACTTGTCACTTCTGGGTTAGGTAACAGTAAGCCTGCATCAAAAAACGTGCAAGAATTTTGCTAGAACCATTAGGAGTCTTCAAAGTCAGAACTATACAAAACCAGTGCATGGTGGCTTTAATCAACAGAGATGCACAGTATTGATTATGCAGGCTTACTGAGAGGCATTAACTTTTGTATGCAAAGAGAAACAAAACAGGCTCAGGTAATAACAAAAAGCATTGCAAAATGAATGAACAGCATCAAACTTTCATTTTATTCACTACAATATGTTATCGTATAGAGAAATAGCCGAATCTTAATTTGTCAATCATTGTCCAGAATTTTATTGCACTCGTTCATTCATTTCAGGCATAGATAAGATGCTGGAAAGATTTCAAAATAATTTTCAGGCAATGCTGAATGTAGGTTGAATTGCTCTAGCAACTGATACCTGGTAAATAATTTACTGTAAGGAGCAATTTAATTTACAGCTCATCACAGACTTGCCCTATATATTATACTACAACATCTCTTTATATCCTTCAAAGCAAAGTTAGCACATATTGGTGATACTTTGTGATTGGAAATCAGAGGTGTCTGACCCGGAGGTGGCAGTGTTTGAAAGGGTTTTCCAGCAGTCGGTGACACACTGACTCTGCCTGCCTGCGTAGAGCATTGTCTCCTGAGAGATCACAGCTGTGACCGAGCTCAGCCGCATCGCTGCAGTCCTGAGGGAAGCATGGAACATGGAAACATTCAATTACAGAGAGTGCAGCTCATAAATGCACTTTGGCATTTATTTCAAATACAGTATCACAGAACTCTGAATTCACACCAAAAAGTGGCTTAAACTACGAATCTCTTACAATCAAATGGGTTGTTGCCTTTTTCTTTTTACTGGCAGGTGAGTTTTTAGATCTTATAAGAAGCATCAAAATGATGTGGTTGCCTTTAGTGTGTATTCAGAGAACAGGGATAGCAAAAAAAGGTGAAATACTCATTCAATATATTTAGTCCAGTACTTCATTCTGCTGGTCAGGAACTTTCCATGAGTTGCCAAAGCTGGCAGCATACTGGGAAACAGTTCCCACCATTGTGGTGAAATCATCTGTGGCACCAAGACACAAGTAAGTTACTGATGCATAACAAAGGTGTGTAAACATTAAAATGTGAAAGAGTGATATCAAGAGAAAAATAAAGAACAAATACTGCTGGTTCATACACATTGAGAAAAAAAAAACAGTAGCTGAATACGTGTGTCTGTATGCACAGTATGTATTTATGCATCCATTGCATTTTCCTCACCATCAGCGTTACTGTTGTAGACCCCGCAGAGCCCCCTGGTGGCTGCTAGGTGCTCGGTGGTGACTGTCAGGTAGACCGTGTTGGCCAGGTCAAACTTCAGTCTTACTCCCAAGCCGCTCTCCACAAACACAAAGTCCCCGAGCCAATGAACACTCACTCCTGCAAGAAGCAAAGAAAAACATGTTCTTTTCTGCTGCAGGTTTCGACTTTGCTGCTCAATATTATTGATCAACAACATTTCATTTATATAAGGTTGGTGAATGGTATTTCTAGTCAAGGCAGACAGCTATCATTCAGTATAAATATCCATGGATCCATTCACTGTGCTCTTGAATAAATGAGGATTTTTTTGTTTTGTTTGTTATCTGTAAGATATTTATAAGATGAGATTTATAAGAACATTCTGTATTAATTGCTCAATAGATGCAACACATACACAGACCTGGACCTATTGGTCAACCTTCCTATAAGATGTGTCGAAACAGTATTGTCTCATTGCCCGGTTAACTATACGAGACAAGAAATGGAGCCAAGACAGACAGCTGAAAATAGTTTACCATTTTGGAAGCGTGGCTCTCCATTTGGAACAGGGAGATTGTTCAGTGTTAAGTTCCTGTAATGAATTGAAACCAAATCTAGACCCAGCATCAACCTCAGAGCCTGAAAACAGAGAGCCACAGATGCATGAACATGTATGTACCCACATAAAGAAGTTAAAAGCAGACATATCAATCACTGCTTAGCAAAGCTTCACAATTACCATTACCATTAACTACTGTTACATTATGGCTATGGCTAGAAAAATCTTGCAAAGCACCAGAATGTGCCACCAATAATACCACTTCATCAAACCTATCACACCTTACTGCAGTGTCCTCTCCCATCACAGACTGTACTGATGTAGACTGCCCAGGTGCCATCAGTAGATGAGGCCAGCAGGTAAGTGCAGCTGCCCTGGAAGTGGAAGTGCTTCCTGTCAAAAGTGCGGTAGTGGGCTCCACCCCAGGACATGCAGGTGGCTGAGCTCTGAGGCACCCTGACGCTACCCAGCAGACCACCACGCACCAGAGGGGAGGACTGGGAGTCTGGAGAGGAGGGAGAGAGGAAGGAGAGGTAGTATGTATGATTTATCTCTCATATGCTGACATATGAAATCTATGCAGTTAGCAGCTGCAGTGCATTTAAAAAACATTTTTAAAAGAAAGATATAGACGGCTTTTGAGAAAATTGTCTGTAGAAATCCCAAATTACTGCTTGTACAACATCCAAAACTGGTATGTAGGTCCACTATGTGCATGTGCATATGCATATGTGTGCATATGTGCGTTCATGTTCTCTGACCAGGAAGGAGAGTGTAGGTACAAGACAAGCAGGTCTGGTCAGTGGCATTCTTCCAACTCAGCCCCCACAAGCTGCTGCAGCACTGCTCCATCTGCATCAATGAGGAGTTATGAACTCCAGGGAACTCCTCACAGCTCCATGTAGAGTAGCACTGGCCTCGCATACCCACACCTGTGAGGAAGAGGACAGAGAGATAATGTTAAAAAAGAACGAAGGAGGAAATGGAGAGGAAAAGGGTTAGGGTGATGGGAAATTTATAAATGAGAGAAGAAAATGGGATTCCAAAAGAAAATCTTGGTGTTGTCAATATCTTTAGATATTTGAAATAAATATAATATTTTTATTATCATATTTCTAATCTTGTTAGGTTTTGTCATAGTGAATGTAAAGCAGTTTACGTTGATTTGTCCATTCTTATAAGAATGAAAATATTATAAGACTGAACTTTGGCCATGCCACACACTACACAAAGGTTTATATTGTTTTGTTTTTTACTGATTGGTAGACAATGACATTGTGTTAGTTACAGTATGTTTACACATGTAAAATAAGGACGAATACTGCACACTGTGCATGGAACTGATGTCCTCATCCTCACCCTCAGAGCAGCGCGGTCCGCTCCAGCCTTCACAGCATGCCCTCACTGTCTTGTTCACCATCTGGCTCTCCATCTCTGGGGGTCTGAGATAAATAGACACATCAGGTGAGAAGTCAATATATTCACAATACTGTATTCACCATTGGCCACAGGACAAGTAAGGGTATCTTCTTTACATTCTCATCCTTTTGGGTATATACAGATACAACTCAATACTGCTGTACCTTCAAAGGCACAGTACAGAGGCCAGGTGACCAAACGTATCTTTAAAGAAAACGTTAGGGCATCGCTTTCAGAAATGTCTTACTTTGATAAAATCTCTAACTCCTGCATGACAATTCTTGTCAATTTATTTCAACAGCAGGTTGTAACATGCACATATATTTTTCCTATCCCCCCTTGATCATACCCACCTCCACACAGGTGCCCTCAAACAACAGGGGTCACTGTCGGAGTGACAAAGACACAATCCCTCATCACATTCCCACCACAATGCATTAATCGAAATGTGTTCTGTGCAAACATTTCAGGGTGGCTTTTTCATTTGATCAACACTGGCAATACTGCTGGAATGCTTTTAAACTTAAGAAAAACCCTTAAAATGAACTGAGAACACATGTTCTTCCCTTCTCCCTCTGAGCCACTGAATGGTTCACCAGAAACTCCTGAAACCTTACAGAATACAAGACAGGCCAACAGACTGACAATTGCTCAACTTTTCACTTACTTGTACAAGAAACAGGATGCTCTGGGACCCTGTTGTTTGTAGTATAATGCAATGCCATCATCACCCCCATGCTTGATGCGCATCCTGTCCACATCTAGCCTCCAGCCCTGGGTGTTATACTGATACACCTCAGAACAGCTCACTTCAAACTGCAGACGCGGGGACAGAACTTGCTCCACTCTTTCCTCCACCATGTGTTCACACCAGTGTCTGAATCACAACACATAGATTTAATTTCATGTATTATAATATTCATTTAATATAAACTCTGATTTGAGTTTAAACATCCACTGTAACAAGGATTTCTAATTCAACCAAGGTGGTTAGTGGGTTAGTGAGCATATGTGTTTAGAGAAACATTATTTTCACATGAATTTACCATGATTTTACCAGGGTTATTGTGCAGTTTCAGTGGTGTGGTCTCTGCAGTACTCAGACTCGATGACTGTTGTAACATTTCATTCTCTCTTTCCCACCTTCCTCATCCCCGTACTTAAGAATAGTGTCTACAAAATGTGCTTAATGCTGCTTTGACTGGGCTGAATCATACTCACCCAAAACCCATCACTGTCTGCAGTCCAAACAGAGTCAGTAGCAGTGTCTCCATGGTCCTCCCTTAATGTTTGTGCTTAAAATTCCTATAAAAAAAACTTCGCTTTCAATTCTTTTTATATTCAGAACTTCCTAAAAATCATAATATTAGTTTTAAATCCTCAACACTGCCTCGAAGATTAGAAAATAGAAAGCATTTTTTTTGGCAACAATTAACAAAAGATGCACTTACCTTTGAAGTGCTTTTGGGAACTCTTAAAAAGTCCTTGGCTTGTTTATCAGTATTTATGTTTTTGAAGGTGCATAGTCCTTTCTTTGGTCACTATTCTTATGATACATAAATGATACAGTCCTCAGTGAAGTGATACTTTGCCTTATAGGGGGAGCAGAGCCCCAGATGCAGGCTTTTAATTGTGGGGGGTGACTCATGGGATGTACCGTAGCATCTGAACCTGCTGCCATTGGATATAAGTGGTAAAGTTACAGCTGGGAGGGCAGCCATTGGTGTCTGAACCTTTGACGGACACATCCTCTGACCTCACCCCATCAAACATTGCAGAACACGGTAGGTGATGACGGGGGTGGTTTAGCCTCAGCCACAGAATAAAGAGATGTTTGTCAGAGCCTAATCCTGTAAAGAGAGTCGTTTCGGGAAGGATGATGGGGCATTTATTCAATGAAGCATGTCAACAGACATGGGGACTGAAGGCTTTGAGACTCACCAATATCCCAAGTCTGACCTCATGACCCTGGAGTGAGGAGGCTCAAACACAGCTGTCACCACAGTACACTTTAACTTGAGCCCAGAGGAGAAGAAGAAGATGCTATTGATGTCATAAGGGTTTGTTTTAATGTTATAACAAAACGTTCACTGCTTCATCATCATTTTTGGGAAGACGGGTGAGAAGAGTGTGGATAAAGAACCAGAAGGTGTTTGGAGTTTATATAAACCTCACATTCAGACAACAAGAACAAGACTTAGAGTCAACAGCCATGGCACTGAACTCAGTGCTAATGCGAATGTCAGCATACTAACACGGTCACAATGACATGTGCAGTGCTTATGTTTAACAGGTGTAAGTGGTTATGTCTTCCATGTTCATTATTTAGTTCTGCATGTTAGCATAACTGAATTGGCACCAAACACTGAATGCAGGTGAGGCTGATGGGAATGCTATTAGCTTTAAAGGTATTTGTTCCTAAAGTATTGGATAAATTAAAATTTGACCTGGTAATGCAAGATGAAAAGTCAGAGAAGCATACTGACACTTTATTAGTCATTATAAAGCACTTACTAAATCCCTATTCTACATGCAACTGCTTGGCCATAAACAGCTCCGGTTGCTAATGTTAAAGACCACAAACCAAGCCACAAATCCTAGTGTAGTCATGGACTCAGAGCTACATTTTAAACCCCCAAAATAGACACTGACAAAATCAGCCTTCTCTGGCCTTAGGCATATGTATAGAATTAAAAGAGCTGTGTCTCTGCTGTCTTTTAATTTAAAAATAGGTTGCCTTTGCTTTTATCTTGAGTAGACTCAGCTGCTGTGGTGGTGTCTCAACAGATCTCTCTAAAATGTCTATCAGATGGCTGCAGCTAATTCAGAATGCTGCTAAAGTTCTCACTAAGACCAGGAGAGCAGATTTAGAAGTGACTTCAAAATACCACTGTTGATTTATAAAGTGGTTTAAGGCCAAAATACAAAAACTGCTGCTCTGTCCACACCTCTCAGTTCTGCTATACTGTTCCCAGAGTCAGTTGTAAACATGGAGAGGCAGCATTCAGTTTTTATGCACCACATATCTGGAACAAACTGCCAGAAATTCAGATGTCTGCACCAACTCTCAGTTCATATCTTGCATTGAACTGTAGCTGCACTTTGATTTTATTCTCTGTCTTATCTTAGCTTTATTTTACTCTTTTTAAATCATATGCACGTCTTTTTATATTGTCGTTTTATGTTGGTTTTATTTCTTATGCAAAGCACCTGAAATTGCACTCACTTAAAAAGTGCAAAGTACATTTTCCTTGCGTTCTGCAGGATTATTTGAACACAGCACCTGTTATTTCATCATATTTACAACTTGCTGTTGGCCAATCAGCCTCCATCACAGCAGGTTAAACATAAGCAGCAGTCTGCTGATCTTTGTTTCCATAAGAGCTTTCTTCAATTACTGAAGCAGGAGAACAACTACAGGTAAAGTACTTTGTCTGTTTCTTTGTTCCTGATACACAACTTAAAGTGTTTCTCAAGGAAGCATGGAACTATTCCAAAGTTAGTGCATTGTGTATCATAACATTAATACATAAATGTTATTTATAAGCATGTTCAAAAATGTAATTAAGTTGAAATTGATCATTTTGTAACTGACGTACAAGCCCAGTTCACTTTGGCTGTGTGCAGCACAAACACTGCAGGAAGATAGAGCACAGAGAAAGGCAATGTATACTTTGAGTGCTTCATAGCAGCTCATATGAACCGCTTGTGTTCCTGTGGAGGAATAAAGGAGAGACTAATGTAACAGAAGCAACCGAGTAAAGGGAACCAGGAAGAATTGCTCATCAAGCTGTGAAAAGAAGAACAGGAAGGTGAGTCAAGAAGAGGGACCTGTTAATTTATTTAGTTTATAAGAGAGTAATTCTAAGAAACAGGCTGTAAAATATTTTGGATAAAAACATCTGAATGAAATTTGTAGAAACAGAGTTCTTCTTTCTAAAACTCCTTTAATCAAGTTGCTAATTACAAGATGTCTAAGATTTTCATTATTCTCAAAAAAAAAAAAAAAATTACTAAATGAATTTTTGAACATATCCACTTTCTTCTCGATATTTTTTCCATTTTATTATAGCCATGAAGCTTCTTTGTCTGCTGCAGCTGCTCTGCTTGGCTGGTTGCAGTGCTTCCAGATCGAGAGAGTGGGCTCATCATGGTGCCCCCATGTTTGCCGACCTCACAGTGCGTGAGATGAAAGCCGTCCGGGCCTACCTGCATGGCATTCCAGAAATGGGGCTCACTGATGCTCGTAGCAAAACTATGAAGAAGAACAACATCCTTCTGATAGAACTCCATCTGCCAAGGAAGCATGAAGCCTTGAGAGCTCTGGACCGTGGACAGGCCAAACCCCCACGTGAAGCCCGTGTGGTCATCCAGTTTGGGAACCAGACCAAGCCCAACGTCACTGAGTACATTGTGAGTCCTCTGCCATCCCCAAAGTCCTACAGAGTCAAGACATTCAAGGGGGATAGGCCTATCCAGTTTGAGTCGAGGCCTGTTAGTGCTGTAGAGTACTCCTATATTACTGACATTCTCAACAAGATCACAACTAAAGCTCACAAGCTCCTGTTCGAGACCACAGGAGGGTTTTCCTTCACTAACTGCACTGACCGCTGCCTGACATTCTCAGATGTAGGCCCCCGTGGGGAGGGTCCAGGTGAGAGGAGGACCTGGCTCATGTTGCAGAAGTTTGTGGAGGGTTATTTCCTCCACCCAGTTGGGTTTGAGATATTGATCAACCATCGGGACCTGGATCCAGAAAAGTGGACTGTGGAGAAGGTCTGGTACAACAGCATGTACTTTGACAGTGTTGAGGAACTGGTAGAAAAATATGAATCAGGAAGTGTGGAGAAGGTCAAACTACCGGATCATGATGACAATGACTTCTTCTCCACTTATATCCCCCGTGGTCAGAGCAGCACCCCCACAAATATCCATGGGCCAAAGCTTGTGGAGCCCCAGGGGCATCGTTATCTTCTTGACCGCAATTTTGTTGAATATGCTGGATGGTCTTTTGCCTATCGAGTCCGCTCATCGGCTGGTCTTCAAGTCTTTGACCTCCGCTTCAATGGAGAAAGGATTGCCTATGAGATCAGCCTCCAAGAAGCTATTGCTTTCTATGCAGGTGATACTCCTACGGCCATGCAAACAAAGTACATTGATGCTGGTTGGGCAATGGGCACCTCAAACTACGAGCTGGCGTCTGGAATTGACTGTCCAGAAATTGCCACCTTTGTTGACCTCTACCACTACTTTGATACAGACAAACCTGTGCGCTACAAAAATGCACTCTGTATTTTTGAGATGACCACTGCTCTCCCTCTGAGAAGACATTTCGACTCTGACTTTGAGGGGGGATACAACTTCTATGGAGGGCTGGAAAACACTGTGCTGGTGTTGCGGACGACAGCAACAGTTTACAACTATGATTACATTTGGGACTTCCTCTTCTACCTGAATGGGGTGGTGGAGGTGAAGGTCAGTGCTACTGGATACATCTATTCTACGTTCTTCACACCTAATGGACTTCACTATGGTAACAAGGTGTACAACTATGTGCTGGGTAACCTGCACACACATCTCATCCATTATAAAGTGGACCTGGATATTGCTGGTGAGTTTTATGGTACAATCACCTAGTTTGAGGTTTTAAAGCAGTAACTCTTTATTGACCACTGACTTCCTTCTTTGACAAGATCAGTGGAAACCCCGCTATTCAATGAATTATGGCCATATTTGATGATTCTGCAACTTATGATTTATCTAGCAAGGTGCAAGTAAGGGTATAATGGGTCAGACTCTCATGTGAGAGGCCGGAGTTCATATCCTGTCAATTTGCTTTTTTATTAAATATAATCCAATGTTTAGCAGAATCTTCCAATACTGACATGAGAAAACAATGGATTACACGTCTACCCCCACTGTGGTCTTTAAAGAAAAGTGGTGACTTATCATTTTCTTTACACCAATCCTAATATATTTTGTTTATACAGTGTATTTTGAAGGCAAGGACAAAAACGGCAAGGCAAATCAAATGTATTTGTATAGCACCTTTCTACAACAAAGAAATTCAAAGTGCTTTGAATTGAATCTGAAGATGTGAGAGCAGTGAAATGAGAGGAAAGAAAAGGCACAAAGAACTTAGCTTTGACTTAGTCTTTTATTGATGCCAGTCCAGATAAAATCTGGACTTTTCCCTGTCATAAAGGAGACAGACTTGGCCTATTAATTTTGTGTAACCGTTCTGTTGAAATGTGTGATCAAGGCTATCTGTGATGTAGGCTATGTGCCATGCATGAGTCAATAACTTAATCTTGTACAACCTGTCTGTCACTTCTACCACCTATAAAGGCCTATGCCTTGACATATGACTCTTCCTCTTTGCTGTCATTGTGACACAGGTCGAGAGAACAGCTTTGAGACGATGGATCTGAAAGTAGTCAACTTCACTAATCCCTGGAGCCCGAAGAATTTTGTTGTCCAGTCCAAACTACACAGGACAGAGCACAAGACCGAGCGATCTGCTGCTTTCCGCTTTGGCAAAAAGTTCCCCCGCTATGTGCACTTTAACAACCCCAATGAGAAAAATAAATGGGGGCACCAGAAGAGTTACCGTATTCAGTTTAACTCACATGCCCACAGTGTCCTTCCAAGAGGCTGGAGAGAGGAAAATGGCATCAGTTGGTCAAGGTAAAAAAACTCCTCATATGTTGCAAGAAAAACACGTGTTGTAGGTATAACTTGGTTAAAATATTTAAACGCAAGATGCCATTTTTTTAATGGGAGCCACCATAACAGATGTCCTGGCCATTATCTGTATAAAAATGTTGTCATATATTGTATCTATGGATACATGGATCTTATTCTAAAGATTTAAATTCTGTGCATTTTAAGAAAGTTTGGACACATAATTGTGGTGGTTACAAAGTTTGCAATGATTAACCCAATGAAGGATCAGTGGGGTTAAGGAGGTTAATCTCTGGACTGAGATTCTGGTTAGAAATAAAGTCAACGTAGATTTATGGTTTGGGAGTAAACAGAGGCACAGCAAACACTTTGTAGAGTATTGTCTTTTTCACCTAATAGTGAAATACTAGTGTTGGGCTATCCAGATAAAGTGTTTGCACTTGATTCAGGAAAGCTGCTGTATTCCTTAACATCCAAAGGGAGATAACTATGTTGAATAAAATCTTTTTGACTGAGCACAATGATGGATAAAATTAAAACGACAAAGGCCTACTTTTGAAATGACTGACAGATTCAGAAGTCCGAATGAATCATTGTACAGTCAGAGTAAGGATGAAAAACTGTGTTTCTGCAGGTATCCTCTGGCTGTGACTCGTCATAAAGATAGTGAAGAGACCAGCAGCAGCATTTACGCCCAGAATGACCCCTGGAAACCTGTTGTGTCATTTGAGGACTACATCCGCAACAATGAAGACATTGTCAACCAGGTACAGTCGAGAATAACAAACAAGGTTCATTATTGTACATTCCCTATTCATGTGTGTCACACATTATCACAATATGCTAAGAGAATAAAAGTCAGGGGACAGTAGTTTTGTCCACAGTGCACATGAAGGACATTAGATTTATATTCATATTCTTGTTCTCATAAAAAGAAAGTAAATAAACTAATTTTAATGTTGAAATATTCCTTAAACCTAAAAGCCATTCCACTGAAAATCCAATACATCCCATTTCAAACTCTTTAATAAAATTATTTAAATTGATGATTTTTTTCAAGCCTTGAACCCCTATGTTAATGAATACCGGCAAAAATACCAATAACTTGTAAATTAGAGAGGAAAAATGTATCCAAACCCTTAGTGATTCATGCAATAACTTCTTATGATCATGACCAGCAGTAACACTTCAAGCATTTTTGTTAGATGGATTTTGACATTGGACAGTGATGTGAATGATGGTTAAATCAAAATTATCTGCTATTTTATCTGTCCATTTTTTAACTAACTCTTGCACTTAACAGTTCACAAATGAACAGCATCCTTTGTGAGGTTACAAATGGATTCTTAGAAATGTGGTTTACATTCCAGTGTGGGGGCGTTTGTCTGAGAAGTTACGTCAGTGGTTTAAGTTTGCTGTTCCTAAAATAATCTGTTCATTAGTTGTAGTCACTCACCATCATGGAAACTCACAAATACTGACAAATGCTGATTTTTGTCTGCTTGCACTTTTGTGGTGGAAATAACCACCTGGAGAAGAAAATACTGTCTTGAGTTTGTCTCTGCAGACTACAAAACTGAATATCACAAAGTACATCATGGCTCATATACTAATGCAACACCCTCTGTTCCCCTCCTAGATACTCCCATCTCTGGCCTAATTTGTGTTACACAACAAGATACATCTGAATGATGTTTTTGCCACCTTCTAAATAGTTTCAGTTTTCTATTTAAACTTTCGGGTAGTATCACAGAAAGGTCACATATTATTTTTTGGGCATGTTGCTCTGGGTTACATCAGGACACAAAACAGATGGACAATTGAAATGTTTTCATAGTAATTATGAAATTATATTTGAAACCCTTAATAAAACACGAGTAATACTTTTTCCACTGCACTTTCAAGTAGATAAAACCGACCTGGTATGTGTTCTATTCTAAAACTTCTAATGTAATGTTTACTCTCCTTTGTGCAGGACCTGGTGGCCTGGGTAACAGTGGGCTTCCTGCATGTGCCTCATTCAGAAGACATCCCCAACACGGCAACGCCAGGCAACTCAGTGGGCTTCTTCCTCCGACCCTTCAACTTCTTTGATGAAGACCCTTCAGTGGCAGCAAGAAGCACCGTCATCATCCGGCCGGCCAAGGATGGCAAGCTCAAGGTCCAGAGATGGACACCTGAAGTCGTCGGTCACTGTGTGACAGACAAGCCATTCCTTTACAATGGCACTTATGCAGGAGTCTAGAGGTGTTTTTCATGGTTTCCCAAAAAGTTTTTTTCACGCATATATAATTTTTACTTAACTTAGACAGCTTGTGTGTACGATTTAGTGGCATAGAAGGTTGCAGATTGCAAAACAGCTGAACCCCTCCCTTTCCAAGTATCTAAATGGCCTTCAGGTAACATTAAAAAAAAAAAACAAAAAAAAACAAAAAAAACAAAGGGTTCTCCATAGAGCCAGTGTTTGGTTTGGCTGTTCTGGGTTACTGCAGAAACATGGCACTGCAACATGACAGACTTGGGAGGAGAGGACTTATACTCAACTAATTTCAAGCTTCATTCAAAGCTAGCAAAAAAAATGATTAGTTTCAAGTGAAAAGTACATTGCTGAAAACACAATTATGAATGTTACACATTATTTCTGCCAATACATCCCACTGTATTCCTACACCACCACACCAGATTCTAAAGTAAAAGCACAATGGGGACCTCAGATTAAAACCACTTGATTAAAAATCACTTAAAGTACACACAGTTAAATTTATTTTCAGTAATGTCTAACATCTAACATATGTGACAACCTTGAGAGAGAGAATTATTTGTAAAATTTAAGTTTCATTTAGATTAATGTGGAAAAAAAAAATGTAAATGTTGACATTGTGAGAACATTTTTTTCATAAATGATGACTGTCATTGCTGCTCATATATAAATCTTACATTTTGTTCTACAAAATTAGACTCATTGTTGCATCAATTGAAGAAAAACATGGATTTATTACTCAAATCATACACATGAAAATGTTAATCTTAATGTGAGAATTAATGTACCACTCTAAATCAAACCACACATGTAACCTGGCAGGGAGGAGGGGAGGCAGTGTGGGACATAAGGGGCTTTGAGATCTCCTGTAATCCCATGTTGGGTCTCCATGGCTGAGGTTTAGCAGCAGCAAGCATCCAGGATGCAGGATGCTCTGCATCTGCCCTGCTTGTGGTAAACTGCAGGCCCTCAGCATGCTCTGCTTGCCTCCACTGTGGGAATGTTTTTTACTGGAAAGACAACAATCCTTCCAGAGCAAACAGCCTGATTCCGGATCCTTCCCCACAAACAGTCCAGGATACCTCCTGGCTGCGGCATCACCCCTGGAAACCTAACTTTACAAACAATGTGACACAATGTACTGAATATCAACAGCACATGTAACGACTTTGTCCTTTATGTAAGCATTCCTAACATACCACTGTCACTGTACATTTCTCAATCAAAAGATTTACTGAAGCACCAAATAAATCAAACTACTGATCACACTGTATGTTTTGGATTAGATTTTTATTAGCCATTTCTGTATTAAACAACAATGACTACACTCAGGTCTATGTTAGCCAGGATGCAAAATATAACTGCTGAGGAGAGAGGTGGATTTTGCCGTGGCAGTTGGTTGGTTAAGTTAGTTTGTGTGAAGGGTAAATAATGAGTGTTTTTGGAGTGTGGAAAAGGAATCTGGCCAACAACTGTTGTCAGGATTTTCACAATCTGAAAACCTTTTTTTTTAAATGTGTGTGCTGATGTTTTACAGTTTGCATAGTAAAAAGGGATAATATGAAAGCCACACATGCATGAGTGAATGAACGGTGTTAGACGAAAGGACAAAAAACAATGTCAATTGTGTAACAAGCATTCCTATAGCTATTCCCATGGAAATGAGAGTCTTGACGTCACAGACAAACTTAAGAAAGCAGCAGTTAACAGTTTTTTTCATTCTAAACTGGCATGTCATAGTTTTATGTACAAAGTTTTCCAAATAACAGTGTGAAACTCTATTTCACAAATGCTGCAATGCCCTTAAATCATTTAGCTTTAGCCTTGGTTCTTTCATAACTTCCTGGGCAGTCTGAAATTGATGAAAACATACTGTTATGTGCATTCAAACTGAGCACTAACAAATACAACAGGTTTACATTTGCATACAGTTATTAAAAGTTTTACTAGACAGCATAATGTATATCATATTTCTACACACGTTCAGCAGTGGATCTTATACTATAGTATCGTGTTAATAAATATAGGGTCTGATCTTAAATATACAAAGATAATTACAAAAGGTAATCTGCAAAAGAAGATAAACAATGTGCAAAACAACTTGTGAATATATCTGCATAAATACAACAAATATTTCCAGAAGTTTAAAGGATGTCAAACTATTGCCAAGCCTGAATAAAAAGCTTGGGAACTTTGTTGGTAACTTGTTGCCACCTAGTGGTTTCCTGAATAATTGTTTGGCCTGTTCAGATCATCAGTTGCTGCATATCCAATAGCCTTGCTGTGGTGGACACATTCCATGATCGTGCTTTGAAAGATTGTATGATTAGTCTTCAATTAGGCAGTAAAGCTACAATGCATGTTTCAAACATAATGCTCACATTTGTGTTCTATCTTCTTTATAATTATCAGAATGTGACAATGGGAGCAGAGCATTTGGACCCAAATGCAGGAGATGGCAGGCAGACAGGATCAAATGCTGTCCTCTTACTGGAAATAATAAACAGAGACACAGGAGAGACACAGGAGCAGGTGGGTGGTTGGAGTAGAGAAGCTCAGGTGAGGGGGATGAGGTGAATGAAAAGGAGGGAACTGCAGGCAGGAAAGGAGCACAGGAGGGAAACACAGGACTGTGACAGGGCCATGACACAGAAGGCAAAAGACTATGTTGGACCATACAGTAGACACGGACAGTAACTCTATTCAGCTGTATGGAGAATTTCCATTTGGTTGAGTGAATCATGAAACACAGGCCTCTTGATTTCTAAATGGAAATGCTTCCAGGTAAAGGGATGATATCTTTAAAAATAATGGGCAGCCCTAATGTGGCTCTGACAACAGCTATACATGTACTGCAAAATGTCTTCTGTGGCTCTGGAGAGGGTTTGTCAAGTCTGAGAAAGGTCATTGCCCACAGCAGGAGTCTTCCGCATGGTTTTGCAGATATATTGCTGAAGCTATAGCGAGCTAGTCGCATAAGAATGGCAGAGAAAGTGAAGCCACAAGTTCTTGTTTTAGTTCAGTCTCACCCCTCTCATCACCCGTTTCTAGCTGCAGCAAGCAAATGCTTAAAAACCGAAAACTACATCACGGTCAAGAATTCAGAAAATGTCAGGAAAGTATGCCAGTACTTCAGTGCCACTGATGCATGATGGTGATGTTGAGGCAGTATTAAGTAAGGAAAAAGTAGATATGTTTGTTAAGGTCTTTCAGAGGGTTCCCTGTAAAAGACAGGGAGAGGAAGATTTGAAGAGGAGGGAGATGGTGTTCAGAGGTATGCAGGGGAAATTCAATTCAATTCAATTCAATTTTATTTGTATAGCGTCAAATCACAACAAAAGTTATCTCAGGACACTTTCCATATAGAGCTGGTACAGGCCGAGCTCTTTTAGAGCAAATGAGAACATGAGGAGGGAAATCACCATCCAATAAATCTGTTTTTAATTATGAAAGAATTAAGAGATGCAGTTAATGCTTGGTCAAATTCTACACCATGCCAGGATGTAATAAGCTATGAATCAATTAAACATTTAGATGATATTTTGTTAGAAGAAATCTTGAATTACCAGCAAAGTGGAAACATGCAGTGCTAATTCCCATTTTGAAGCCAGGAAAAAAAAAGATCCATCTATTCCATTTTCATATCATCCCATTGCTCTGACATCAGTTTTGTGCAAAATAATGGAAAGATTGGTTTCAGATTTGTCTATATTCTTGAAACAAATAGATATGTTGTACAGTATCAAAAAGGATTCAGGAATGGGAAAAGCAGTGTGAATTCTGCGCCCATATTAGATTAGGATATTTGGAAGGCCATGATTTGTATGGAGGCAGTCATAGACATATAAAGAGAAGACGCCGCATTGACCGCTACTGCCTATTGGCGCTGGCGAGCCGTGGGCCACCATCTTGGACTGGTCACCCGCTCCACTCAGTGCTGTTTGGCAGGCGCAGTGAAGTGTCAGCGCATTTAATCCATCGTAACTCTCTGAATACACACACAATCTGAATATACACACACACCAATATATGATAGAGAAGCAGATATAGTGGCAGTAAAGTCAACTATTTTAATAATTTGAAGAGACAATATATGATTAGGCTATAAATAAATATTTACATATATAAACAAAATACTGACTAATGAATACATTATATTTCTACATAAGACATAACAATAGATAGAAGTTATATATCAGAGAAAATGAAAATATATATAAATCAGAGTAGCAATATTATATTTTATATATATGTAAAAGTTATGTATTAGAGAAAATTAAAATATATATAAATCATATATATAAATCTGTTGTGCTGTTAAACAGTTCTGTCATACTGTGAAAGACAGACCTAACCTTTTCATCATTATTCACAACAAGCCATATAGCCCGGCGCCTCCAGAAATTTTCAGGACCAGGAAACAGATCTTTAATGTCATCACGGGAAAGTGAAGGTAGGAAGTCCTCTCCAATATTAGCAGCTGCAATATAGACAAGTTACAGTCAGTACCAAGAAACTGATGTTATCATTGAATTCCTTCAGATTTGAACATAGCAGGCGAGGATATTTTGCCAACTCAATGCCCTGACACCTCTTGTGCAATTAGCATTGTTTGGACAGTTTGCTCAGTCTTGCTACACACTACCATTCAGTTACAGTTACTCCTGATTGTTTTTTCTCTATTTTCCTTACTTCAGCTATCCTCCTTTTTATGACTGTCTGACTTTTTGTAAGCAACTTTGTTAAGCTGTGCCCTCTTTAAAAATGCTGGTAGAGAGAGTTTTGGTCTGTTTTTTCGCTGTGGAAGTACTTTTTTTTTTTTTTTTAACAATTTCCCCCAGGGATCAAAAAAGTATTTCTGACTCTGATTCAAGCCATGCAAACTATGCACCTATGCACCCTGCTAGATAAAATGCATTCACATTTCACATCAGTTAATATATTTTGTAATGCTTGATCGACAATGATTTTAGTGTTGACAGGTCTATCAGAGTTTTCACAGGATCACCATCAGTTAGCCTGCAGTAGTGCTTACTGGTTCATGACAGGTTTCAGTTGGTT
>JBBMOE010000042.1:5217246-5244787 GCA_037975065.1 Chaetodon trifasciatus | reverse complement strand
ATATATATATAAACAAAAAAATACATATATTTATATTGTTATTTTTTTTTTACTTTTTAATAGCTTATTTTTAGCAGATGTGTCATGCACCAACCTCACCAAAGCAAATTCCTCGTATATGTAAAATCGTACTTGGCAATAAAGCTTTTTCTCTATTCTGATTCTGATTAGGCAACTGGGACTTTTTTGGAACAGGGACTACTCTTGACAGTTTGAATTGCTAGATTTGAGGGGCATCTGAACAGCAACAACCCACCACAGGTATGGCAAGGGGTGCAACCTCCAGGTTGCCAATGGTGACACTCAGTTGCTGGAGGAACTTAACCGTTTCTTTGGCCGCTTCAAGGTCAACTCACCTGGGGCAGACATACTACAACATCCAGGAACATGAGGTGAGGAGCTTACTGCGGGCGGTGAAACCAAGGAAAGCTGCTGGGCCGGATGGTGTGATGGGGAGGGTGCTGAGGGACTGCGCAGACCAACTGGCTGGTGTCTTCACTGAGGTATTCAACCAGTCCCTGTCCCAGTGCACAATCCTACCCTGCCTGAAGTCCTCTACAATCATTCCCATACCAAAGAAAACTGGTCCGGAATCACATTACTACAAGTCTGCCATCCACACTTGACACACATTAATTTGCCTACAGGAAAAACCGGTCTACAGAGGATGCCATAGTCACAACTCTTCATACAACACTGTCACATCTGGAACAAAAGGGAACCTATGCTAGGATGTTTTTCCTCAATTTCAGTTCTGCTTTTAACACCATCATTCCAAACAGACTGTTGACAAAACTTCAGGACTTGGGACTCTCACAACACATCTGCTACTGGATCAAAGACTTTCTGTCAAATCGCCCCCAGAGAGTCAGAGTAGGTCCCCATCTCTTCTCAGCATTGAAGCTCAGCACTTGCTCCCCACAGGGCTGTGTGCTGAGCCCCCTACTGTACACTCTCTACACATATGACTGCATGCACAGAGGTTGTATTTCCTGAGGATACTCAGGAAAAACAGCCTCACAGTGCTGGTGTCCTTTTCCTGGAGTTCCATTGAGCCAGTGCTGAGTTACGGCATCACACTGTGGTTCAGCAGCTGCACTGCTGCTGAAAGGAAAGGGCTCCAGAGGGTGATTAACACCAACCAAAAAATCTGCGGATGTCCTCTCCCTTCCCTGAAGGAAATGTACAACAGCCACTGCCTAAAGAGGGCCTCTCTGAATTGCTACCCTCAGGGAGGTGGATCAGGGCCATCAGCAGCAAAACAAACAGACGCAGGGACAGTTTTTACCCCAGAGCCATTACTGCAATGAACAATGCCAAACACAGATAAATACTCCTGGAATAGTCTTTTTTAATTCTTCTCATGGATATATATTTTATGCAGTTTTTTCTTTTATAATGTGCCTGTGTCTGTTGTATTGTATCTTTTATGTCCTTTACATAGCACTGATATGAGAGTTCTACCTCAATTTCGTTGTACCTGTGCAATGACAATTAAAGATATTTGATTTGATGTGGGAATAATGGATATCTGATTTCTGTGGCTTCTGTGTCACTGTGGCTCAGGATGTATAGCGGGTCATCCACTAATCAGGAAGTTGGTGGTTCAATCACTAGCTCCTCCAGTCTGCATGTCAAACTGTTTTTGGCCAAGATACTTGACCCCACATTGTTCCCAATGCTGTGTCATTGGTGTGTGAGTATGTGTATGAATGAATGAATGAGTGTGACATGCATTGTAAAGTGCTTTGAAAAGTGCTATATAAATGCTGTCCATTTATCATTTGTGTCAGCTGGTGGGGGGAGCTTTCACCCTGGATGCAATGGCTTGACGACTGACTATGGTGTCAGCCTCAAAGTGTGTGCCAATCATAGAATGTATCAAAAATAATCCATCATCACCACTTTAACTCCAGATCTCCTTAGGAAGAGGTCATCTGGCCTGAAAAGATTCCCACATCCCAAAGAACAAATATGAAACTGTTTTCAATGTAGTTGACCCCTTCAGCCTGTAGGCTTTGGTGAGCCATATGCTGTGTCATAACACATGTACACAGCATAAAGTTGTGTCAGCATAAAGTTTGTTGCTTTTAAGACTTAGGGCTCTATTTTCGTCCCTGCTGCTGGCGAGGCGCAGGTTGCGTACCCCGTGCAGAGGTATTTTCGTGCAGTGAAGGCGGGCATGCATGCACTTGGTATATTGCTTAACAGAGGCCCACAGAGGTATGCCAGGATGGGCACTGGGGGTAGGGGGAGGTGTCGGCATAATCAGCCAGCGGATTTGGATTTTTGGTCCATTTCAGTCCATGCCGTCCATGCGTAAGAGTGCGCTGAGAGCTCGCCACCCCAGACCTGGTCAACTCTGTGCGCCAGTGGCGCACCGTTGGGCAATTGGATTTTCGTAAACCAGCAGAGTCGTGCACCCACGTCACCAATACCTCACAGGCAGGTTTCCACAGTGTCTGGCATTTCACTGCGATCAATAATTAGCAACAGCCACGATTCAATGCAACTATCTGAGTCAGCACATACAGTCAGACCTAAATTTATATATTTTGATCAGTATCTCATCTGACCACAAGATGTTAGCAACGAATTTGGGCAGCCTGATAGTAAGGAATTGCAATAATCCAACCTGGAAGTTACGAATGCCTGGACTAGTTTTTACAGCATAATTTTGAGAAAGGATGTGCCTGATTTTTGCAATGTTATGTAGATGAAAAAAGGCAGTCCATGAAATTTGTTTTATATGGGAGTGGAAGGATATGTCCTGATCAAAGTTGAGTGCCTCATTTTGTGTGCCAATTTTTGAGAGAAAAGGGCAATTGGATATCGGTCTATAGTTGGAACACCTGGATCAAGAGTAGGCTTTTTAAGAACAGGTTTTATTACAGCTACTTTAAAAGACAGTGGTGTGTAGCCTGTTGATAAAGACAGATTGATCATGTCTAATAAAGAAGAGCCAATTAAAGAAAACTTCTTTAAGCAGCTTAGTTCGGATGGGGTCTAGACTACAGGTTGATGATTTTGATGCCAACATTATTGATATTAGTTGGTGATGGTCAACAGGTGAAAAACAGTCTAAAATTACATCAGGTTTAATAACAATTTCTACGGTTTTTGAGTTTGAAGATATATCAGTACCTGTTGACGGCAAGAGGTGATGAATTCTGTCTCTACTTGTAAGAATTTTAAGAAGCTCATGAAGTCAGTACTGTTCAGAGCTAAAAGTATACATAGTTCAACATAATTATGGCTTTCTGTCAGCCTGGCTACAGTGCTGAGAAAACCTGGGATTGCTCTTCTTTTCCTCCTCTGCAGAGTAATATGCTGCCCTAGCACTGTGGAGGGCTTTCATGTAAGTTTTAAGACTGTCTTGCAGGGCGAAACAAAATTCTTCCAAATTGTTGGAATGCCATTTCCTTTCTACTTTTCGTGAAGTTTGCTTTAATTTGCGGTTTTGGGGGTATACCATGGGGCTAACCTCCTCTGTTTTATTATCTTCTTTTTAGAGGGGCAACAGAGTCAAGTATCATACGCAATGAACCCATAGCACTATCAACCAGGTAGTCAATTTGGGAGGGACTAAAGTTAGCATAGGAGTCCTCTGTTGTATTGAGACATGGCATTGAATTAAATGCTGATGGGATCATATCCTTAAATTTAGCTACAGCACTATCAGACAGGAGTCTGGCACAGGAACTTCTGCTTACTGGCGGGAAGTGTGGTAATATGTGACCAGTCAAGAGAAAACCAGCAACAAGTCTCCTGGGGGGCATTTTGAGTTGTTTACAGATTCTGAAAGTGTAGTTTCTAAGCTTTCCAACAATTTCTAACACATGGAAATCTGAAAATATTTGATGAAGATGTGGCCATTTGAATGTAGGCACTCCTCAAACTAGTTTAGCCCAACCCCCTACTAGTCTAGCTATCAGTGACATCTGGCATCTGTTAGCTCGTGTAAGACAAATTCTCCTTGTTGCTCGTTGAGAGTTGCTAATTCTCTGAAGAATTATAGACTCGGTGTGATGAATCAGGTCTCTTTAATACATGCAGCATGGAGGGAAGACTCATGCAGAGTGTTCTCTCCAGATCTTTACAATGTCTTGGCTTTTATACTTTTCAACAAAAAAGACAAAAGGTTGTCACATACACCTGGTAATGATAAATCTTTCCTTCAAAAACAATGACCATTTGGGGGAGTTCACTCATCCTGTTTTCCAAGGTTCATACTATACCATAAACTCCTCAGGTACAATGAATCGCACCCTAAACTTCCCCCTACATCCCGTTTCCCTCATTGAACGTCCTTTGGTCCTCTTTCTCACCTCAGTGAGAAAGGGCCACAAAGACTTTTACAGTTCATAGACTGATTCCTGGCATTAGTAAATCATCTAAATTCTACACCCGCAGGACAGAAGCTATTGTAGTAGTTTGAACAATGGTTATCAACTGGAAATGGAAACCCTTTTGTTACAAAAAGCCCCTGAATAAAAATGAAAAACAAGAAAGGTAATATACTTATTTCTAATATTAAATAAAATAAAATAAATTCTGTCATTCTGTGGTGCAGTGGGATGGATCAGTCTTTTGCTGAATGAGCTCCTGTAGCTGATCAGCACATTGTGGAGAGGGTGTGAAGGAGAGGATATTTGGTGATATCACACCCGCATCCTCTTCTCCGTACTCTTCTGTGCTGTGACCCTTGACGCTGGGCATGTGATGTCTTTTGCCTCATCAGCACAGAAAGGCCTGATTTTTTTCAAAAAGATAGGTCTGCCTGTCAATGTTCAGTCCAGATGGGGCCAGGACAGGAAAACTGTCAACAGGGGGCAGAACTCCTGGATTGCGCAGTAGCTGAAATTTGACAGGCTCTGCATCACTGTGAGTTCTAGCAAGCACCACACCTGGTCTGTTGGCATCAAAGCTGTAACAGACAGGGAAAAAGAGGGAAAAAGGATTAGATAAAATGAAAGTTGTTTGTGTCTATTCATAACAGACTGATAAATCAAACACTATAAAAACTATAGAAATAAAAAAAACCTCTCTGTCTTAAGGGTAAATAATGTGTGATAACATAGTACCTGCTGTGCAAAATCAAAACTGTAATGCATCCTGATCTTCTTGCTTGCTTATGGGGAGGTTCCAAAAGACAACTGAGAGTCAGCACATGTCTTTCTGCAGGCAGCAGTCATCTCATTGTACACAGCCCTCTCTTTTTGCACAAGGGCAAGATGATCTTGTTGCTTCTTGACCGCTTCAGACTTTCTATCCTCTGGGAGGTTTGCACTTCGCACCAGCTGCTCGTTATTCTGTTGGCACTGCCAGCAGTGATCTGTACGTGGCCTGCAGCTTCTGAGGAGCAGGAGGAGCTGGTTCCACAGTGCTTTGAAGCTTGATTTACAAAATGCACACTCACCTGAAAAAACAGATATTACTTATGTTTAAGTATACTTTAATTGTTAATAGTGCTTCACATTACTGGTCATTAGAAACATTCAACTCTTATATAGAAATCAATTTTTACACATACCAAGCTCCTTAGCAGACTTCATGTAGAGACGCCTTAGACACATGGGTTGGCAGCAACTTCACATGCCAATCCCTATGCCCAGGATGTCGGCCAGGCAGCATGATGGCATTGTCTTCTTCGTAGTATTTTATAAATTCCTCCGACTTGTTGCTGGTTTTCTTGTGGCTGGTCACATATGAATTCAAAAGTTATTAAATGATGTTTCAATAAAAGAGGATTCTGTGAGGAGACTATTAAGTGTTCAATTTCAATGCCATATGTCAGAACAAAGTCGAGGGTGTGGTAAAACAATGAGTAGGTTCATGATGGAAGCCAACTGAGTCTAATACTAAGTCTATCTTATCAATGTTGACATTTATATTAAAGTCACCTATAATAATTATTTGATCTGTTTTCAGAACTAAACTGAATAAAAGCTCAGAGAACTCAGATATAAATTCAGAATTAGGATCAGGAGAGCGGTACAGTATGAAAAACTGTTTTCTGGGGCGGCACGGTGGGGCAGCAGGTAGTGCGTGTGCCTCACAGCGAGAAGGTTGCCGCTTCGATCCCCGGGTTGGGCGGGGGCCTTTCTGTGTGAAGTTTGCATGTTCTTCCTGTGCTTACATGGGTTCTCTCCAGGCACAGACCAAAAACATGCTCATTAGGTTAATTGGTTACTCTAAGATTGACCTTCGGTGTGAGCGTGAATGGTTGTATGTCTGTATATGTTGCCCTGCAATCGACTGGCTACCGGTCCAGGGTGTACCCTGCCTCTTGCCCACTGACAGCTGGGATAGGCTCCAGCCCCCCGCAACTCCGAAAGAGATAGGAACTGTTGATAATGAACTGTTTTCCAGTTTTGATGTGAAAGAGTAAGAACAGGGCTTTCAAATGAGTTGTAATTGAGTGAATAACAATCTTACCGTATTTACGCTTACCCAGCAGTTTCATTTTGATTTGATGTCACCTTCTCTGGCCTCAAGCAGGCGTTTGACTATGGTCACTGGTGTTCCTAACTTCATGTTTCTCAAAATATAGCTGCCAGTAATCCGATTTGGTTTCTCAGTGGGTGAGTGGCTGAGTGGGGAGAACCTGTTGGAAACATGAAGTGGTTGGTTGTGAAACCTTCAGCTTGGAACAATGCGTCCTTTGAACAGTCACTCAGCCTCCCTGGTTTCCCAGCTGCTCGGGAGCTGTCGAGGGATGGCTAGCCAGAGCTATACTTGGTCGGTCCGCACCGGATACAGGGGCCTGGCTAATTACAGCTAATGGTTTGGTTTCCATGGTGCAGAGCTGTGCTTCCAATTCACTAAGCCTCGCCTCCAACTCACCAAATAAACTACATTTATTATATGTACCAGTATCACTAAAGAAGGCAGAGGAGTAGCTAAACATTTGACACACCAGGCAGGAGAGAGCTGGAGAGGGAGAGAGAGAGAAGCCATCGCTAGTTATTAGGCTAAAGTGGTGTAGCTAGCAGAGCAGACTAGCATGTAGCCGAATAAAATTAGCGGTTGCTAAAAAGATAGACTTATGAGTGCTTGAACAGAAGTAATGTTATTTTAAATAGGAATAAACATGGTAATAAGCCGCTGTAACAAAAGACAAAGCAAATTACAGTCAGACAAGCAAGAGCGACAGATGCATGCGACTACTAACACAGCAACCAGGGACAGAGAGTGAGAGTGAGCTTACCTCAGCACATCAGCACGTCATGTCCACCAGACTGAATGGAGGTTAATGGGCTATCTCCCTCCATCCCTCAGTTTTCTTGTTTTCTCACACTAACTGAAAACATGAAAAACTGGTTTTGCTGTGTGTGAAGACAAAATTAGAAAAAATTGTTTGCAAAATTAAATCTTAAATACCGGCATTCATAATAACATTCAAAAGTGAATGTTACACTACTGAGATAAGATAAGATAAGATAAGATAAGATAAGATAAGATAAGATATACCTTTATTAGTCCCACAGTGGAGAAATTTCAGGTATTACAGCAGCAAAGTGGATAGCAAACGTAGAGGGCATCAGTAAAAAGGACATTAAATAACAAACAAGCAATATAAACAATATAAACAAGGAATAATGAAATATGAACAATAGGTACTGGTATTGTAATTGGATGATAGTGCTCCTGACTGGAGTATTGATATTGCACATAGGAGTAATAATACACCTGATTGAAAGATTTGATATATTGCACCTTAAATTTAAATTCACCTAAGCTAAATATTTTCACAGTATGAGTGAACACAGTTGATGTGTATTATAGTGCAGCCATATTGAAAGTCTTGGTGAATGTGTGGTCTACTGGGAGCACTGCTGGTTGTAAAGTCTGAATGCTGCAGGAAGGAATGACCTGCGATAGCGTTCCTTCACAGTCTGTCTGTCACTGAAGGACCTTTCCAGTGCTGCTTAAGTATCCTGCAGGGGGTGGGAGTCGTTCTTGATCATGGATGACAGCTTAGCCATCATCCACCTCTCTCCTCACCTCCACTGAGTCGAGGGGGCATCCCAGGACAGAACTGGCCTTCCTGATCAGTTTGTCAAGTCTCTTCCTGTCAGCCGTCGAGATGCTGCTCTCCCGGCAGACCACTCCATAAAAGATGGCTGATTCCACCACAGTGTCACAAAAGGTCTTCAGGAGTGCCCCCTGTACTCCAAACGACCTGAGTCTCCTGAGCAGATAAAGTCTGCTCTGGCCTTTCTTGTAAAGTGCAGTTGTGTTGTGAGTCCAGTCTAGTTTATTATTCAGGTGAACACCCAGGTACTCATAAGATGTCACCATCTAGATGTCTGTTCCCTGGATGTTCTGTCAGGGGGCAGAGTGTTTGTCTGCGGAAATCCACCACCAGTTCTTTGGTTTTCCCTGCACTGATCTGGAAGCAGTTCCACTGGCACCAATCCACAAAGTCCTGCGCCAGTTCTCTGTACTCTCTGTCGTCCCCATCTGTGAGTCATCAGAGAACTTCTGCAGGTGACAAGTGTGTGTATTGTATGAGAAGTCTGCAGTGTAGAGGGTGAAGAGGAACTGAGCCAGGACTGTTCCATGCGGGGCCCCTGTGCTGCAGATGACTGTGTTGGACACACAGTCCCGGGTCCTCACATACTGTGGATGGTTGGTGAGTCCAGAATTCAGTGTGTGAGGTGATGGTTCACCCCGGTGCGCTCCAGCTTGTCCCTCAGAAGTGCAGGCTGAATGGTACTGAAAGCACTGGAGAAATCATAAAACATGATTCTCACAGTACTCCCAGGTTTCTCCAGGTAAGCGAGAGCTTGGTGTTGGAGGAAGATGAAGGCGTCGTCCACCCCGATGCCAGGCTGGTAGGCAAACTGAAGTGGATCTAGCGATGGGCTCACCAGGGGGCGGAGATGAACAAGAACCAGCCGCTCTAGGGTCTTCATTAGGTGGGATGTTAGTGCCACCGGCCTGTAGTTGCTGAGGTCCTTGGGGTGCGGAGTCTTGGGCACAGGTACCACGCAGAGTGTTTTCCACAGCTGTGGCACTCTCCCCAGCTTCAGGCTCAGATTGAACATGCGTTCAACAATCCTGCACAGCTGATCTGCGCAGGACTTGAGGAGCCTGGAGCTGATGCCGTCTGGGCCTGCAGCCTTCCTCGCCTTGGTCCTCCGGAGCTGGTTTCTAACCTGGGTTGCTATGAGGGACAGGTTGGAGCAGGGGGGCTGTGTGCTGGAGGGTGTGGGTGGGGGTTGTTGGGTTGATGAGATGAGCAGTGGGGGGGTGGCACGGGTGGCCGTGAGCTGAGTGTTGCAGAGGGGGAAAAGGGGGGACTGGGCCGGGGGAGGAGCAGATGACTGATCAAATCTGTTGAAGAATATGTTCAGGTCATTCGCCCACTTTTGGTCCCCCGCAGCTTAGGAGTCAGGTTCCCTGTGGCCAGAGATGGTTTTTAGGCCTCTCCAGACTCCACTGACATTTTTTTGCTGCAGCTGATCCTCCATCTTCCTTCTGTAGGTGTTTTTCCCTTCTCAGATCTTCCTTCTCAGATGCTTTTGCACAGCCTTAGGCTCATCCTTATTTCCTGACTTAAAGGACCTCTGGGTTAATCCATGGTTTGTTGTTGGAAAAACACCGTACAGTCATGGTGGGTACAGTGTTTTCCACACAGAAGTTAATATAGTCAGTTATGCAGTGTGTGAGACTCTCAATGTCCTCTCCACGAGAATCACAGAATTCTTTCCACACTGTCGTCCCGAAACAGTCCTTCACAGCTGGGTGCCTGTGCACGAGAGGTTTGTACACAGGCAGGAGATGAACCAGGTTGTGGTCGGATCTTCCCAGGGGAGGGAGGGGTGATGAAGTGTATGCCTCCTTGGTGTTGGCATAACACAAATCCAGATCTTATTGTCTCTAGTGCAACATGTAACATACTGGGTGAAAGTGGGCAGAGTGGAGGATGGAGAGGCATGATTATAGTCCCCAGAGATAAGAAGGAGAGCCTGTGGGTGCTCTGTCTGCAGCCTGCTTGTGACAGAGAGGAGAACATCACGGGCTGCATCAGCATTAGCAGAGGGGGGAATATACACAGCTATCGCAATAACATGCGAGAATTCCTGCGGCAGGTAATATGGCCTCATGCTAAGGGCTAACAGTTCAATGTCCTTGCAGCAGAGTTGTTCTTTAATAGTGATGTGTCCAGAGTTACACCATCTGTCATTCACAAACACTACCAGCCCTCCTCCTTTCCTCTTACCACTCTCTCTTGTCCTGTCTGCCCGTAGCAGCTGAAAGCAGTCCAGCTCCGCGTCCGTGTCTGGAGTCAGCACAGTCAGCCGTGTTTCCGAAAAAATCATGATGCTGCACGCCCGGTAATCTCTCTGGTGCCGGGTCAGCACCACTAACTCATCCATTTTATTGGGAAGAGATCGCACAGGTCTCAAGTACAACAAAAAAGGTGGCAAGGCACCAAACTTACTAACTCAGGACACAATCACAGAAGGGCTAACGCGTGGCGAGGCGCAGGAGATCTCAGACAGCGCAAGCAACATGAAGGAAGGAATAAGAATACTCTGGCACTGGAGACAAAGAGAGGGTGTCTGATTAGGCAGAACGAGCTGCAGGTGTGCCAGGAGACCAGCGCTCCTGGAGATTGCCCTGCCCCTCGGCACTCGCACTGCAGGAAACGGGAGAGAGAAGTCAATCAGGAGCAAACGCAAAAACACGACAAAAAACAGGACCACAACAAATATATAGCAGAATAATAAGGAAAAGAATACATATGTAGATGTTATTATTACTAACGCTATTGTTGTAGGTATTTAAAAAGAGATTATTGTAATGCAGTCGATAAATGAAACTGAATCATTGTCATTAATGATTATCCTCCTCTTTTCCATCTTTTTTTCACTCTTCTCCCCTTCCCCTCTTGTGTTTTTGATGGTGGTGTATAAATTTTCCATAGAAATACAATCCAAAAGTAAGTTTTTCCAGTATGGAATATATGTAGTGTTTATTGATTTCATGAGGATAGTTTTCTTGCCGATATTTAGGACTACGAGGAGTAATCTGCTGTTTGATTTGTTCAGGATTATTGTTAATATGTCTCCTAGTAAGAAGAGTGAATGGCATAATGGAATGTGGCAGCCCAGGAAGACAAACAATTTTCAACGCATTCAAGATGGTGCTGCATGAGTGGCAGCTTGTGACAGCAGCTGCAGTTTAAGAAGACTGATGTCCTTTGTAAGAAGACTGCGGTTCTTTGGAGTTTGTTGGATACTCTGCGGCTTAAGAAGACTGATGTCCTTTGTAAGAAGCCTGAGGTCCTTTATGTAGGACCTGGATTATGTTGGACACTCTTAAAAACATTTCATGACTCTGTGATGGCATCTGCAGTTTTCTATGCAGTGGTCTGCTGGGGTTGTGGAAGCTTTGAGACGGACAGATAAAGACTGAACAAACTGGTCAGCAGAGCTGGCTCTGTCCTGGACTGTTCTCTTGACACCATCAAGGAGGTGGGTGAGAGGAGGATGTTTGCTAGGCTGACATCGATCATAGACAACCCATCCCACCCCCTGCATGAGACTGTAGGGGGCTTGGGTGGCTCTTTCAGTAGCAGATTGCTGCATCTGTTGTGTAAGAAAGATGGCTATCGCAGGTCCTTCATCCCAACAGCTGTCAGACTGTTTAACGCCAGCATCATGTAATGTAACACTGTGTTGATGCTGTCTTTGCACTACTGTTATCAATACCAATACATGCTCACATTATCCATTTCATCTGGTTTCGAAGTTGTGTATTTTTTTCTCAATTGTGCAATAACACTATTTATTGTCCATATTGGCAACAGTGTTTTTATAAACTGTACATTTTGTGTATATACATAAACTTGTGAAATTCAATGTCCTTTCTCTGCAACAGTATTTGTCAAGCAATACAACATGATATTAGTAGTTTTTCTCATAAAAATATTGGCAATAGTACTTTTATGGGCAGTAGGATTTTTATGGTAATTAGTATTTTTATAATCTGTACATAATGTACATATACATAATTGGTTTTCTATTCTGTATCCTGTACACTTTATCTATTTTTGCTTTTTGTAGTACTTGCTGTAACGACTTAATTTCCCCAGTTTGGGATCAATAAAATCTTATCTTAAATTATATTTTAGCTTACAAGACCCAAACAACAAGGCTCAGACAGAGGAGGCAGGAGGCGAAAGAAAGTTTTAACTATTTGAATATGAAGCAAGGAAAGAGTCCAAACCATGCAGATTCCAATGTAACTTGAACTGAGACAGGTCCACGTTGTTTGGTGAGGGCAGACAGAGACAACGGGTGAGGATTTGGCAGCTGGGCACAGACAGGCAAAAAACTGATCCGGTAGGCAGTCAGCAGACAAGACAAAATACTGGTTGTTACCACTCATCAAGACCGACAATACAATGAATACTGGTTGAAACCCTTGTGGTTATATGCTGTGTAGGCCAGTGAGTCTTGATTGCTTGATTGAGGGCAGTTGGCTCAGGAGAAGAGGAGGATGGACACAACCTGTCGGACATGCCCTGCAGTAACACAGACTCAGACTTGACGAACGGGACAGACAGACAGGAGACAAAAGGACAGGGAAACACAGAAATAAAAAGGGAAAAAAATGAGGGGAGACCTGCAGTCTGCAGGTCTCCACAGGGTGTACAGTGCCAGCTGGCATGAATATAGCTATCCAGGCTACTTTGAGTGCTGCTTGAACAGATTTCTGATAAAATCCCTCAAGGAGATTTTGTATTGTTAGTTGCCTGTTAGTGTGTGTTAATGGTAATAAAGTTCTTTAAAAAAAGTCCCCTTTTAAACATTTTTTGCCTCGTGAAATGGATTCTGTGGCGTATCTTAAATTGTATCAGTTGTAGGTTCCCATTTTGTGTCATGAGCTAGATGTTTTTGCAAATTTGGTTCCAGAAGGCAGCATCAGGACTGATGTAGAGGTCTTGGGGGACTGAAACCAATGTTATTGTGGATAATGTGTTTGAGGTGTGTGATGCCTTTTGCGGACCATGTGTTGAAATTAAATGCTTTTTTGTTACTTGCAAAATCAGGATTGTTCTAGAGTGAAGTGAAATTAGATGGAGCAAAAGTAATGCTTATGATTTTGTGGAATTTCCATCATGTTCCATCATGTCTGTTTTTACAAGAATACTATCCCAAATGCTGAAGCTCAGACACCAAGTTGGGAGTGTAATAGTATTAATTAGACAGATCTAAGGGGTCCAATCCAAACATAAGAGCAGACCAGCAGGCCAGAGTGAATAGGTCAGAGAGGGAACCCAGATCCAGAAACTCAAGAGGCAGACAGACAGGGCTGCATGAGGCAGGCTCCTGAGTACAGAGAACAAAATCAGAGAGGCTGATAGACAGATAGCCAAAAATAGCACAAAGGTTTTCGGTCGATCACAAGGTTACCACTTGAACAGACGATTTGATGAAAGGAAAGGAAAGGAAACCCAAGAGCACACTAGGCAGAAGGAAGGAAGGAGGGAAACTACAGATCCCAACACTATCAGAGATGCTGCTCCTGTTCATGTTTGATAGACTTCAAAAAATTGTTGCTCATCCATTTATATATTGCCAAGAGACAATTGGTGATGGAGTCTATAGCTGCAGCATCATTTGGTTCAGCGCAGATGTACAGTTGTGTGTAGTTGTGTACAGTTGTTAATCTGCATTACTACAGAAACATACACTGTGTTGTCTAATGACGTCACGCAGTGGCAGCATGTATACTTTGAGCAGCAATGGACCGAGACAGCTCCCTTGTGCAACCCCAAAACAGATGTCATGTTTCTCAGACACACAATCTCTAAGACTGATGAAAAACTTCCTCCCTTTGGTATACTGTCTGTTTTAAACCAGTTTAACAGTGAGAAAAACCAACCAACTGTTCAAGGCAATTGATTAAGATATCATGGTCATTATCAAATGCTGCACTTTGATCTAAGTGGACAAGAAGAGGCCTTATTTTCATCTGAATTTAGTCTGAGGTCACTGATGATTTTAGTAAGAGCAGTTTTAGTGCTGTGTTCTGAAATAAAGTCTGACTGAAATTCTTTAAGAAAGGTGTTAATTTGCACTGAAACTATCTTTTTCAGTATCTTACTGAGAAATGGAAGGTTGGATATCGGCCTATAGTTAGTGAGTGCATTACTATCTAGATTGGGTTTCTTTAGTAATCATTTTACAGCAGCTGTTTTAAATACATTGGATAGATGCCTATTTGCAGAGATGTACTTATAATCTTCAGGACATGATTTGACATGCTGTCACCCGTTTTAAAAACCACTGTAGGAACCGGGTCAACACAGAAGGTGGATGAGTTGGAATCAGTGACAGTCTTGCAGAGGTCAGTTAACGTAATACAGGCGAATTTTCCCATGGTTACATCTTTTTTACAGGGTTTGTTAAGCTCATCTGTGTTTACATCATTAGCAATGCTGACTTGGATTGAGCTTATTTTGTTAGTGAAGAACAATGCTAGTTCTTCAAAGATGGTGCAGAGAATTGTGGGCGAGTGGGGGCAGTACTGAGCAACTACTCAATAGTGGAGAATAATGTTGTAGTGTTCCCAGCGTTCTCTGTAATACTCTTGGAAAAGTAATCCTTTCTTGTCAGACATATTGCTTTGTTATAGGCAGTCATAGCTTCTTTTATTATACTACAGTCAACTATGAGCCTAGTTCAATTTTTTCTTTCAGCTGCTTGACAAATTCTCTTCCTCTCATTTATACTGCTGTTGTTTAACCATGGGGCCCGATATGAATATATGCTTTGATTGACAATGGATTAGTTTCTCCAGTAGCAGGCAAATGAAGGACCTCAGGGCCTGTTTTCCTTTGCAGAATGTCAAAAGATCCAACATAATTAATTGTGCTCCAATCATCATCAGCAGCTCTGTTAGCTCTCTGACAGATGTGTTGTTCATGGTAAGATTTTCAGTCTCTGTCATTCTTACATGCCTGGTTATAGAGTCCCCAGTCAGAATGGTGTCTGGGTTATGAGGTGTGGGTTTACCTCTATCATTTCTGGTAGTAATAGTAATATTTCTCTTGGCCTTGGGCCTCGCAGTGGTCTTGAGGCTGTTTCTTGGGTTTCGGCCAGCCTCACTGCCTGTGATGTGTTTAGTTTCCCTGGCCCCAACGTGGTTAGTATTATCATACTTTGTCAGTGGTTTGAACCTGTTTTGCATGAGAGTTCAAGTGGTAGAGTGAGCTTTGGTGCTTATTGTCTTGCTGGATTTGTCTTTGTGGCAGACAACGTCAGACCAAGTCCTGGCTGGAGCGAATGTTCTCGGTCTGGTGCTGGTGCTGTGCCAGTAATAAGCATCATTAGGTGAGGCTAGATTGGGAGCCCCAACAACTGAACCAGTGACGTTAGGACACGTCCAGGGCAGTGTACCAGCCAAATCTGTGTCAGGATGCTCCACAGCTGAAGTAATCCTATGTAAAGAAGTCTGTCTGTTTTGAGTGACATGTATAGAGGCTGCTCTTTGATGCATCTCCTTTTCAAGCTGTGTAATTCTCTCCATCAATCCAGTCAGCTGCTCACAGTCTATGCTGCTCACATATGTTACCATATCCTCTCTGTTCTGATAGCAGGTTTCCAGTCACAGAGACAGCAGAATCAGAAATCAGAAAAAAACTTTATTGCCAAGTATGATTTTACACATACGAGGAATTTGTTTGGCTGAAGTTAGTGCATGACACATCAAAAAAAAAAAAAAGTGCTGTTTGGAGGTCACGTTCACGCAGTACAGAGAAGTAAAAGGCGATAAAAAATATAGTGGCAACCTTCTGTTTCTTTCATTAATTTAAGTTATTTTCATGTATTAAGTATCCAGGATCACTTTCTAAAACTTTTGGCAGTAAAAAACAAGAATATCAGTAAAAGAATGTAAGCAAAGCAGGAGAAGCGTTTGCTCTGTAGGAGAGCATTGAGTGAACTTGATGAGATACTGAGGCAAGATCGAACCAGCAGCTATAAGAAGAATGTAATTAACTGCTTTCAGCTACTGGAATAGGACAAAGCCATTGACAGATCATTACATTACCGTCTGTACCCCAGGAAATCCACTCCTTGTATTTATGGACTCCCCAAGACACACAAGGAAGGAGCCCTGCTCAGACCCATCAGCAGCAGCATCGACTCAGTTGCCTACAACATTACCTACAACATCTAGCAAACATCCTAGCTCCTTTGGTTGACAACGCTCAACACCACATCAAAAACTCTCAGGATTTTGCCAACAAAATGAGAAATTTAGAACTGGACCATGGTATCTTAGCCCTGCCACATCACTCTTCATGTGCATTCCCACCCTGTAAGCAGCAAAGAGCCGTGATCTCCTTCACAGGAATTGCCCCAACCATTAGTTTTGATATGGATGACACCTGGGTGAAAATTCGGACACAGGAAGAGGAAGTGTTCATGGATCACATCACTGCAGTGGACGACAACATCAAGTTCACTCGAGAGGATGTCAAAGGAGACAGTCTTGTCTTTTTGGTTTGCACAGTGCACAATGAAGATGACAAGAGCCTCAACATTGAAGTATGCAGAAAAGCCACACACACACACAGATCAGTATTTGCACTTTGATTCTCACCACCCACTGGAGGATAAGCTGGGGGTTATCAGAACCCAACATCATCAGACTCAGAACGTGCCCACAGGGACAGGGGGCAAGGATAAGGAGGAGAAACACATCAGGAAAGCACTCAGAATGTGTGGTTACCCAAACGGGGCCTTCTTCAAGACTTCAAAGAGACCAAGAACAGAAAGACTAGAAAAGTACCATAAACAGAACAACACTGTCATCCCGTAGAGTATCTGAAAAACTTCTACAAACACTACATCCCTGTGTACACCCTGAGGTAGAAGCTTATCCACTTCAAGGATGCTCGTGCTTTGGTAATGATTTTTATATCTATATTGAGGGGAGAAATGGGGCAGTAACTAGGTGGTGAGGTTCAGTCTTTGTTAGGTTTAAGTAGAAATGAAATTGTAGCTGTGTTCATGTTTGCAGGAGGTCTTGAATTAAGTTTTATTTCAGTTATCATTCTGTTGAAGAACAACACTAGAATGGACCAGAAGTGTTTGTGGATCTCAGCAGGAAGGCCATTGGGTCCTGGTGCTTTGCTATTTGACATAAGATTGAGGGATGTGGACACTTCATCTTGTGTTAATGAAGTATGTTGTTTTGTTATTCACTAAGCTGCTGTAAATCATTGCTGTTTAGAAATGTATTAATGTCCTTTAGATTTGGGTCCTTTACTGATAAGTATAATTTAGCATATAAATCTCGAAAGATTTTATCTATCTCTTGGCATGAATGCATGGCCTTCCCCACTGAGTGTTTAATAGTGGACATTTTTGTTCTTTCTTTAATTTGAATTGTAAAGTATTTACCAGATTTATTTTTTTGGTGAAAGTTTTCTTGTCGAAGTCTATGTATCAAGAATTGAGTTTTCTTATTCATAATTTTATTTATTTAGTATTTATTCTTTTTTAGTTTGTTTGGCATTCCCTTTGTTGGGTTACTTTTGTTGATGTTTTCAAGATGTTTGATTTTTTTGTTCCTTTTCAGCCTCTTGTTTTATTATTTAAGAGGTATTATTATACCTCTTAAAACTGCTTTCCCTTTCCCACAAAAAAATTTCATTTCATTTATTTCTAAAAAGGATATCCACTCCTTTTGAATGAAACTGTTAAACTCAGGGTCTTGGAGAATAACTGTTGAAGAACCATCTGGTGGTGGGTTTAGGTAGACTGGTTCTGTTCAATGCAAGTGTTATCAGTGTTCAGTCTGATATCTTAGACATAATTGAATTGGTGGTGAGGAAGAAGTCAATGTGTGAATGTGAGTGGTGGAAGAGTGAATATCATCTTGTGGCTGGATGCTGCAGTCGCCAACTATTGCCAGGACCAATTGCACATGAACTGTTTTATTGTGTCTGTGTGCACACCGGACAAGTGGTAATTGTGGCTCCTCCTCACATGCTACCCCTGCCTCAACCTGTCCTGCCAAGGGGCAAAAGTGTTGAGGTTGTGGCAGGCAGAACCATTTTGCCAGGGTTTGCCGCTTAGCCCCTGCAACCGCTAACTTGACTCCATATTCACCTGGCCCTCCAGTCCGAACGACAATCCATTCAGAGGGCTTCCCCTCCTGGCCGTTCAAGTGGTGCGCTGTGGAACTAGATGAAATGTGCCTGCCATTCCATCTGTGCCTGAATCTGTGCTTAGGTCAGTGAACAAAGCCGTGATTTCTGATAAATATCCACTGGCCACTGTGGAGGAGCTGTAAGCCAAATTCTACGGCTCCTCACTCCTCGCACATGAACTGTTTTATTGTGTCTGAGGACTGCCAGATTCGCTTATTTTTTGAAGTGTTAGTTTTGTCTACTGAAGGATCAATGACTGTGTTCAATAACAATTTGTGTTGGCGGAGCCAAATAAATGATTAAATAAACAAAGAAATCATAATCCTTTGTTGCTTATTACTGTTAACTAATAAAATGTGCTTGTAGAACTTTTGCTTAAAAGCAATATCACACTCAGTGCTGATATTCAGCACAACAGCACAACCTCGTGTGTGATATTGCTAAAATATATCACACTTACCTCAATGCATTGGTACGAAATGCTTCTCTTTGGCAAGGCATCTGATGTTAGATGGTAGTGATGACTATAATGCTACTTGCTGCTGGGTTTCCAGGTTTGGGTCAGTCTGTCTTGAGTGGAAATCATTGCAAGAGTCAGTTTTGAAAAGCAGCAGGTTGTCTCAAACAGAAATACAAACTTCAGCCTTGTTAATAAGGCTGACAGCAGACGGGAAGAAACTATTCTTATGCGTGAGGTTTTGGTCCTGATGGACCGCAGCCACCTGCCACTGTCTCAAAGAGTTTATGTGCGGGGTGGGAGGGATCAGCCACAATTTTCCTGCATGCCTCAGGGTCCTGGAGGTGTACAGGTCCTGGAGAGACAGGAGATTGCAGTCGATCACCTTCTCTGCAGACCTAATGACATGCTGCAGTCTGCCCTTGTCCTTGGCAGTGGCAGCAGCGTACCAGATGGTGATACGATACGATACAATACGATATACTTTATTGTCCCCATGGGGAAATTTGTTTTGGACTCGTATGCTGCGCACAACATGCCTCCACAGTGTGATAAAACAAACAACATAATGAATTGCACATAGTCAACATTGCACATTACAAGATATTGCACATACAAATACATAACACATATTGCACATTGCACATATTGCACAATCCCTGCAGCCTCAAACAGCACTATTTAAAAGTTTAATGGAGGTAGGAACAAATGAATTTTTAAATCGGTTAAGTTTACAGTGGGGAACTCTGTATCGTCTGCCAGAGGGCAAGAGCTCATATTCTAAGTGCAGGATATGTGATGGAGGAGGTGAGGATGGACTCAATGATGGCTGTGTAGAAGTGCACCACCATTGTCTTTGGCAGACTGAATTTCTTCAGCTGCTGCAGGAAGTACATCCTCTGCTGTGCTTTCTTGATGAGGGAGCTGATGTTCAGCTCCCACTTGAGCTCCTGGGAGATGATAGTTCCCAGGCAGCGGAAAGACTCCATAGTGTCAATAGTGGAGTCACAGAGGGTGATAGGGGCAGGTGAGGCGGAGTTTTTCCTGTAGTCCACAACCATCTCCACTGTCTTTAGAGCGTTGAGCTCTAGGTTGTTCTGGTTGCACCAGGTCACCAGATGGTCAACCTCCCACCTGTAGGCGGACTTGTCACCATCAGAGATGACTCCGATGAGGGTGGTGTCGTCCGCAAACTTCAGGAGCCTGACAGACTGGTGACTGGAGGTGCAGCTGTTCATGTACAGGGAGAAGAGCAGAGGAGAAAGAACGCAGCCCTGAGGGGATCCGGTGCTGATGGTCTTTGCATCGGAGACGCTTCACGCACTGTTTCCTGTCAGACAGGAAGTCTGTAGTCCACCTGCAGATGGAGTCAGGCACGCTCTGTAGGCTTTTGGCTCTGTAGGCAAACTGCAGGGGATCCAGGAGAGGGTCGGTGATGTCTTTGAGGTGTGAGAGCACAAGGCGCTCAAAGGACTTCATGACCACGGAGGTCAGGGCGACGGGTCTGATGGTTGATGATGATGGTTGAAGACTTGAAGCAGAATGGCACGTGACATGTCTCCAGTGAGGTGTTAAAAAGGTCAGGACGTACACACTGGTGAAGAGGAACGTTGTTGTATCTGGCTTTGATCTTATTTTTGTTTTGCAGCTCAATGATTTCATGCTGTAGGTTGTTAGCCATATCAGCTGGTTTCATATTAAATGGCATAACAACTATATTGGGTTTCTTTTGTTTGCAACATGTCCTGAAACCTCTTTTTCCAAATGCCTGAAGGAGAATTGTACACAATCAGATTCAGATGTCATAGCAGACTTTTGTTTTTGCAGAGTAGGAAAATGAAGTGTTTTTACTTGTACATTGAAACTTGAAACAGCTCTAAGAAGCACTTGGTAATCACATAGCCACTTACTATCTCTGAGTTCTAAAACAGGTTTTCTCTTGTTTAATTTCTTCCGTCAGTTGGTAAAACTATGCCTGTTTGCATAACATTGTACCTCACAGTAGTAAACCAGATCTCTGTAGTCACTCACTAGCTCCTTGAAATAGTGGCAGTTTAGCCCTCTACCTTTGATTAAATTTATGATGAAATGGAATCCTTTCCATAAAGTTGTCAGACAGTTAGAATAGCAATTTGAACCTGTCGGTGGCTAGACCAAACACTTTTAGTGGACATATTTTGACAGTGTGGAAAAAACTGGAGGGATTACACTGCAGCTGGTTTGCAGCTGACAACTGCAGCAATCTTTTTCAGTGCTGAAAAAACTTTGAAAATTGTTGTTTCCATTAATCACTTGGACACAAAAACATGGGAAACTAGGGTCTATAAGACAGACATTGTTTCATTTTTTTATTTTCTAATGTGTAGGTAAGTAGATCTTTCAAAAGACATGTTTATGTTAAACTAATATCCACATTACATGCCTCTCACAGTTTTTCCCTTTATGGACAAAAAAGATATTCAAATAGTTCCTACCTATGTGGGATTTTCTATAAAATGAAGTAATCAATGTACATTATAGATAATGTAATTTTTGGCTGATTTGAAAGCCCTCAGATTTTTTTGTATTTCTAGGTTTATTTTTTTAATTCTTTAATTGCTTCTGGACCAAAGGGGCTCAAGGGCTGTTTACGATCTAGAGGATGGAGGTGCCCCACTCCATTCCTAAGTTATCCCCACAATTATTTTGTCATAAAAATCCTCTTAAAATTGTAGAAAAGTTGTAGAAAAGTAGCAACAATAAACAGAAAGCAAGGAGAATTTTTACAGACTGTCAGTCACATTAAAATGTAATGTAAAATGGAATATACTGGATGTAAATGGACTGTATTTGTATAACACTTTTCTAGTCTGAAGACCACTCAAAACGCTTTTACAACTGAAGTCTGCATTCACCCGTTCCTGCACACATTCATACAGTAACTAATCCACCTGCTCATTTTGAGCATTATCCATTCACACACCGATGGCACAGCATCGGGAGTGGTTTTGGGTCTCAGTATCTTGCCTAAGGATACTTCGGCATGTGGACTGCTGAGGCCAGGGATCAAACCACCAACCTTCTGATAGGTGGACATCCGCACTACCTCCTGAGCCACAGTGGCCCCTGTATGTATGAACAGATTAGAGTCATTGATGTAGAGTATACAGCTGAAACATTGGAAATATGGTGAATGCCTGTATTAAAAGCAGTCTTGCAGTTAAACAGTGTAATACATTCTGAAAATTTGCATTAATGTATAGGCACTATTCCCAAAAGGTGTTTCTCTTCATTGGTCCCTGTGAATAGGTCAGTCATTCTCAGTGACACACATACCTGTAAAATCAGATTTTTTTCCCCCTACCACTTTCACCTATTTTTTGTGGTTTCCACATGGTCACAAAGTAGTAATTAAATAAATGAAATCCCCCAGACCTGACAGCACATGCACATGCATGCGAGTGGTATTAGTAATGTGCTGTAAGGTGCCAGGAAACATAGCAATGCACAAATAAAGGCAATGAAGGCTGCTGTCAGTAACAAGGAAGGAAATGCACTCAGTCGATTTGTTAGACCTAAAGGATACAAACAATGACCCTAAATTCTGGCTTTGTGTACTAATGTGAGGAAGGAAGACAATTTGACTACTACAGCCTCAGTATGATGTAAAAAATTAATATTCATGTTGTGTTTTTATAAATATATCAGATTGTTTAATTAAAACCAAAAACTAGGCCCAGTGTAATACTTCTAAAAGTGTTTTAATACAAACAAAACCATTGTTGTGTGTGTGTGTGTGTGTGTGTGTGTGTGTGTGTGTGTGTGTGTGTGTGTGTGTGTGCGTGTGTGTGTGTGTGTGTTGTTGTTGTTGTTGTTGTTGTTGTTTTACAGGAAAGCTTGGAGTACATCTTCCTTATCATCTTCTCTGTTGAGTGTTTCCTGAAGATTGTTGCCTATGGATTTCTTTTTCATGCTGATGCTTACTTAAGAAATTGCTGGAACATTTTGGACTTTGTTTGTGTATCTGTTGGGTAAGTTGATAAGTTTGTGTTGATCCCACCTAGTTTGCAATTCACAGTTGTGGATGGCAGATTACAATGATATTAGAGAGAGTGAAAGAGAGAGGTTGGGGTCGGGGGTGGACAGGAATGCAATCACAGTAACAGTGAGAGCTTAATAGACTTTTAACTATATGTAGCAGGGCCATGGCAGGAGACATAGCTATAATGCACAAAAAATAAATAAATAAATAAATTTAAAAAATGAACATGGGAGAGTACCAGCAACAGGTGATCTAGACTTTTGTTGCCATGTGGTTAATGTTGTGCAAGAGTTTGCTTAGGGTTAGGCACCATAACTACTTGGTGAGATTTAAGCAACAACACCAACTTGGTCAGATTAAGACAAGTACTTGGTCAGGTTCAGGCACAGAAACTTGGTTAGGTTGAGGCAACAAAATTACCTGGTTAGGTTTAGGAAAAGATCATGGTTTAAGTATGATAGTCATATAAGTTACTTATGTACGTTAACTTATGTACATAAAACAATGTACATATATACTTAAAAACAATCAACCTTTACATTTGGTTTCCCATGGGATGCAAAGCTGGGGTTCTAAGTGAAAGCGCTGTGTTTGTCCCATCAACCAACCGATCTTCCTCTAGAGTGAGTGAAAACAGGTTGATTCTGTGGGTCACTGCTGATGCAAACTTAACATTTCCTGTTGCTGCTTCTCATCAAAGTTTTCCATCAACAAGCCAGTGGGAGGCTGTTCTTAATTAACTGTGCTTACACTCTTCAATGACTGATATCTTCATGGGAGTGGACATCAAACACATTCCACCACCATTAGGTAATAAACACCACTGTATTCTAATACACTCACAGTATCAAAAAAATCAGATCAGGAGGACCACTATATGGCTCCCTGAGATATTGCACTGGCATAGGTCAACCTGTAAGTATTTGATGCAGCATAAAAATTCAAAAACTTAATTTGTTTTCACTGCCATGTGATTCCCAGATAGTAAAATGCCCTTGTTTTACCCAAACAATATCTACTGTTTTGTTGAATTGTATTTCATGTCTCAAAATCCAATGTGTTCTTATTTTCCCTTTTCATTTACACTTTTGATTTGTTAGCACATTCACTTTATCTGGCCAGTTCTCCCATCATGCAGGCCCAAGAGCGATACTTTCAGTTGCCATCCCATAGAACCCTTAGCAAACCCTTGAGGGGTGGCTGTCCTATAGGCCCCTTAGCAAACCCTTCTTGACAAACTACCCGTGCAGACCTATTATCATCGAATAACGGTATGTACAGTAATCATTTTACTTATATTTTGCCTGTCTGCTCAGATCCTCCCTTCCCTTAACTTTGGCACTGTCTCAGCTTGGGCAGATACACACTGTGCAATAAGTATTTACATATTTTTCGAAAAAGGCCCTGCTTGCCTTGTTTTGCTGCTGCCATTGATCTGAATAGCAGCAGCTCCAAGTGTCAGGCCCTTCAAGTTCCTCCTGGCTGGCTGGTCAATTTGTCACACTGCGGTGAGGTCGTCCTGTCTTGGGTTATTGTCTTGTCATTTCCTGTTTTATTTTGAAAGTCTAACTCTCCTCTCGTTTCAGGTCACTTGCCCTTCCTCTTGTGTCACCCGTTTGTCATCCCTGATTCCTGATTGTGTCCACCTGTTCCCCATTACCCTCATGTGTTTAAATAGTCTGCGTTTCCCTTTGTCCTGTGCCGAAGTGTTTCGTCTCTTGTCCGATCACCAAAGCCTGCATCATAGTTCACAGCCACAGTCTGTTCTTGTAAGTCTTGAAACCTCGTCAGAGTGATTTTTTGTTGTAACTTTTGTAGTTTAGTTTTGCATTTATAGTCTTAAGAGTAATTCGCTTTCTTGGTTTGCCTCCCTTTGGAGTAATTTTTAGTTCTTATAGTTAAAGTAGTATTGAGTCTAGCCTCCATCTTTTAGGAGAGTTTTTTTGTTTCTTTCCTGTCCTTTCTTTTTTCCTTGATCGCTCTACCTCCATTCGGAGTGATTTTAGTTTAAAGTTTTGTAGCCTTTTGATTTTCCTCTGAGAGAGTGATTTTGATTTTGATAAATTTTATAGATCTGTATATCTGATATTTTCCTCCTTTGGAGTGTTTTTTGTTTTCACTAGTGTCGAGTTTTTTCATAGATCAGGTTTCATAGCCCTTTTGTTTGCTCTGCATTGGGGTTGTCTTGATTCAATAAAAGTCTGCTCACTGACATACTCTGCTCCTGAGTCCTGTTTGAGTTCGGGCCTGACACAATTCAGTGTGGAATAGAAATCTTTACCAGGGCAATTAGCACTCACAGTCTTCAGTGATCAGTTTAAATAGGTTTTATTGCTTTAAAACAGGCACAATAAAACCAAGATGGTCCCAGGGAACAACTGAGTTCTAACTCTTAGTGTTGCGCTCAAACACAGCACAGCTCCCAACACTTTTTATCCTTGGCCTGGCTCAGCTTGTCAAGACACCAGTATTTAATCTCTCTCTACTTTTTGATGCTTACAATGCTCAACAACTGATATTTTCATGGGAGTGGACATCGAAAACATTCCAGCACCACTCAGTTAGCGACACCATTGTCTTCTAACGCATGCTCAGAGTGTGTAACACTGAGGGTCTTGATCATGATTAAAATATGAGTAAAATATTTCCTACACTGTAATACGTTCATCACAAAGTTAGCAGAGTTTTTGTTACCCATACTATTCTACAATAACAACAGCTGACACTTGTTACCAGGCCAGTGAGAACATTTGGCACTTTTTGGTCAGCAGATCAGTTTTTGTACAGCGGAAAAGCACTCACACTGTGCCAACATTACTTGAGCAGTTGCAATTGCTCATGGCTGCTGGGCACAAGTATTTCCATGACTATCAAGTAATGGCTTAAAAAACATTTACACTCTGGTGTGTCAATTCCCCCTAACACAGGCACCACATAAAATGTTACTTAAGCAACACAGTTCTTACCTGGAGTTAGGCAGGCTACAGTATTAAAACTTTAAATTCAATAAATTAATTAACAAGTAGTGGAGCTAAAGGACTGATCTGTAGAAAAGGGGTACCTCCCAATTCCCTTATTTGATTGTGCCGTGGAAATTCATCTGGCCAACCATGATGAAGGTTGCGCCAGTTCCCTTATTTCTGCTTGAGGGAAGGAGGGAGGGTGGATCTCTGACAAGACATGAGCAAGGATGCATGAGACCAGCCATTATGCAAGTGTTTTACCAGACTGACACACCACTTTATTTGATTTTTTAAGTGAACCAGTACCAGAGAAAATATCCTATGTTCTGTTTCTATATCTCCAGCCTGTTCACTGTGGCTGTGGATGCCATTAACCACATAAGTGGAGTGGAGGCTCCAGTAGGAGAAAAAGGTGGTGGCTTTGACATGAAAGCTCTGCGGGCATTCAGAGTCCTCCGGCCACTCAGGCTAGTCTCTGGAGTCCCAAGTAAGTAATTGGTCTACTGTTAAATTGGAAATTTTGTAAAATTAAATTGTATATGTTAATGTCTGAATTCATGAAAGTGTCTTGTTACGTGACTTGTTACCAGGCCGGCAATCTGGTAAAGACTGGGGAGGAGATCCATGTTTTTTATCATGTGATAGATGATTGTGGGCATTTTCTGCAACTGTGGCAGTAGATACAGCACTAGGAGCATGTGTAGGTGAACCGAGATTGCAGGGAAAAGCCCAGTGTGTTCTACAGCTTCTGACAGTCCTCTGACTGCTACATTGTCTTATCTTATGTCATTAATTAATTTCATTAGCTTATTTCACTGACAGTTTCAACCTTTGAGGAATGTTTACTCTCTTGAAGAGAAAACACACTGTGGTGCATCACAATTCTGATTTTCTTAGGAAGAAAAATTTGGTTTATTCTAATATGCATCCTGTTTTCCCCCTTAGGCCTGCAAGTGGTGATGAATTCCATCCTGAAGTCCATGCTGCCACTCTTTCACATCACCCTACTGGTCCTTTTCATGGTCACCATTTACTCCATAATGGGACTGGAGCTCTTCAAATGCAAAATGCAAAAGACCTGCTACTACAGAGGCACAAGTACAGTATGAAGCCCATCTGCGTTATGTATGGCAGGAATGCAAGGAATGCACAAATCTGATTGATGGATTGAGGCCAATACTGATCTTATTTAGATTGCCATTTGTCATTCACCCCATCAAATTCATATATGATAGCAGTGGTAGGCTTTTACTAGACCACAAGTGCAAAACACTGCACTGACATAATAGATTTAATTATATGTACTGCTCAGTGTAATATTAATCTTTACTTCATCTAAAATTATTTAAGCTTTGCTGATGGACTAGCAACTACAGTTTTAAAAAAAGAAAGAAAGAAAACACAATGCCAAGGTGCCACACATAGGTGACATTGTTAGATTAGGCCCAAATCCTAACCCAAGCTAAACTAAACTAGCCCTACTGTAAAAACATACGTGTTGTCATGTCTCCTCTAAAAAAAAAAAAAAAAAAAAATGTTACTTGGTCTGGAGGTGTATTTTCAGGAATAAATATGCTACTGAATGATCACAGAAATATCATAGGAATATTATAGCAATACTACATGCAGCAGTGTGTCTCGTCTCTATGATCCTTGCGCTCTTATGGCTTGTCACTTTGACCATAAAGGTGTCACTACTATGTAGTAGCATATAGGCTACAATATAGTGTAAAATTATATATATATATATATACACACACACACGTATATGTATGTATGTATGTATGTATGTGTATGTGTGTGTGTGTGTGTGTGTGTGTGTGTGTGTATATATATATATATATATAGATAGATAGATAGATAGATAGATAGATATACAGTGTACACACACACACACACACACACACACACACACA
>JBBMOE010000042.1:5184321-5216945 GCA_037975065.1 Chaetodon trifasciatus | reverse complement strand
TATATATATATATATATATATATATATATATATACAGTACTGTGCAAAAGTTTTAAGCAGGTCTGGCATGTGGCTTTCAAAAATATAAAGAATAGTTGTTTATTTTTAGCAATTTACAAAATACAAAGTTAGCGAACAAAAGAAAAATCTAATTCAATATTTGGTATTACTACCCTTCAAACCAGCATCAATTCTTATGGGTACACTTGCACAAAGTAAGGAATTTTGTAGGATTATAGTTAGGTATAAAATAAACCAATTATACCAAACAGGTGCTAATGATCAGTCATTAACTGAAACAGAAATAGCTGTGTAGGAGGCTTAAAACTGGGTCAGGAACAGCCAAACTCACAGCTACCAAGGCGAGGTTGTGGAAGACAGTTTCATGTCACAGGTCATGCACCACGGCTAGACTGAGCACAGCAACAAGACACAAGATAGTTATACTGCACCACCAAGGTCTCTACCAGACAAAAATTTCAAAGCAGACTGGGGTTTCAAGATGTGCTCTTTCGAAGAAGCACAAAGAAATGGGCAACGTTGAGGATCGTAGAGGCAGTCGTCGGCCACGGAAACTTAGTGCAGCAGATGACAAACACATCACGCTATTTCCCTTCGAAACTGGAAGATGTCCAGCAGTGCCATCAGGTCAGAACTGGCAGAAACCAATGGGACCCAGGTACACCCATCTACTGTCCAGAGAAGTCTGGCCAGAAGTGGTCGTCATGGATGAGTTGCAGCCATACCTCCGACATGGAAACAAAACCAAGCGACTCAACTACGCAGAAAACATAGGAACTGGGGTGCAGAAAAATGGCAGCAGGTGCTCTGGACTGATGAGTCAAAACTTTAAATATTTGGCTGTAGCAGAAGGCAGTTTGACATCAGTGAAGCGTGGTGGAGGTTCCTTGCAAGTCTGGAGCTGCATTTCTGCAAATGGAGTTTGAGATTTGGTCAGGATTAATGGTGTCTTCAATGCTGAGAAATACAGGCAGATACTTATCTATCATGCAATACCATCAAGGAGGTATATGACTGGCCCCAACTTTATTCTGTGGCAGGACAACGACCCCAAACATACAGCCAATGTCATTAAAAACTAGACTAAACTAAACTAAACTAAACTAACCTTCAGCATAAAGAAGTAACAAGAAGTCCTGGAAGTGATGGTATGGCCCCTCACGGAGCCCTGATCTCAACATCATCAAGTCTCTCTGGGATTACATGAAGAGACAGAAGGATTTGAGGAAGCCTACATCCACAGAAGATCTCTGGTTAGTTCACCAAGATGTTTGGAACAACCTATTACCCAAATTCCTTAAAAAACTGTGTACCTAGATTAATTGATGCTGTTTTGAAGGCAAAGGGTGGTCACACCAAATATTGATTTGATTTAGATTTCTCTTTTGTTCATTCACTGCATTTTGATAATTGATAAACTGTGAACACTTACATTATTGAAAGCATACTTAGTTTACAGCATTTTTTCACACCTGTCTTAAAGCTGCAGTAGGTAAGATCGAGAAGAGAGTAGACTTAGCCTGAAAATTTGTTCACAAGTTCAGGTCACTCCCCCTCCCTATCTGCTGCACTCATGCCCTACCTCTAAGCCCCTCTTCCCTGTGGCATCTGTGCAGCTGCCATGACAACCAGTAACGTTAACCTTAGCATTGTAAACAAGCTAACTCTGCCCAGCCGCTACATCACAGTCGCTAACATACCATACGCGCTGTTGAGTGTTACTGTAACAGTCACCATATTAGCTTTATGGTTATTTTTTGTCTTCTGTTGTTGGCAGCAGTGGTATGTCAAATCAAATCAAATCAAATCAAACTTTATTTATATGGCACTTTTCATACTTAAAAGCAACACAAAGTGCCTCACAGAGGCTAAAAACAACAAAGAGGAAAACCCAGCCCTCCCGCCCCCATAAAAACATACAGGAACATAAAAAACCAAGGGACTAAGGCATAAAATAAAATAAAATAGATTAAAGTAAAATAAAATAAGATAAAATGGATAAATGATATAAATAATAATTAAACATGTCGTTAAAACATGATGCAGCTAAAATAAGATACAAATAAAAATTAAATATGATAAGAAGCCTGATTAAAGGAATGAGATAAGTCAAACAAATCAATTGAAAGCCTGATTAAAAAGGTGGGTCTTGAGCCTCTTTTTAAAAACATCAACAGTCTCTGCGGCCCTGAGGTTCTCCGGCAGGCTATTCCACAGTCGGGGGCCATAATGACTAAAAGCCCCCTCCCCGTGTGTTTTAGTTCTTACTTTTGGTATGGTTAAGAGGCCAGTGCCGAAGGACCTCAGGGTCCGCGAGGACTGATAGGGTAAGAGTAGGTCAGATAAATAAGAAGGCCCGAGACCGTTAAGACACTTAAAAACTAATAAAAGAACCTTAAAATCTATCCTGAAACGCAAGGGGAGCCAATGCAGTGATTTTAAAACTGGTGTAATGTGCTCCCGCCCTCTGGTCCTCGTCAGCACTCGTGCGGCTGAATTCTGAAGTAACTGAAGGTTGGAGATACTCTTTTTGGGAAGACCAGAGAGCAGGGCATTGCAGTAATCTAAGCGACATGAAATAAAAGCATGCATCAGCACCTCCGTGCTGGCCTGAGAGAGAAACAGGCGGACTCTGGCTATGTTCTTAAGATGGTAAAAACCTATCTTTGTTATGTTTTTGATGTGTGGAATAAAAGTCAGCTCAGAGTCAAAAGTCACGCCCAGATTTTTTACAGAATGTGTTGGTTTAAGATCTTGTAGTTTTGGTAAAAGTTTCTCTCTCTGGCCTTCAGGACCAATGACTAAGACCTCTGTTTTGTCCTGGTTGAGCTGAAGGAAATTTTCTGCCATCCATGACTTGATGTCTAAAATGCAGTTAAAAAGGGCATCAATTGGCCCTGTGTCATCAGGAGACACGGCAATGTACAGTTGCGTATCATCAGCATAACTATGGAAGCTGATGCCGTGCCTCCTGATGACGTCCCCAAGGGGTAGCATGTACAGATTAAAAAGAGTTGGCCCTAAAATTGACCCCAGGGGAACCCCACACTTGATCTCATGGGTCCCCAAGGAACATGTATCCCAACTTACAAAGAAGTGTCTGTTAGTGAGGTATGAGACGAACGAGTTAAAAGCAGTACCTGAGAGGCCGACCAGGTGCCTCAGTCTGTTTAATAAAATGTGATGGTCTACTGTATCAAAGGCAGCAGTTAGATCCAGTAGAACCAAGACTGTGAGCTTGTGTTTATCTAAGTTGCACCTGATATCATTTAAAATCTTTAATAGGGCTGTCTCGGCACTGTGGTTCATCCTAAAACCAGACTGACACCTTTCTAAAATGTTGTTTCTGTTTAAGAAGTCATTTACTTGGTTAAAAACCAGTCTTTCTAAAATTGTACTTAAAAAAGGTAAGTTGGATACAGGTCGGTAATTATTAAGAATGTTGGGGTCTAAGTTGCTCTTCTTCAGAAGGGGCTTCACCACCGCCGTTTTAAAGGAGGTGGGGAAGACACCTGTCTGAAGAGAGCAATTTAACATGTATAACAGCTGTTCCTCAAAGTGTTTTAAAAAACGGTGTGGGAATTGGATCTAAAAGGCAGGTTGTAGGGTTTGCCTGGGAGACCAAGTGTCCTCGCATCAACCAGGGCAAAACTCTCCAATGTTTCCTCAGGTAAAACCTGTGATCCAGACGTGTTGGTAGTTAAAACCTGTTGAGATAAAAGACTGGATCTTATGTTATCAATTTTGTGCCTGAAGTGGTCTGCAAAGTCTTCACACAGGGTATTTGTTGTTGTCTTATGAGATCTGTTAAAATTACCGTTTGTTAAAAGATCAATTGTGGAGAAGAGAAATTTGGGATTATTTTTGTGGTCAGAGATTAGTTTTTGGAAGTGAGAAATTCTTGCATGTTTAATAGTGCTATTGTAAGTTTTGAGGTGTTGATGTAAAACTTCGTAGTGGACTGTTAGTTTTGATTTTCTCCATTTCCTTTCAGCACTCCTGCATTTTCTTTTCAGTTGCTTCATTTCCTCATTTGTCCAGGGAGGTAAAGGTTTTTTTTTAATTGTTTTTGTTAAAAAAGGAGCCACTGAATCCAGCGCTGACTTCAGATTGCTGTTAAAATTGTCAACGATAAAATCGCAGGGCGCTGGTAAAAACTCTGCAGGAGTGCTCTGTAAAATCTGGGTAAAATTTGCAGCCACTTCAGGAGTTAGGTAGCGTTTCCTCACTGTTCTCACTGGAGCCTCCCGCTGATTAAAACTGGTGATGTTAAAAAACACACAGTAGTGGTCAGACACAGCCAGATCCACAACAGAGGACACACCCACGGACAGGCCATAGGTTATGACCAGGTCAAGGGTGTGCCCCTTGCTGTGAGTCGGCTGCGTAACGTGCTGTTTAAAATCCAGACAGTTCAAGAGGTTTAAAAATTCTCTGGATACTGGGTCCGAGATGTTGTTGATGTGTAGATTAAAATCACCAGTAATTAAAATCCTGTTGTATTTGGTGTGCATGATTGATAAGAATTCAGAGAATTCACTGATAAAAGAGGATGAATACTTGGGTGGTCTGTAGACCGTTATGCAAAGAATAGGTGGGCTGCTAAGAACAAAGGCATGATGTTCAAATGATGTAAAACTGTTAAAAGGAACTGACTTTGCAGACATTGTAATTCTTGTAATAGATGCAGTTCCACCTCCTCCCCCCCAGTAGAGAATAAAAAGTTAAAATTTGGTGGGGAAGCCTCAGTGAGAACAACAGGTGCATCAGTGCCAAGCCATTGTCTCTGTAAGGAGAATGCCATCTAGATTTTTGTCTAAAATTAAATCATTTCTAATAAAAGATTTGTTTAAGCGAGAGCGCACATTCAGCACAGCTAACTTGATATCTGTGCTGAATGTGCGCTCATCATGGTGCTTCAACGGAATGTTAAAAACAGTGCTGGGTCTAAAAACATTCCTGGGTTTTAAATGTCTGTGTGAAATGATAGTTCTAATGGTGTAAATGTCCTGAGTTTTTGGTGGCAGAGAGGGGGTTACTGATGTATGTATGTTGTGGGTGAAACATGTAGTGGGCGAGGGTGAGGGTGAATGTGCGGCAGGGGGCTTGTGTGCGTGAGTGATACCGGTGAGTCAGGAGGTGGCTGAAGCGCAGGACCGGACAGCGAGGTCAATGTTGACTGATAAAAGCCGTGAGCCCTCCTGATTGGGGTGGAGATCGTTCCGTTTAAAAAGGCAAGGCCTGTTTAAAAACGCTATAAAATTGTCCACATACGGGATGCTTTTGATCAGGCAGTATCCCTTCAGCCACAGGTGCAGCTGGCAAAGCTGGCTGGTGATGACGTCACCGTAGCGTGGTGGGGGAAGTGGGCCGGAAATAATTAGGCGCTTCCCCGTGTCCAACAGGCGGTCGATCAGTGACAAGTCCTTCTTCAGGACCTCCGACTGCTGTTTTTTGATATCGTTGATGCCAGCCTCCAGGACCAGTGTGGAGGCCGGGCTGTGCTGCGCACACAGCTGAAGAGCAGCGGTTGCAACCTCCATGACGCGGGCTGGCAGAAGGTCCGGCCGCCGGGCACTGCCACGTACCTGACCATGGAGGTCCCCACTACCAGTACCAAGGGGGGAGTGCGCTGCACGACTGGCTCCCTTGGGGTGCGGTGGGGGCGAGGTGGAGCCTGCTGGCGTCGCGTGGTGGTTGCACCGGTCCGAGCTGGAGGGGAGGGACCATGCTGAACAGGCGGATCCTGGAGCCTGGACTGGTGAGAGCCACAGCCAGCTGGGTGGTCAGGTCCTGAAGGCGAGCTGGACAAGGTACCGATGGGAGGGAAATCCTGCAGGCTTAGGATGTTGAACCTGTTGTACAGTGGTAGATCCAGAGGTGGTGGGGGAGGAGATGGCCGAGCTCCAGCGCCTCGGTGCACCACCGACCAGGTTTCCCTCGGCCTGAGTGGTGTTGAGCTCAATGGACCCTCCGCCCCGTCCTTCCCGGTGAGGCAGTGCGACTCTGCGGGGCGAAGATAGGAAGTGGAAGGTGCCAATGACATGGGCTTGGCTTCCTGTCGGTGCCAGCGGGATTCCCTGTCGGTGGTGCCGGGGTTCCGGTGGTAGTCGAGCCGGTCCACGGCAGGGTGGTGTTGTATGCAGTCGCCATGCTCCGGTCACCAGCGCCGGATGCCCTCAGGTAGGCGATATGTTTCGCCTGGGTCGTGGCGACAGTGGAGAAATCCAAGAGGATCTTGTCCTTCTCCTTGAGGTCGGCCCGCAAACCGGAGATGCTCTCTCTCAGTTTCGAGAGGGTGGGAAGGCAGGACTCACACACTGCCATCATACCTGTAGCCTGTGCAGGAGCGTAGGCACCCCGTAACACAGTAACACCACAGGGAGGTGAGTTCTGTTTCGGTACCGCTGGGAGGTAACGCTGCTAACGCTCTACTGATGTTGAATCAATGAATAATACTTTAATCCGATAGTTATCTACGTTGTTTTACTGAGTTAGCGTGCAGCAGTCTGCAGCATGAGTGGAGGGAGGGGGCGGTTTGCAACGTGTGTGAGTAGAGATTGACAGATGTCAGACACTCCTTCAGATGCTCCTCTGGCTGATTGGTTGTTTTGTGTCGGGCGTGGTGGAGTCTTGCAAATTGCAGTAGGAGCAGTAGGTGGGACCAATGGAGCCATTTTTTTTCACAGATCACGTTTCATGTACTGCTGTCGGGGCATAGGGACAGTTTTAGCAAATATGACAAAAAATTCCTTTTATACAAGCTTTAAACTTTTGCACAGTACTGTATATATATGTTTGTGTGTGTGTGTGTGTGTGTGTGTGTATTTTAGAGAATATTAAAGATCCAAGATGAAACTGACAGAAGTACAAGTACAGAAAAAAGCAGAACCTAGTGGTTCTGGATGTGGTCTAAGACACCACTTATCAGCCACCTATTATGCAGTCCCTTCACCATTGACACACTTAAAGTTGAGATGGACTAGATGCTCAACATCTACAGATCTACCAAATGATATCCCAGAGGATGTTTCCAAGTTTCTGGATAAGGCACAGACAGCATACCAAGGGCAAGGAATGACAGACATGCAAATTTCAAACATCACAGGTGCAACAGAGCAATTTCCACTCAACAGAACTAACCTGGAGAAGAAAGGATGACAACACAGGTGGACATTCCTGAGAAGTGGGTTAAGAACAGAGGCTGAACAACTCAGGTTGAAAGTATCAGCCACTTTATCAAGTGCCAAAGCACCACTTTCCAACCTCTCCTTCCAGGAAAGGAAGGCACTGACATCACTACAGAGAGACCGGAACATCACCATCTTGCCGGCCGATAAACAAAGATGCACAGTGGTTCTGAACACAGCTGACTACCATGCCAAGGTGACCAGTCTACTCAGTGACACCACCATCTATGAGACACTGAAGCGAGATTCCACCAGCAGCTCTAAGAAGGTGATCAACTGCTTACAATTACTGGAAAAGGACAAAGCCAATGACTGTCCACAATATCCTCCTGACTACCAGTAGTTAAAATTTGTAAACCCGAATATCTCCCACCCACTGCATACTACTGAATTAACTCCTTTTGCTATCTACAGAGGACATTTAGGGCTTTTCAGTGATACCAAATGTGAGGCGATTGGGCTTTAGTATCTTTCTGTTTCTCATTAAGGAAAATGGCATCCATCAGCGCATGCACATTTTGTGGGAAGAGGAAAAGTAAGTGCATAATACTTTTTATTAAGCAAATTTTGGCTTGAAATGTTGTTGGCATATTTTATATAGGACTCTTAACAACAAATTAAAACATTGTCTGAATTATTTAACTGTATTTTAGCATGGTATTTAAGTGTTTAAAAAATGTCCTAAAAAACATTTTATTTATTATTATTTTTTTTTAATATTTTCAGTATTCTAATTACCTTACAAAGAATGGGGAATTTAAAAAAAAAAAAAACATTGTGATTAGACAATATTTTTTTTTTCTTGGTAGTAAGGAGGATATTACTGTCTGTACCCCAGGGAAGCCGCCCCTCGCATTTATGGACTACCCAAGATGCACAAGGAAGGAATCCCACTCAGACCCATCATCATCAGCATCAACTCAGTTGTCTACAACATCGGCAAACATCCTAGCTCGGTCAGCAACGCTTGACACCACATCAAAAACTAAAATTTAGAACTGGACTCAGATGAAACCGTGGTATCTTATGATGTCACCTTACTCTTAAACTGCATCCCCGCCCGCTTTACGGATCACATCAATGCAGTGGACAGCAACATCAAGTTCACTTGGGGTGACGTCAAAGGAGACAGCCTGGCCTACTAATAAAGCGCAAAAGTTATTTCTTCATGAGTTCTTACATAAATACTCTATACATATTGGAAGCACTGAAGTGCTGCATAGACTTCTATTAGACACAGAGATTTGATTTCCCCATGTGGGTCCCAAAAATGGATTGATGATGCAAAATTTCAGTTGCCAAAACTGTCCAAGCAATGAGTTAATGCCACACTGAACACCACAGGAAATCATTCCTGCCTGTGGCCATCAACCTGTGCAACTCCTCCCTCTGAATGGCCCTTGGACTTTTCACTTGTTCTGATACATATTTGACCAAATTCGACTTTGCACATCCTTTTGTATATACTGTTTATTTTTTCTCAGTATATATATTTTGTTTTGTATTCTGTATATATTTTGTTGTATATTTTGTTTTATATATATATATTCTCAATATAAATATTTTGTTTTTTATATTTACTTTTTATCTATACATTTTCTTTCTCTTTTCTTTCTTTCCTAATTTTATTCTAATTCTACCCTTGTAAGGAGCACCTTCAACAAAAAACAATTTCCCCTCGGGATCAAAGAAGGAATTCTGATTCTGATTCTGTTACCTGGCAGTCTACATAACTTCATATTTACTCCTAAACCTAACCAGACCAGAACTATAAGGAAACTATCATTTTCATTCCTTGGGTTTAGACCGCACAAACTACAATACTGGTGTGAACATTCCCTTACACATGGAAGAGTGATCCCATTCATTTCCATTTATGCATTTTAATTTGAGAAATAAAGAGTATAGGATTTTTACTCTGTTCTGACCAATGCTGAGTTTAGGTGGAGTTAGCACTGGGAGGGAAAAAGTCTGATAAGTGTATCTGCTGCCATGTGTATGATATTTGTGGGACTATTTAACTTCACATATATACACACACAAACACACAGAGATCCACCTAATCATCACATTACCCTTTATGGCCTTCAGACATCATTGCTGCTGTAAAGAATGAGAAGCCGGCTCCATGTGCCCAAGCAGGAAATGGTCGCCGTTGTACAATCAATGGAACAGAGTGTCGAGCTGGCTGGCCAGGTCCAAACCACGGAATCACCCACTTTGACAACCTTGGGTTTTCCATGCTGACTGTCTACCAGTGTATCACTACACAAGGGTGGACCGATGTCCTTTACTGGGTATGGTATTAGTCTAGTGTAAAAGCAAATTGGTATAGATAGCATTGGTATAGATAGTTGTTCGTTTTGTTTTATTACATCACTTTGATCCACCCATGCAGGGGTTTTCACTAATTGTACCTTACTAGAAAGCTTCTCAGGACCATGTGGGCATGTACAGATTGTGCTTGATTGATACCTCTCTCACTCTCTCTCTGTTAATTTACATTTTTTAGCTTTTGTACCTTTATTATTAATATCATTAAGACGTGCAATTTGGTGACCTTGCGTAATTCCAAGCATAGTGTAGCTATGCAAGAAATCACATCAACATGAGCAGAGGTCACCAGTATGGGTGTGCTGGGTCTTTAGATAGTAACTTAACACTAAATCCACTGTAGTAAAGCTAATAAACTATTTCATACATTCACTTCACAATATTATCAATTGATCCTGGTCCCAGCCTCTAGTGTTTCCAGCAACAAAAGCTAGTCAGTGGTTATGGAGTTACAGCGTAGGCCAGAGAACATAAATGTGTGTCTGGATATGAATGCCTTTTGCATGTAAAAAGGAAGCAAGTTCGAGCTAAATTGGGCGTCTCTGATAATCTGTAGCGGACACTATTTACCTGTTTGAAAGAGGCTGAATGGTGACAATCACTGTTCCTGCACACCAGTAAAGTGCATATATCCATATAGCTGAAGCTTTTGTGCTTGTTTTCCTTCTATAAATATACTAAGAAATATACAGCAAATGAAAGCTTCAAAAGACTGCTTTCGACTTTGTATATCTGTTTGCCTCTTGTGGCCATTTATTACACTAAGTGGGCCTCTGTATATTTCCTCAATGTGAACAGTAAATGAATTTGTACTACAAATATGGCATAGACAAGAAAAACAGAGAGCTCAGCTGAATTTATGGTTGCCTTGGCCTACTTTAGGCTTCTGGCCAAAAAATATTCTTTATTTTGTCAACAGCATTCAGAATTTCAGCACTAGTTAGAACATGCAGTCAATTTAAATGGGTAAAGCAAATTTAAAGCAAGCTAGTAAAAAATGCAGTGCAAAATTGATGCAGTGGAGGCAGAGATATCCTGACTTTTCATCCCTACCATGTGTCAAGCTCTATAAACACTGGATTCTACACTTCAGTCACCCAAGACAACAGCATCTTTTGTCAGATCCCCACTGCCTGGTAAAAACCCACACCTTACATCATGAGCATAAGCTTTTTGTTTAGTTACTTAAAATTTTCATTTCCAAGCTCAAACCAAGATAACCCTGATCACATCATGATAGCATGCCTGCACAGCTTAGCATGTCATGAGCCTTTGCAACTTGAGACTTGCTTTGATAGTAATTGGCTAGCAGCATGGCATGCTTGGCAAAACATAGCCCAGACCTCTTCTGTGTTTTGTCTGACAGGTAAATGATGCAATAGGAATGGAATGGCCATGGATCTATTTCACCACGCTCATCCTGGTTGGCTCCTTCTTCGTACTTAACCTGGTTCTGGGTGTGCTCAGTGGGTAGGAATACCCTAAACCTGACTATTACAGTTTCATTTATTTCTTTTGCAGTCATGATATACTCTTTGCACTGTCCATTTTTGCTCGCAATCTTGGTCTGCTCTTCATATTACTTCTTACTTTGGTCTTCCCACTAGTGAGTTCACAAAAGAGCGAGAGAAAGCCAAATCCCGTGGGGAGTTTCAGAAGCTGAGGGAAACCCAGCAGCTGGATGAGGATGTCAAGGGATATATGGAGTGGATCACTCAGGCTGAGGTCATGGACAATGACCAGGAGGGACAGGGTAAGACACAAGAATGCCTATTTAATAGAATATCTAGAAAATACCGGATCCACCTGTTTTTGCAGCTTTCAGCAAGATATACATTTTTACTTAAGGATTCAAGGATTCTTATACACAGTAGCTATGGTGGAAAACTTGTCTCTTTCTGCAGAAATGTGGAAAGAAGAAACTGTGGCGATGGAGGGGGCAGCGATAGCAATATGGGAAGGTTTTCTTTAAATTTGTTGTCAATCTAGATAGATTGTACACTTGAATGGAATGTTGCCGACAACGCCACCTGGGGAATTTCGCCCCAGGAAATATTTTTAAACTAAGCCCACTTTTAAGGCACACAAGTTCGTTCACTCAAAAAGGCAGACGAGACACAGTTCCACTTTTTTTTTTTTAAAAAAAAGGAGCGTATGCTTTATTACAAAAACAACGAGTTAAAACAATTACTAAAATACCATTCAAACGGGGCCGAATAAAAAAGGGGAACTAACATAGGGCTGAGGCTTACCGGGGTGTAGAGGGGCTAGTGACTGGTGCAGGGAAACCACAACCAAAAATATAAGCACCCAGACACTCGTGACAAATCACCCACACACACACTGTGAGGAAACCCAGAACCCAGGGAAGCACAGCACACAAAAGGGGGGGGGGGGACCCCACCACCAGGTCACCACCACCACTGCCAGACCTCAGCAACTAAAAAAAAGAAAAAAAAGGGAAATTAGTGGGGTCATACCAACACAAATACAAATAAATGAAATACCCAAACTCTAAACAATATGAAGGAGTAAAGTATAAGTGGTTGGCAGACAACATAAATCGTGAACTAGACAAGAATACGAACTGCCAACCACAAAAGAAAGAAATAAGGATAATTACTGAAAATAAAACAATCTTCTACCCAAAAGGAATATCAAAATCAGAGAAATCAAATAACTTAAATCAATACGCACCGTAACTAAATAAAGGAAACTGAATAAACAAAACAAAAAAATAAGCAAATAAATTAAATCAATACGCACTGTAACTAAATGAAGAAACTGAATACACAAAACAAAAATAATCAAATAACGAATTGAATCAATAAGCACCGTAACTACATAAAGAAACTGAAAATATAAGGGGAATTAACTACACTTTTCAATCGTCCAACCGTTTAAAATAGAAAGAGAACAAAAGGGGCGTCAAACCAAAAGCCGCAGCTATGACAGCAACAGACGAGCGGCCATAGTCAAGCAGCCACAGTCACCGCAGCAGTGAAGTCCAAGCAGCCGCAGAGTCAAAGCAACAGCGGCGTCGCAGCAGCCATGAAGTCAAAGCAGCAGCGGCGCTGTAGCGGCAGTGAAGTCAAAGCAGCAGCGGCGTTGTAGCAGCAGTGAAGTCAAAGCAGCAGCGGCGTTGTAGCAGCAGTGAAGTCAAAGCAGCAGCAGCATCACAGCAGAGCAGCAGTGGAGACAGAACAGCAGTGGAGACAGAACAACAGTGGAGACAGAACAACAGTGGGTCCCCCGTAGCTGGTGGCGAATCCGCTCATTACTGGCCGCAAACCCGACCCGCGGATGCCAATCATCAATCACGCATCAAGCGATTAGCACGGCTAACTAGCTGGACACCAGAGGGAGAGAGTGAGAGAGAGCAGACCCCGCAGCTACCAGCGTCTACAGCTTAGACCATACAGAAGTTCGGGAGGCACCGAGTCGGCCGCTCTGCCTGCAGCAACAGGTACAGCCTGGAAGTGACGTCACCCGTTGGGAGCGATGAGAGAAAGGGTGAGCAGGGGAATCACCCCTTTTATAGGCCAGTGCGCCTCCGGTGGTTGGCTGTGGCATTGCCAATTAGGCAGGTGAAACCACAGATCTCTATACTGCCACAAGACTCTGCACAAAGTCCCTAAGTTCCTTCAAAGTCCCATCCTCATTGTAGCAGAGTGAGTGAAGAAGAACTTAAACTCCAATTTATAATCCACAGTCATTTGGAAAATGGTTATTCCTCCAGTGCACTGTCCTCTTGAGTTAAGTAGTCCTCCTTTGCGATGTCAGGCTCCTCACATATTCCTTCTCGAGTTGGCCTGAGGTTGTCGAGATGTAGGAAGAAGAACCTCATTCTCTCCTTTTTTGGCTAATTTATACACCTCTCTCTTAATCTCTCCTCTCTACTGTATGTCCTTTATTGGTTATTTTCCACTAAGTTTTTGGTCCCTGCCATGGTTTGGTACAGCCCACTAGTCACGACCTACACAACTTCCTCACTTAAGTGCGTACGTGAATTCCTCATATTTGGGTGCTGCTTAGTGGAAAATTACTTGCTTGATTCTACACCCAAGATCATAAATTGTTTTTCATTAACATAGCTCAGGTTACAAAACCTTGTACTTGATTCTATTGCTCTTATGCCTATGATTAGCTTTATGTCTCCCCAAGAAAAAGAAAAGAAAAGATTGGTGGGGCCTTACACAATTGTGTATTTGCATATAGGGCATGCTAGCCATGGTGTAACATAAGACACTCCCTGGCTTGATTCTGGTTTGTAGAGCTTGCTGGAATATGTTACATGTCCTACCCCTCTACCCCCTTCTTGTTTCTATTCAGTATCCAGTATAGTGTGTCCAATGAAGACAAAATGAACAAAGTGTACATTGAAAATGAAAGCTTATTGTTGATCTATTGGGTGTACAAACATTAGGTTTGGTTCGCATCACATACCAAATGTTTGCGATGCAAACTGAGATGAGCCCCTTTATTTTCAGTTGCTGGTACGATTCTGTGGCCGGTATAAAAAACAAGGAAGTGAACCCAATTATGCAGACTAACAAAGAAGCTGGATGGAAGCAGTTCAGAAGATTTTTTAACAAAATAAAGGCAAGGCAAAATCCAACAACAAGAAGGCCGATCTAAGGAAAAACGACCATGTCAAATGTAACTAATTTTAGCTATGTTTGGTGCAGCGATACTAAATGTGATGTGTTGTGGAGCAAAGTTTGCTCCTATTCATTCTCGTGTTACTCTTTAATGGCACAATGCTAAGTGATGGACACAGTTGACACAGTTTCACTGTCATCCAACCTCAACTGCAGCAGAGAGGAAAGCTTAAAGAAACAAAATCAAAAGGATGAACATGCCTAAGCTGGGATGAGTACTTAAAATCTTGTTCCAAGCCAAAAATTGTCAGTTGATCGGTCAATTATTTTTAACTGGTCTATAAATTGTCAGGTAATGTTAAAACAATGCCCTCCCAAAGCATTTCCTGGAGTCTAAGGTGATATCTTTAAATCACTTTTGTCACTTTTATTTGTTTGTCCACAACCACAAATATCTTATCATATTTACTTGATTTCATTAATTTAATTTATGTTTCAGTGTTTGCTGTTTTGAGTAACACAATTAATCACACATGCTTGGAGACTTTTTTAACACCCTTGAATTTGCAAGCCTGACAAGGCCTATGTAGCTGTAGACTGATTTCTAACATTAATTATATAACTATGTAGCTATGATATGTGCATGTCTATGCTTTCTCATCAGGCCTGCTGACCATGGAAAATGGAGGATCAAAGACTGAAAGTGCCAGCAAAATGGACATAATGCAGCTGATCATCTATTACTAGTCAGTAGTGTGCTTTTCTTTAAAGTCTTGTCCTTGGGTGATCTTTACTTTTTTTAACATTTAAGTTTAGCAAAAAGTTATTTTCAGGAATTTGATAATAATCAGATTCAAGAAGAGTGTGCAAAGTATGTATGGATACCATTGAAAGGGTCTTGTGAATCATAAACAAAGTGTGATTTTTTTTTTCATTAATCTCACAATTACAGTTTTTTGAGTGAATCAAATATTTTCATGAACATCAAATTTTAGCAATTCTGCTTTTGTATTCAGTAAATGCTGGTGGCAAATTCAGTGTCATTTCAGTGAAGGAAAAAATTCAGAAAACATGATTGTGGGACAGAAAGGTTCAATCATGAATTAAACAGTTTTTCCTCTCATAACATGACTGTAGTGAAAAGCTCTTGTAAATGTAAGTGTGCAGCAGAACTCCTGTATGATCTTCCTTTCTGTGAGGATGTGGTCTTTGTGCTCCCTCCTGTCCTCCTTTCTTGAGGTGAATTACCAATACCATTTAACTTCAAGAGATGTACAACTGTATGCTACAAAGGAAAACTAATAATTTAAAGAGATTGGGGGAAGGAATAAGAATATACTATATTTCCTCAAATAAAAGTTGGTAGTCAAATAAAACAAAAATACAAATGAAGGCCAGTCACCAATACAGGAAAAAAATGGGTGGATAAACTCCCAGTGCCTGTTACATAACGTAATTTACATTTCTAATGCTTTAATTCAATAAATTCAACAACATATTCATGCCATTGCCATTGACTTTGTTGTTCTGGATTTCTCTTCATAACTGTTATTGTACAATTTCAGACATTATGGGTATGTCTCAGGCAAACTGGTTTGTAGTAACATTAGTGCCACAATATGGCAATAACTACATTTGAAGTACTTGTACTACCTTGCAAGTCATTGAATTCACCACAAAATGTTCCTGTAAATGTTTCATAATAAAAGAATTAAAACACTAAAACGCTTTTAATTTGAAACAGATACCGTTAGTGTTGAGTTTGCATTAAGATAATGTTGCAACAAATATTTAGCAGGGTAAATGGAAGCAGATCAGAACACAAGGGGGCTTCAGATTAAAATATGACCAAATATAAAAAAAGAACTAGAAATAAATACCTTTGTTCAATATACACCTGCTACAGATTAAGGCCTGGCAGCCTCTGCAGCTTCTGGTAAACACTAGTAGCTTAGGGTGGAAAGAGGTCGTAAAACAATGGAGGTTATCAAACTCATTGAAAAGTCATGATATCTTACTATGAAGACTCAACATTTCTCTCAATTATACTTGTCTTTCTTTCTCTTTTGTGCAGCAAACTGGCTCGTAAGTGGAATCGTTTGTTACGACGTAAATGCAGAGTGTATGTGAAGTCCAGACTGTTCTACTGGTGGGTGATCGTGCTCGTCTTTCTCAATACACTGGCCATTGCTACGGAACACCACAACCAGTCTCAGGGACTCACAAATTGGCAAGGTCAGAGTATTATACAGCTTACATGCCTAATACATTTCATCCTGTGTTTAATACCTGACAGTTTTCATTAGTCAGCTTTCTTTTAGTGACAGCAAACAAAACATAATACTGGAGCTGTCTGTGTCATCTTCCTTAGCAGACAGAGAGTTTGTCATATTACCTTTGAGGCCAAAGAAGGAAAATTCCTTCACACTGAAGTCATTCCAAACTCATGCAAAGAAAAATGGCAGGCAGGGTTGGTGATTGCCTGCTCACTCCAAATCTGGCCAGATAGCACTGTCAAGCAGGTTTGTGGTCAGTGTCAGGTTGCAGAGAACAAGCGGAGACATCATGGCAGAGATATTCTATATCTCACCCATAAAGGTCTTACCTGTGAAAGGTGGCAGCATAGAACATGAATGAGGGTCATAGCTCCCATAGTTCACAGGGTGGTCCCATCTGGACAGGGATATTGAAACAGCAGTTCAGAACAAAAAAAACAGACACAAAAAAAACCTATCCAGAAAATCACGCCATCCAGATAGAGTGAATTTGATTGTGGTTGGATGAGAAGTATAAACATATACCATTCCGACACCTTATTGGTTTGTACGCGATGCACCTGCAAGTGACACAAATCAAGTATGACAAATCACGTCACACTCCAGCAAGGACATAGCAGACTGTAGCCTAGTACGAAGATGTCCGTGGCAGAGACTCAAGAGAACTTGAGTGAAATGTCCCAACCAGGTATCAGCGAGGAGGTTGATAACCGGGAAGACCAGCCGACCCTTGTACATCCCTGGCCGTACCTGGAAGAATTTTTCGAAATGGTTGGGTGCAAAAACAACTACAAGTACTACAAGCTAATGGCTTTCAAAACTTGCATCGAATTTGAAAAAGCATATTGAGGTAAGCTGAAAGTTTGTTATTATCAGTCGATTATTGACAAAATATTGTAGTAACTTAGTAACGTAAATTTGCCGTGTTTGCTATGGCTAGCTACATGCCAACACATGCCATGGTTTGCTTGCTAGCGGTAGCTAGGCTATTTTTCAATGTTGCAAGTTCATTTGGTGGGCTCTGTGAGATTTGATATTAGACTTTAGCCAAATGTAATGTGAGCGTATATTATTGCAATATTATAATATGCAATATTATTGCAATATGTAACTGTAACTATCTGTATGTTAATTGTGCAAAACTATAGTTTTCATTATGATAGTCAATTATTGACAAAATGTTGTAGTGACCTAGTAATGTTCTAGCGCTAATGGTAAATTTGCAATGTTTGCCATGGCTGGGTATATGCCAAGATACGGCATGGTTTGCTTGCTAGCAATAGGCTGTAATTCAACGTTACAAGTTCATTTGTTGGGCTCTGTGTGACATTTGAAATTTGACTTTAACCAAAGGTTATCTGAACTTATATCATTACTATATGCAATATTTGTAAGTTAATTGTACAAAGCTGTAGTCTACTGGTTGATAAAGCATGTACTGAGGATAAGCATGATCCTGTCTGTGTATGAGAGTGTGCACGCCCATGTAGGGCAGGCCCCATGGGTCCTTGTAAAGAGGTAATAGGCCCAACTGTCAGCCAAATGCAGTTTAAAATGAATCTAAGTTTGACTATCACATCAATAATGCTACTTTTCAGTCATGCCAGCAGCTGCTTGTGGTCTTAAAACAGCCGCAAATTTTCCGGTCTGCTCTACATTACTGCATAGACCAGTGAAACTGCTCCCTGACTTGTAGTCTGACCTTCATTCATGAACTTCAAGCAGCAGAAGTCCTAGATAATCTGATCTTGTGGTTTGAGAAAAATAATATGAATCTCAATCTGTGCCTGTACATTCATTTTCTCCGCTGAAGAAACACCCAACTCGTCTAGAGAAGTAAACGCATCTTACTTCGTCAGCCATAAAAAGGAAGTCATCCACTGAAGGTTCTTTGGACCCATTCTCCAAACAAACCAAGCTGTAGGAGACTCGAAGAGTGTCCCAGGCAAGTGTGGATAAAATCGTCCTCAAATTTGTTGTCCAAGGCTTGCACCCACCACACATTGTTCAGCAACAGGGCTTCATTGATCTTGTGCAACATCTTCAGCCAAATAGAAATGTCATGACGCTCAATACTGTTATAAACCAAGTCACAAAGGCCTCTGTTGAAATGAAAAGAAAATTGAAAGCTGCCCTTAGTGAAATTGAATTCATAGCAACAATAACAGACTGCTGGACGGCACACCATCGCGGTTTCATTGGTGTCACTGCACACTGGTTTAACCCCCAGACCATGCAGAAATCCTGTGCTGCCCTGGCATGCAAGCAACTTAAAGGATCACATACCTTTTCTGCCCTGGCTGGTGCCCTAAATGATATTCACACAGAATTCAATATCAGGGAGACGATTGTTCGCACTACAACTGACAACTCCTGAAAGCCTTCAGAGTTTATGGGTAGACTGACGAGAACAATAATCCTGAACCTGTGGGAGAGGGTGATGGAGAAGAGGATGATGATGGCCAAAATGATAATTTTAATAAAGATGAGGAAAGCGTTGTGGGCGTTGAATTTGTTGATACCGGAGCCCTGTTGGACAAAGATGACTACTCAGAATGCCAGCTACCCAAGCACCATTTCTGCGCCTGCCACCTCCTCAATTTAATGTTACATCACAGTTGATGCTTCAAAAGCAGAGGTCAACCCATTGTACAAGCATGTGGCAAGGTCCACATTTGCCGAATGCTCTAGCCTGTGGAACAAAAGTTCAAGATCAACCACCGCATCTGAAGTAATGGAGGACCACTGCAAACTCCAACTCATAAGGCCTGTTGTTACAAGGTGGAATTCACTCTTCTCAGCCGTAGAAAGAATAGTGAGAATAACAAGAGAGTAAGGTGAGGGAGCCCTTGCAGCTGTCTGCAGTGAACTAGATACAAGTGCTTGTTTTTCTGCCTTTCAGCTAATGAAGTGATTAGAAGTAGAAGTAGATTAGGAGTAGATGAAGTAGATTAAGTTACAATTTTATACTTTTAGTACTGTAGAGCACATGTATGCAATATGCCAATGTGCAGTCCCCATATTTACTATAGATGTGATTTGTAGCAACACAACTACATTTCTAAAAGTCTCAGATGACAATGTTTCCTTTTTAATCATCCAGTTGAAGGTGCTACATCAAGTAGGCTAAATGTTCCATGTTGTGTTTTTGTATTCTTCTTTGTAGAGGTTTACCCCAGTGGAACTTGCATGTCTTGCAGAATATGCAAAAACAATGAGCCCAGTTGCCAAGGCACTTGACGTCCTTCAGGGAGAAACCAGTGTGCAGATGGGATGGTTGGTCCCCACCATAACTTTACTAAGGACCAAGTTCCAGCACCTTCATGTCGCCTCCAAGTTTTGTGAGCCTTTGATTGCTGCACTACTTTTTGGCCTTGAAAAGCGCTTCAGAGAGATGCTTGCAGATCCAGAGCTGATAGCCACAACCATTCTAGTTCCCAAATTTAAGACCTGCTGGACAAGTGCAAAAATATCCTCAAACTTGCAAAGTGTCTCTCACTTCTCAACTTCCCCTGAATATGTGTAATTTCTATGGAGACAATGAAATGAGTTTGAAATGACATTTAATGATACACACACTCACTCACAAACACACACACACGCACGCACGCACACACACACACACACACACACACACACACACACACACACACACACTCCAATACACAAGGGGGGGGGGGGGGTGTAATGTCTATTTATTCTCCTGGTCTTGGCTTCTCTGCTGTATCTCTTAAGGTGTGTAGCCAGAGCTGTGAGCCTCTGCTTGGCAGTCTTCATCTACATCAGCTGATTGGTCTTGGTGATGGTTTCTGTGGATATAGTCATCAGTGCCATGTTCACGTCTTCCAGTAGAGATTCATCTTTGTCTTTTAGCCTTGGCAGGTAGGTAGTTGTGTTCCCCCAGGATTCTGTTACCTGTTCTGTCAGGTCAGCTGCCCTTGTGTTCAGGGTGTCTGTGCTTCTTGGGGCTTGGTACCCAATCTCGTTATTTTGGGATGTCATCCCTGCACTGACCTGTCGTCCTGGCTCCCCCTTGCTGTAGCATCTTTGTACAATGGATGAGGCACATTGTACCTCATCTCCTCCTCTCCTTTGCAGTCTTCATGGATGTGGGGGTGTGTGTGGGGTTTCGAAGCATCCGTAGGTCCAACATCCTCTTCATATACCCTCTCTCACTGGGGTTGCTGGTGTAGTAGCATTCCAGCACTGTTTTGTTCTCTGTCCTGCTCCATGTATGTCATGTTCCAGTAGCCAACTTCTTGTTAGGGTGTCCTGGTCCCCCAACACCTAACGCGGACTTTGTTGGACCGGGTGACATCCGAGCAGGTATAGCTTTATCTGTTATTGTTGCTGTCATCCGAGGTGTAGGCATCTACCTGCAAAGGGTCTTGCCTAAGGACCCACCATTCATGTCTCTCAAATATTGTTCACAAATCTGTCTAAATCTGTGTTAGTGAGCACATCCATCCCACCTCACAGGTGTGGCATATGAAGATGCTGATTAGACAGCATGAATATTGCGGTGTGCCTTTCTTTTTTTGTGGTTTGTGCATTCGGCCTTCACATTCCACGACACTGGCCACACTAAAAGGCCACTCTGAAATGTGCAGTGTTGCTTTATTGGGGGGGTCAGAAAACCAGTCAGTATCTGGTGTGACCACCATTTGTCTCGCGCAGTGCAACACATCTCCTTCGCATAGAGTTGATCAGGTTGTTGATTGTGGCCTGTGGAATGTTGATCCACTCCTCTTCAATGGCTGTGCGAAGTTGCTGGATATTGGCAGGAACTGGAACAATCCAGAGCATCCCAAACATACTCAATGGATGACTTGTCCGGTGAGTATGCTGGCCATGCAAGAACTGGGATGCTTTCAGCTTCCAGGAATTGTGTGTAGATCCTTGCAACATAGGGCAGTGCATTATCATGCTGCAACATGAGGTGATTGTTGTGGAGGAATGGCACAACAATGGGCCTCAGGATCTTGTCACAGTATCTCTGTGCATTCAAAATGCCCTCAATAAAATGCACCTGTGTTCGTTGTCCATAACATATGCCTGCCCATACCATAACCCCACCGCCATCATGGACCACTCGATCCACAACGTTGACATCAGCAAACCACTAACCCACACGACGCCACACATGCTGTCTACCATCTGCCCTGAACAGTGAAAACTGGGATTCATCTGTGAAGAGAACACCTCTCCATTGTGCCAGACACTATTGAATGTGAGCATTTGCCTACTCAAGTCAGTCGGCATGCAGAAGCGCTTCCCTGACATGGTTTCTGACAGTTTGTGCAGAAATTCTTTGGTTATGCAAACCGCTGCAAAGCTGTCTGGGTGGCTGGTCTCAGATGATCTTGGAGGTGAACATACTGGGTGTGGAGGTCCTGGGCTGGTGTGGTTACACATGGTCTGTGGCTGTGAGGCCGGTTGGATGTACTGCCAAATTGTCAGAAACGCCTTTGGAGACGGCTTATGGTAGAGAAATGAACATTCAATTCACATGCAACAGCTCTGAATGATGAACATTCCTGCAGTCAGCATGCCAATTGCGCGCTCCCTCAAAACTTGGGACACCTGTGGCATTGTGCTGTGTGATAAAACTGAACATTTTAGAGTGGCCTTTTATTGTGGCCAGCCTAAGGTACACCTGTGCAATAATCATGCTGTCTAATCAGCATCTTGATATGCCACACCTGTGAGGTGGGATGATTATCTTGGCAAAGGAGAAGTGCTCACTAACACAGATTTAGACAGATTTATGAACAATATTTGAGAGAAATGGATCTTTTGTATATAGAAGAAGAACAAGAAGAAGAAAACGTGCTTTTATTTATCATACACATTACATGCACAAATATGCACATGCCATGCTTGGCGAAATTATTTCTCTGCTTCTAACCCATCCATCATCCGTCCTTCCTCCACGGCAGACTAGGAGCAGTGGGCTGCCAGCCGACAGAGGCGCCCGGGGACCCAGTTCTTTTTTGTCACCATTGGTCAGGTTGGTGATCTTCTTGCACGTTTTTAGTGGGAGTATATTTTATGGAGGATACCCCAGGTGAACACGGGGAGAACATGCAACCTCCACACAGAAAAGCCCGTATATAGAAAATGTTTTAGACCTTTGAGTTCAGCTCATGAAAAATGGGAGCAAAAACAAGTAGATTTTTGTTCAGTGTATACGCTTAAGAGTTTGTTATTATTACTGTCACTGTTACTGTGATTGCATTTCATCTTTCGTCATCTACCTCTCTTTCTCTCTCTCTCACCCGACCCAGAGCCTGAGGTTTCTGCCTGTTAAAAGGAAGCTTTTCCTCACCTCACTGTTGCGAAGTGCTTGCTCGTCAGGGAATTGTTCAGTCTCTGTCGATAAAGAGTATGACCTGTACCAGTTCTACATGGAAAGTGTCCTGAGACAACTTCTGTTGCAATTTTTACAAATAAAATTGAAGTGAATTGTGTATTTCTAACCTGAGACACAGCGGATCTAACACTTATTCCCGAAAAGAGACTTGAGATTTGACTAGATTAGTCAATTATCAAAATATTTGATTACAATAGCAAGGGCAGCTGTGGCTCAGGAGGTAGAGCCATTGTCCACAGGCCCTGGCCTCAGCAGTCTACATATCGAAGTATCCTCCCGATGCTGGGCCATCAGTGTGTGAGCGTGCTTGAATGGTTAATGCTTGTAATGAGCAGGTGGCCCACTCACATGTGTGTGAGTAGGTGAATACATGTGTTTTAAAAGCACCTTGAGTGGTCGTCGGACTAGAAAAGTGTGATATAAATACAGACCATTTACCATGATTGCTGTAATTATTATAAGTAGTAGTGCAACTATAGGAACATTATTTATCACTGACACAGGAAACGTGTTATAGATTTAAATATAGTTTACAGACTGTAAATATATAGTAAATTAATGACACAACAACAACTGTGACCAGTATAGTGTTAGAAATTTACAAGGATACAGTAATGAGCTGTACATTAGAACACCGTAATTGTAAAATACAGTAAGAAGCAGTAAAAAAAAAAAAAAAGTACAGCACTTTGCAGACAAAGCTGCTGCCATTTTAGAATGTTTTACAGCATGCCTGAGTGTTGTGGATCTGGCAGGTGTTTCTGACACCAGGCACAATATGAATTTCACTATCTCACCCTCACCTGATTTTGTGGGTCCCTTTCAATTTAATTTCAATTTTATTCAATTCAATTTTATTTGTATAGCGCAAAATCACAACAGAAGTTGTCTCAGGATGCTTTCCATATCCTTTCCTTCCAAATCCCTCATGAGCAAGGACTTGGCGACAGTGGCAAGGAAAAACTTCCTTTTAACAGGCAGAAACCTTAGCCAGAACCAGGCTCTGGGTGGGTGGTGGTTGGATGAGAGACAGCAAGAGAGACAGTGAGAGAGACAGAGAGACAGAGAGACAGACAGAAATGCAATCACATTAACAGTGACAGTGGATGTAATAATAGTAGTAGCAGTTGCAGAAGATATGATATAACTAAGTGTGTGTGTGAAAATCAGTCACTGTCTTAACCTAGCTCAGTTCGAGTCTGGTTACCACAAAGATACAAGGAGCACAAGCTCTGACAAATCTGTCACAAAATAACTGAATTCTCTCCTGTGCCGAGGACTGGTCATCTGAGACAACTCTTGTAGCTGGCAGGAGGTAATCACTCTCCTCACCCATTGCCGTCCTCTTCCAGAGTCCTGTTTCCACACGCACTCACCTGCAACCACTCACACACATGACCTTTCCCCCTCTGGACCACAGTATCTGTGCACTGCATTTGGATCCTGATAACTGTTACAGGAAGTGCTGAATACCAAGGCTTTGAGTCTCTTTAAGTGTTTGGTGTGTGCCACGCCAAAGTGTCAGGCAAACAAAATCCAGGAAGGGTAAGGCAAGACTCGTGGTCGGGAACAAAAGGCTGAGATATTTACCAGTGAACAGGTGAAAAGGCATGGTCAGAAACAGGCAGGTTCAGCAACGGGAGATTAGTCCATATGAAATAGCTGGAGAGTCTGGGAAAGAATGAGTGTGGGAGAGCAGCTTAAATACTGCACTGATTGCTATGAGCCTCAGGTGTGTGATCAGGTGAGCAGGCAGTAGGTGTGGCTGAGTATGGAAAAGTACTGTGGGCACAGGTGAGCAGATGAGGAGACGATGGCAGCAGAATCAGAATCAGAAAGCTTTATTGCCAGGTATGGTTTTACACATACGAGGAATTTGCTTTGGTGAGGTTGGTGCATGACACATCTATTAAAAGAAGCTATTAAAAAAGTAAAAACATAACAGTAAGTGAAAAATATAACAAGTAAAAAATATAACAATAGTAGAAAATATAACAATAAGTAAAAGATATAACAATATAAATATATATACACAAGTTTTTTTGTTTTTTTTTTTTCGTTTTTTTTACAGAAACACAGTCTGTTTTTTTGGAAGGGAGTCCAAGCTGAGCGTTAATGTAACACATAGAATTGTGGTAGTGTCAATGTGACAGATGAGGCAGAGGTGGAGTGTGAAGAGTGTCGGGGGGGGGGGGTTCCGGGCCTTGTTAATAAGGCTGACAGCAGACGGGAAAAAACTGTTCTTGTGGCGTGAGATTTTGGTCCTGATGGACCTCCTGCCAGAGGGGAGTGTCTCAAAGAGTTTGTGTCCAGGGTGGGAGGGTTCAGCCACAATCTTACCTGCACGCCTCAGGGTCCTGGAGGCGTACAGGTCGTGGAGAGATGGGAGATTGCAGCCGATCACCTTCTCTGCAGACCTAATGACATGCTGCAGTCTGCCCTTGTCCTTGGCAGTGGCAGCAGCGTACCAGATGGTGATGGAGGAGGTGAGGATGGACTCAATGATGGCTGTGTAGAAGTGCACCACCATTGTCTTTGGCGGACTGAATTTCTTCAGCTGCTGCAGGAAGTACATTCTCTGCTGTGCTTTCTTGATGAGGGAGCTGATGTTCGACTCCCACTTGAGGTCCTGGGAGATGATAGTTCCTAGGAAGCGGAAAGACTCCACAGTGTCAATAGTGGAATCACAGAGGATGATGGGGGCAGGTGAGGCTGAGTTCTTCCTGAAGTCCACAACCATCTCCACTGTCTTTAGAGCGTTGAGCTCTAGGTTGTTCTGGTTGCACCAGGTCACCAGGTGGTCAACCTCCCACCTGTAGGAGGACTCGTCGCCATCAGAGAAGAGTCCGATGAGGGTGTTGTCGTCTGCAAACTTCAGGAGCTTGACAGACTGGTGACTGGAGGTGCAGCTGTTCGTGTACAGGGAGAAGAGCAGAGGAGAAAGAACGCAGCCCTGGGGGGATCTGGTGCTGATGGTCTTTGCGTCGGAGATGTGTTTCCCCAGCTTCACGCGTTGTTTCCTGTCTGACAGGAAGTCTGTAATCCACCTGCAGGTGGAGTCAGGCACGCTCAGCTGGGAGAGCTTCTCCTGAAGCAGAGTTGGGATGATGGTGTTAAAGGCAGAGCTGAAATCCACGGATCCTAGCGTAGGTTCCTGCGGAGTCCAGGTGCTGGAGGATGAAGTGGAGGGCCGAGTTGATTGCATCATCTACAGACCTGTTGGCTCTGTAGGCAAACTGCAGGGGGTCCAGGAGAAGGTCGGTGATGTCCTTGAGGTGTGAGAGCACAAGGCGCTCAAAGGACTTCATGACCACAGAGGTCAGGGCGACGGGTCTGAAGTCATTAGGTTCTGTGGTCCTTGGCTTCTTGGGAACTGGGATGATGGTGGTTCCATCAGGTAAGAGAATTGATTATATTGTGACATCCAGTGGAAAGAGCGGAGATCCCCAAGGAAATAAGGAGAAGGAGGAGGGGATGTGGTATAAATCATCCATACCATCTCTTATTAGAGCTCATGGCACTAATAAGAATGCACATGGAGGACCGGGAGTGTAGCATCATGTGTCCTCACAGAAATGTGGCTGAATGAACTCATGCCGGACACACGTTACACTGGACCAATTCTCAACTGCTGAGAGTGGACCGGAGAATGGCAGAGTGCGGTAAAAGGAAGAGTGGGGGCATGCTGATGGTTGTGTACAACAGATGGTGTAATCCAAGACACATCAGTATAAAAGAGCAGCACTGCAGAAGAGACATAGAGCTATTAGCTGTTAGCATTCAGCCATATTATCTCCCAAGAGAGTTCTCGCATGTTATTGTGATAATGGTGTACACCCCCTTGTCGGATGATGCTACAGCAGCATGCAACCTCCTACACTGTGGTTTCACAGCTGCAGACAGTGCATCCCCAGGCCCTCCTCCTCATCTCTTGAGATTTTAATTATGCTTCCCAATCCTCCACTCTCCCCACCTTTTAGTGGCACGGTGGCACACTGTCACACACACTGTCGCCTCACAGCTAGAAGGTCCCGGTTTGAATCCTGCTGTGGGCGCTGGTGGCGTGTCCTCCACCATGCCTTCAGTGCCTGCTGCTCAAGGAAAAAAGTGGCCTTTCTGTGTGGAGTTTGCATGTTCTCCCCGTGTTCACCTGGGGTATCCTCCATAAAAATACCCCCACTAAAAACATGCAAGAAGATCACCACCTGACCAATGGTGACAAGAGGAACTGGTCCCCGGGCGCTGGTCGACTGGCAGCCCACCACTCCTGGTCTGCCGTGGAGGAAGACTTACCAGGATGGGTTAAATGCGGGGAAAATAATTTCACTTAAGCATGGTGTGTGTGTAGAATCCTCCCTGTAGCATGTGTGTGCAGTGATTAATAAAGTGAAAATCTTATCTTATCTTATCTTATCTTATGTTATCTTATCTTATCTTATCTTATGTTATCTTATGTTATCTTATCTTATCTTATCTTATCTTATCTTATCTTATCTCTTTACCCAGTATGTTAAACGCCACACCAGAGACAATGGACCACTGGATTTACTGTATGCAAACGCTAGGGATGCTGACAATTCTTCACCTCTACCCCTGTGCAGATCAACCTGGTTCATCTGCTCCTTGCATACATAGCATTGGTGAATAAACAACCACCAAGCATAAGGTATTCAAAAAGATTGTCAGGGGAGTTCAGTATGGCACTTATATAGTATGTAGGACACTCTAAGAAACATTTTATGCCATTGTGGTAGCATCTGCAGTTTTTGATGCAGTTGTCTGCAGGGACTGTGGAAGCTCTGGTCAGGACAGCTGACTGTCCTGGACTGCCATCTGGACACCCTTGAGGAGGTGGGTGAGAGGATGGTGTTGGCCAAGCTGCATTCAGTAATAGACGGGTACATCCACTGTGTAAGAAAGAATACTAGCACTGGTCCTTCATTCCAACAACTTTCAGACTGTTTAACTCCAGCATCATTTATGATAGCACTGTCTTGATGTTGTTTTCATTACAACATCACAAGCCTACTGTTTTTGCACTACTGTTATTTATACTAACATATGCTCTCATCTATTACATATTATGCAGTTTTCTACTGTGCAATAGTACAAACATTGCTTTAGTGTTCATATCTGACTTGTGCAATTCAATGTTGTTGTTGTTTTTAATGCAACAGTATTTTTCTCATGTGTATTTCAATATGCCAGTGGTATATTTTCAAAAAATGGCCACAGTATTCTTACAATGTTGTACATAATATAAATATATATAGTTGGATAGTCATGATCTCTCTGTGCCACTCTTTTGCTTCTCTTTTCATACTTTGCTGGCTATAACAATTTAATTTCCTCGGCATGGAATTAATAAAGTCTGATATTATCTTGAACCCAAACCAGTACTCAAAATAGGTCACTATGGGAACATTACAACTTTGCTTAAGAGGAAAAGCTGGCAAGAAATTCTGTCAAAATGAAAACTTAGGTAAAACTCCTCGACCTAAATTTATCAGGAATCTGGAGTCAGACCAAGTGCTTTACAAAGGCAACTGGACTTGCTTGAGGTGCTAGAAGACATTTGACCTCACGTTCTAACTGACTAGTCGGGAATCCACATACATCCGCAGATGGGTCATTGACCTACATGGTCATTATGTGAGTCATGAGGTAAATGGTAAATGGACTGTATTTGTAGTTTCTTTTCTAGTCTGAAGAGACTAGAAAAGCGCTTTTACAACTCAAGTCTGCATTCACCCGTTCGTGCACATATTCATATGGCAGCTAAGCCACCTGCTCGTTACGAGTGTTATCCACTCACACACCAATGGCACAGCATCAGGAGTTCAGTATCTTGCCCAAGAATACTTTGGCATGTGGACTGCCAAGGCCAGGGGCCACGAACCATGACAAATAACCATCACCATGGACCTGAGGAGGGATCTCAGGACTGCATTGTAAGTGGCTGGTAAATGGTGTCATTGACTGCCTCCTCTCTTTAGGAATGGTTGTTCCAGTTTGATGCACATGGATTCTTTCACTTCTCTGGCCAAAATGTTTACATTATTGTCCACAAAGGAGTGTCCCTTGTCTTTAAGATGTTGGTGGACTGCTGAGGCTTGACCTGTATTGACTGTCCTGTCCTGTGCGATGTGCTTGTGAAGTGTTTGTTTTGTTTCCTCATTGTACAAGTCTGTGCAGTTCTTGTTGGCCTCTTCTTTGTTATTCTTCTCTAATAAAAGTGTTCATGCAGCAAAAACTGTAAGACCAAAAGTCACCAAATTCAGCTGATGTATTGCAAATTCCATCCTCTACTTAGGCGCATAAAATTACACTCATTAGTCTCAAAAGGCTTAGTAACAATCAAAAATGGCTAGACTTAGAGTTAAAATTATTACCTAATTTTTTATTATTCATTTGCATCTTTGATCTAGTGTTTATCTGCTCTCAAAATCAACTTGTAATTTTCTCAGAATCCAATTTTTGACAATTCAATACTTTCCATAAGGAAATTCATTTTAAAATTATGCATTTTTTTTTTTTTTTTGACCTGTGTCTTTAAGCTCAATTTAAGATCATAAATACTCATAAATCAAAACTGGCTGAAATAATTTTAAATTGGTGCACGTTTGGATGGTGGGTCTGACCTTTGCTACGCAGCCTAGAGATATTCTGTCATGATCTCGGTTTTTGCCCCATTTATCCTCCCTAACCCTCTCCCTTTCTCTCCTCTCTGCCTCAGCAGGAGTGGTGCAGGTGGGCGGAGCTGTATACTCCGGAGCGAGGTGCAGGAGGCACACCTGCGGCTCATCGGCTATTAGCCGGCTTTATAAGCTCATCACCCACCTTGCCATGTTGCCAGACGATTTTATGTCCAGCCTTGACTCGCGTGTGATTTTCTGTTTGATTGTGTAACCGTTTTTGCGTTCTCCCTTTTGGAAACGGATTTTTTGTTGTAACTTTCTAGTTTCCCTTGTAAGGTGATTTTTCGTTTGTTATTATATCTTGCCGTTTCCCTCTTCGAGATGATTTTTGGTTATAGTTTATTGTTTTATTTTTGTAGCATTTTCCTCCCAGTATTCTGGTGATTTTTTGTTTATTATTCAATAAACTTTACTTTTTCCTGGACTCTGCAATTTGGGTTCTGGCCTATTACTTGCACGTCACATATTCTACCTCAAGGGGCACCGCAAATGTGAAAGTTTACATCTTATTATCAAAGACATGGATTTGTGTGGAAATCTACGTTCATGACTCAGTCAATGCAAAAAATTTGATAATGACTGGTCAATTCAGAAGTCCATCACTATATTTTTCGGTATATGCAAAATCAGTAAGTATCTACATTGCCACAGGCATGACACAGACATTCTCTAGATAGAATTAAGTGTTTTGAATGGTGTTCAGACTGACCAAATAGTGAGTCTATTGTATGCTATCTATGCTACGCAATATCTTCTTGTAATTTGTAGTGTATGTACATTAAAAAAAAGAAAATCAAACAAATGTCACCAAAATAATTGACAGTACACCTGAAGCGAGCAGAGTTCGTGTGTGATTTGTTTTTATTTTATCACCAACAGTTAAATTGTGTTATATGCCCAGGCTAAACATAATTGAATTTGATGTTTATCCCCATCACTGTTTTTCACTTTGTCCTCATCACCACTATTGGGACAGCTAGTCCTGGCACTAAGCATGGAAAGTTAAACCCCGAATATTCTGCCAATCTTTTATTAATCAAAATTCACACACAATGGGGACGTTAAAGCAATATCTTCCTCCTCCTTCCTCCTCTTCATTAAAAGAATTAATGTGGCATGCTACAAACTGTATTTTGCATGTTGTTGATTATTGATACAATCTTAGAACAACTGAATAACTCTCAATTTGTCTTTTTATATCTCTCATTCTGTCTCTTTCCTTCTTCTACATACTGTTGACCTCATATCCACCACCACCATCCACCATCAACAGACAATGCCAATAAGCTACTGCTGTCTATGTTTGCCCTTGAGATGTTCATGAAGATGTACGCTCTCGGCTTGCCCGCTTACTTCATGTCTCTCTTCAATCGCTTTGACTGCTTTGTGGTGTCCACTGGCATCACAGAACTCATTCTTGTCCACATGGGAGTCATGTCAGTCATGGGCATCTCTGTGCTGCGGTGCATACGCCTGCTTCGACTCCTCAAAGTCACCAGGTGATGTAGCTTTTGCAATGTGTATGTAGTTACAGATATGGTTATTGTCCTTCACTGACCTGATCACAAAGAAGACCCTCACAGCAAGTCTTCATCAAGAAAATATAATGGGGAAACTTGTTTACCAAACCACCTAATCTGTCATAGTTGTTATCTATCAAATTTGTGTTTCACAATTGAATAATGGTTATCAGCTAATTTTTTTAGGTTTTACTATTTGTTTGTGATTACTGATCCTTGAGTTCTCTCAAAGAAGAGTGCACGCCATGTGTATATGGCTTATATAAAACCTTGAACAAAACCTTAGTCTTTATTTTGCTTTTGTTTGGTGTTGACTGTAGATTACAAACTGATGTTAAAAAAAAACAAAAGAGGCTACATTATGTCAGACATCGCCATGGAGATTAGAGGCAAAAGCAAATCAGCCAAACCAATAAATCAAATATTAAATTCGTCATCAAATAGTGAGGTTAAAAAAACCATTGGTTGCCTTGACATAATGAATATTGGTTTCCAAAGTTCCTGATACCTAATGTATACCTGTAATTTAGTGGAAGATGCAGGCATTGGTGTATATGCTTCATCTCTTTGCGTGTATGATATCTGTGTGGCTGCGATCATTGTTTTCCTTGCTGTGTTAATATCTATGTCAAGTTTCAAAAGTATAAACCCAGTTACAGCTTAAGGCAGAAGAGAATGCAAATGAAGATGTACAATGTAGGCTCCATTCAGTATTATTGTCTTAGCTGTAACATAAAATGGACTCCTCGCTTCCTGTTGTGGAGCAGTTTAAAAAATAATAAACCAAATTGCTATTATTGCCTTTTTTTGCGGTTGGAATACAAAATTTTCAGTGCTCTTTGCTGGGCAAACTACATAATTTGAAACCAAAAATAAATACAAGTCACAAATTCTCTGTTGGAGCTCAGTTTTATGATTGAACACCACTAGCACAATAACAGATGATTTATTCAAATGATCTTTTGTTCCCTAGATACTGGACTTCTCTCAGTAATCTGGTGGTTTCCCTCTTGAACTCGGTCCGTTCCATTGCCTGCTTACTGCTACTCCTCTTCCTCTTCATTGTCATCTTCTCCCTGCTGGGTATGCAGGTGTTCGGAGGGAAGTTTAACTTTCCCAACCAACCAAAACCACGCAGCACCTTTGACAGCTTTCCCCAGGCCCTCATCACTGTGTTCCAGGTATAAGAGTTTTTCTTTTTCTTGGCATCCACTATTCAGAAAGTAAAAATGCTGTGTGAATTGACTGTGGGCTATTTGAAGCTCCTCTAAAACTTGAATGGGTCTGGTTGAATTATGAGTAGTAAGATCAACAACTGCATTGGCAGAACTTGTGGTTCAGTCCTCCATGAGCTTCCCCATGCAGCTAAGTAGAACTACTTATCATAAATGAACGAAAAAAAAATGTAGAATGTTTCAAAACTAAAATATTGTAAAATTTTGAAATATGTTGCAATTTGCAGAAACACAACTCTTCAGTATTGTTAAATTATCCAAGAGAATCCCATGCTTATATAACTATTCAAATCATATAATAATCTTAAAATTTTTCAATGATAGAAACATGTTTAAAATAATGTGTAGTTATATATATATATATATATATATATAT
>JBBMOE010000042.1:4989484-5183929 GCA_037975065.1 Chaetodon trifasciatus | reverse complement strand
TTTTTTTTTTTTTTTTTAATTTATTTATTTTTTTTCAGATTCTGACTGGCGAGGACTGGAATGCTGTCATGTATGATGGCATCATGGCTCATGGAGGACCAGGCATGCCTGGTATCCTAGTCAGCATCTACTTCATCATCCTCTTTGTCTGTGGAAATTGTATCCTTCTGCAATGTGTGTGTATCTTTAACCAACACTGACAACACAACCAAACATGACAACCACAGCTGAATTAAAACCACTGTCATAATCTTTGACATCCCTGTCATCCAGTCATCCTTCTAAATGTCTTCCTTGCCATTGCTGTGGATAATTTGGCAGAAGCTGAATCTCTGACTTTGGCACAGAAGGAGAAAGCAGAGGAGAAAAAACGCAAGAAAGCACTCAGGTAAGTCCTCCTAAATGTTAAAAGTGAAACATTCAGTTCATCAAAGCACATCTTTTCATGACTGCAGACTTGCTATCTTAATGTATCATCAAACTATATTTCGACCTGACTCAGAGAGATTTAAGCATCTGAACAGGATTTAATGGAAATGACATGAGGAAAAAACAGAACATGTCAAGAAAAGTCTTTCTAATGAATGGAAAAAGTAGTTTCTGATTCATTTTTCGAACAGACATACAGTGAATAAAGACCCACTCTTCTCAACTAGATTAAAAATCAAATCAGTTATGTTTCATTTTATATTATTATTAATAAAGATTAAATACAACATTACAGATGTTGAAATATGTTACAGTTAAAGTGGCCTGACACTGTTAAAAATGGTTTACAGCAGGTTCCTGTTCTGTAGCACATAAAAGACAGAATCACTTTAAATAAAACACAAATAGAAAGAAGACCAAAACAAACCATTAACAGCTGCAAAGACATTACAGATTTGAAGACTCAAGAGTGACTAACATGGCATATATGAGGTGAAAGCTTCCTTTAGACACCTCATTAAGATCGCGCTGCAAGAGTGGCAGCTAGTTACAGCAGTTCTAAGCTCTCTTTGATTTGGTGTGTCTTTGTTTTTTTTTTTGGTCATTTCGTCAGTCTCGGTTGATCATGTGCACTCATGGATGGACAACTGGTGAGACTAGTGATATGCTTTTAACTAAATTTTGAACTATTTAAAACAACACTGGGTGATCCATTCAGTCATGGCTCCATTGTTCACACTCTGGAACAGCTGTTGGCACTGTGCAACACAAAGGTACTTCCTATGGAAAGACTGGAGATCTCTGCGGAAATAAGAAGAAGGAAGAGGGGATGCAGAGCTGCAGCGAATTATAAACAGTATAAACCGTCCCTACCGTCTGTTAAGATCCTGAGTTACCCCTGTACAGGAAGTACTGGACCAGCTCTCCATTTAAAGGGTCCAGTTCTCAGTCCTACAGAGTAGTACCCTAGCAGGTTGAAAATCTGAAAAATGTTTAAGCTGGTGGTGAGAAGACATGCCTACCCACATACTTCTACTTTCTACCATCAAAAAATATATAAGGAAAGGGAAGTCACTTATTCATTAACTTCGGTTTGATTATTTGCAATTGAATATGTATATATTAAATATAATTATATTAAGGGCAAGCAAACAGCTCAATTAGATTTAAATTTTGATTTAAAGTGAATTAGTACAAAATCAACAAATATAGTGACGGAATCTAAAGTATATCTGAAGATGATCTAATACTCTAATCTAATGGAGAGTGGGAGAGAGATTGCTCTTTTGGCCAGTGTGACCTTCCCTAAGGTCACACTAAGGCTGTTCAAAGTCCCATCCTTGATGTAGCAGAGTGAAGAAGACAAACTCCAATTTTTAATCCACAGTCAGTGGAAAGTGGTTATCCTTTCTGTGCTTTGTACTCTTGAGATGACCTTTGCAATGTATGCAATATGGCTTCTCACATACTCCTTCTCATGGGTTTGTTTGAGGTTGAAGAGACGAAGGAAGAACAATGCTCTCTCCTTTGTTGGCTATTTTATACCCTTTCTCTCAATCCCTCCTCTCCATTGCAGACATTCCTAGGAACACCAAACTGCCAAATTGGTGCGTGTGCAACTTTATGTGTGTATATCCTTTTTTGGTCATTTCCTGGCCACAGATGTGGTGGCGCTGGTGCATTCACAACTGTGGCTTCCTAAATGTCAAGCACCACCATTTCATCCATGCACAGGTTACTTGCAGGAGATGGCAATGTTGCCTCGATAATGGCTACTACTTCTTAAGTGTGGTTCAGTTGTGGTCCAAAAAAATCTGAGGAGCCACTTGTGAGCTGAAAGAGCCGGCAACCAAGATGGCAGTGCCCTGTTTGGCTGTGGCTGCACGGGCTTGCGACAGAAACAATCAGAACAATCAAAATATGCTGCTAAGGTAGGCTATTTTAGTCAACAATCGAGGCAGAATAACATATGATCGCCAGCTCTTGTTGGAATTACGATCTTCCAGGGACTTCGGCTTTGTAGATTCAACCACTCTGGAGTGTCTACATAGCCTCGGAGCGCTTCACCAGCAAGACCCAGTGGACTGCTGACTTCCGAACGATCTCAACATCTTCTTTGAGAGGTTTGATGCACTAAACAGCACTCCTGCAGTGAAAGCTGTTCCCCGGCAGGATGAAGAGGCACTGTCTCAACAAAGCTGATGTGCGGAGATCTCTGAGGAGAGTCAATTCAAGGAAGGCTCCAGGCCCTGACAAGATACCTGGGCGGGTGCACAGAGAATGTGCAGATCAGCTGGCTTACGTCCTAACAGACATTTTTAACACCTCTTTGCATTAAGCCAAAGTCCCTTCATGCTTCAAGTCTGCCACCATCATCCCAGTGCCCAAAAAACCTCAGATCACATCACTCAATGACTTCCGGCCCGTCGCACTTACTCCCATCATGATGAAGTGCTTAGAGAGGCTGATAAAGGAGCATATCATCTCCAGACTCCCATCCACGTTTGACCCCTTCCAGTTTGTGTACTGCTCCACCGAGGATGCCATCTCCTCTGCTCTCCAGCTCAGCCTCACTCACCTGGAGCAAAAAAAAAAAACACTCATGTGCGGATGTTGTTTCTGGACTTCAGTTCAGCATTCAACACTATCATTCCTCAGCATCTGGTAGACAAACTGGGACCCCTGGGTTTCAGCACTCCCCTGTGTAACTGGCTGCTTGACATCCTTACTGAAAGACCTCAGTCGGTGCGTGTCGGACAGAACACCTCCAGTGTCATCACCCTCAGCACAGGCACCCCTCAGGGCTTTGTCCTGAGCCCTCTGCTGTTCACCCTGATAACACATGACTGCATCCCTAAGGCTGCAACCAACCACTTTGTGAAGTTCGCAGATGACACAACAGTGGTGGGCCTCATCAGGGACAACAACGACCTGGCATACAGAGAGGAGGTGGAGCAGCTGGTGGGCTGGTGCAAAGTCAACAACCTGATCCTGAACGTGGATAAAACCAAAGAGATCATTGTTGACTTCAGGAAGAAGTCATGCCCAGTCATGCTCCACTTCTCCTTTGGTGGCACGGTGGCACAAGTAACACTGTCGCCTCACAGCTAGAATGTTCTGTTTCGAATCCCGCTGTGGGCGCTGGTGGCATGTCCTCCACCATGCCTTCAGTGCCTGCAGCGTAAAAGGGCCTTTCTGTGTGGAGTTTGCATTTTATCCCCGTGTTCACCTGGGGTATCCTCCATAAAATGTACCCCCACTAAAAACATGCAAGAAGATCACCACCTGACCAATGGTGACAAAGGAACTGGGTCCCCGGGCGCCGCTGTCAGCAGGCAGCCCACCGTTCCTGGTCTACCTGGTCTGTGAACATGGCGTCACTGGTGAAAAGGGCACAGCAACGCTTGCACTTTCTTTCTACGCAGGATCAGGACAGCCCACCTGCCCCCACCCATCCTTACTATATTCTACAGAAACACCATAGAGAGCATCTTGACCAGCTGCATCTCTGTGTGGTGTGGAGGCTGCAGAACTGCTGACTGGAAGAATGTGAGGAGAGTGGTGAGGACACAGAGAAAATCATTGAGACATCTCTCCCCTCCATTCAGGACATTGCACCTAAATGCTACATGTCCTGTGTCGTTAACATTATCAGGGACTCTTCACACCCCCTCCATGGTCTGTTCTCCCTGCTGGCCTCTGGAAAGAAGTTCTGCAGCATTCGGTGCAGGACCACTAGGTTCTGCAACAGCTTTTTCCCCGAGGCTATGAGACTGCGGAACTCTAAATAAGCATCTTTTGCACCTCAGGTCGTTCTTCTCATATGCACTTTAAAATCACTTAATTGTATATCTGTGCTGCTTGTTTTTCACTTGTTTTTCTCTGTTTTTTTACTTACCGCACATCCCTGCTGCTATTCTTTAACTTAATCTGTGTTTTACTGTTTATTGCACAAACTGTTTATTTTACATAATGTTTTATTTATACACTGTACATGCAAAATTATTCTGCCGTTTATTTTACATTCTTTACGATAATTGTAAATATTCTCACCATATACTCTTCATTTATACATATACTGCACTTTTATATTTAGACTTTATAACTATTTTCTACCCTGTGCTGTGCCTGCTGCAATTTAAATTTTGTTTAGTGTACACCTGCTGTTTTACTGAATAACAATAAAGTTTGTCTAAAGTCTAAAGTCTATTTTAAGGGAGCCAAGCAATAAGAATCAGCTCTTTTAAAAGAGCTGGAATTCCCATCACTAAGTCTGACAGCTGTGATAGCATTCTTTCTTGCAGACTGGATGCAGCAGTCTGTTACTGAAAGAGCTGCTTAAGCCCTGTACTGTCTCATGTGGGGGTGGGATGGGTTGTCCTTGATCGATGTCAGCCTTGGTAAAATTGTCCTCTCACCCACCTCCTCGATGGTGTCAAGAGGGCAGTCCAGAACAGAGTCAGCTCTCCTGACCAGTTTGTTAAGTCTTTTCCTATCCCTCTCTGAACTTCCACAACCCAAACAGACCACTGCATAGAAAACTGCAAATGCCACCACAGAGTCATAAAACGTTTGACCAACATATTCCAAAGGATATCAGTCTTCTCAGCAGGTGCAGATAACTTTGGCCCCTCCTGTATAGGGCATCTGTGTTGTTTGTCCAGTCCAGTTTGTTGTTGAGGTGAACACCCAGGTATTTGTAATCCCCCATGATCTCAATGTCCAAGCCCTGGATGTTCACCGGTGTATTCTGTGGTACCTTCCATCAAATCAATGACTATCTCCTTCATCTTGCTGGTGTTTATATGTAGATGGTTCAGTCCACACCAGTCGACAAAGTTGGTTACAACTTCCCTGTATTCAAGATTGTTTCTCTGTGATACGTGTCCAATGATGGCTGTGTAGCCCTGGCTAAAATTAATTTAAACATCAGGATGTAAATAGTTTTTTTAAATGCAAAATTAAGTTAACAATGTATAAACATGGTTAAAAATATATATGGATGGCTAAACTGTATAAAACATGTAAGGGTCATAATCTTTACAGTTAAAAGGTCAAAAGGTTGGCGTTCATTTAAATGGGCATAGTTTATTTGATATGTATAGGAGCCAGCATGTGTAGTCAGCCTGACAATCCAACTTGGGTTGCAGCATAATGTCAGTCTTTGTTTTTCTTTATGTTAATTGGAAGGTCCTAAAGCTAACAGCCAATTCAGGTACTTGCCTAGGTAAAGGGTTGGGGATTAGTCATAAACTGAACAGGTTTTGGGTTTTGGAAAAATGCAAAAGTAACCTACCATCATCAAGTGAACATCAGATGTTGTAAGAGAGAGAGCAATTATGTTCATAACTTAAGGGCTGACGACCAGTTATCCTACTGTTGGACTTTTTGTGATCTACACTAAACGTTACGGTGTAAAAATGAGTGTGTTGCTAATCACGAGTAGCTGTTAGCATTAGCATAATAGCCATTAGCTTTGCTTTCGTACTGTTAGCGTGGCTTTTGATTAAACTGGTGAAGACAAGCTATTGCTAGACCAGCATGAAATAGTGTATGGACTTGTTGCTTAGCTGATGTATGTGATTCAGGAAACAGAGCTTTGTGACTGTAAGGGAAGACCTGGAAATCTCCTATGGACCACTATGGAGAACGATTTCCCTCCTGCTGGTGTGCTGCCGTAGACTGTCGCTGCTGTTTCTTCTATGCTCTGCCTGCCATCCATTACCCTGTTTCCACTTACCTACTCTCCCTGGATTCATGAATACTGATAAACTTGCAGGTGCCATTTTATTTTGATTGCTTGTAGGAACAAGTGAAGCAGCCGTTACAGTTTTTAGGCCTCCACACTCCTGAGCCACGTCTCAGGCCTGCAACAGGGTTTTACTTACTTTTTGGTTTGTTGCAGAGAGTGTGGGCCCACAGTGTATTAGTATATCACTGATGTTCATATGTTAAAGATGTTATGCACGTGTGATAGTAGAGCCTAGATAGAGGTAACAGATGAAGAGACAAAAAGCCTGATTTCATTTTGTGTACCTGGACTGATAAATACCCACCTTGGTTTTATCACATTTTAAGTATACTTGTGGTGTTATAGTTCATCATAGGTAATTCACGTTTTGTGTAATATTTGTTTAAAATAAAGGCTAGACACCAGGTAAAAAAGAACCAGGCATAAATACCATTATTATACTATTATACTATTATTTTCACTGGAGGCACCACCAGTGATTTGTAGTTTTGAATAAGGGACCAAAGATTGTAAAAGTAATAATTTCTAAATACAGGTAAAAGCATGACTAAATTTGAAACTGTAACCAGGCCCCGCCCATAGTACTAATCCATTTAGGATTCACATAACAGTAACTAACTTACATGGGACTGCGGTTACAGCTGTATCATCAGAGAACTTCTGGATGTGGCAGCTGTCAGTGTTGTGTCTGAAGTCCGATGTGTAGAGGGTAAAGAGGAAAGAGGAGAGCATTGTCCCCTGTGGAGCCCCCATGCTGCAGACTACCGCATCGGACATGCAGTCATGAAGTCTCACATACTGTTGTCTGTTGGTGAGGTCATCGATGGTCCACGCAGCCGGGTGGCACTCCACACTGGCTCCTTCCAGCTTCCCCCTGAACAGTGATGGTTGGATTGTATCAAAAGCACTGGAGAAGTCAAAAAACATGACCTTCACCATGCTTCCAGTATGCTCCAGATGAGAAAGAGATCGATGGAGCAGGTAGGTAATTACATATGAGATTTTCATACATCACAAGCAAGGTTCTGGACAGGAGAGAACAACAAGAGTAAGTGCCTTAATGCTAATTTCTGGTCCAATTGGACATAAGTGCTAAGAGGGTCACGGTGGACAGCCATCTACCACAACTGGTTGGGTGAGAGAGGGAGAGCAAGAAAGAGAGAGAGAGAGAGACAGACAGACAGACAGACAGAAATGCAGTCAGAGAGAGAGAGGGACAGACAGAGAGAGACAGGTAGAAAAGCAATCACAGAAACAATGACAGTGGATGTAATAACAGTAATAGCAGTTGCAGTGGATGTCAGGCAGGGCCATGGCAGGAGACGCAGCTGTAATCCACAATCCAGATTCAGCCACTATCCATGGCAACCTGCAAGACGACAAAGCACAGAGACTCCAGGGAAGAAGCTAAGTTAGTCACATGCTATGGTAGGACATGAAAACATGAGGATGGAGAGGGAGAGTTGGTTTTAAGTTGGCAACACCAGACGTTGCTCCTCGGCAGAGCGTAATGAGCGGGAGGGAGCGTAAATCTGAATGAGGCAGTTCAGGTAAGTCGGAGTGGTTTGGGTGGTAGTTTATAGGCAAGTATCAAGGACTTATACTTGATGTGGGCAGCAACTGAGAGCCAGTGGAGGGATATGAACAGGGGATTGACATGCTCTTTTGCGCAGATTAAAGACCAGACGCAACACCGCATTCTGTATCATCTGCAAGGGTTTTAGCAAGCATGCTTGGAGTCCTGCAAGTAAGGAGTTACAATAGTCGAGGTATGATAGTACCAGCGCTTGTAATATGAGGTTGTGTTGCATGCCCAGACAGTTAGGGTCTGATCATCCTGATGTTGTACAGGGCACATTGGCATGACCGAGTAACGGAGGCCACATGCTCTTTAAAAGTTAGTTGGTCATCAATCATGACAGATTTTGCGGGAGTGAACAGAGCTGAGTAGAGCTGGATACTGATCTGTTGTTGTATAGAGGGACTAGCTGGGATGACAAGGAGCTCAGTCTTTGACAGGTTGAGCTGAAGGTGGTGTTCCTTCATCCATGCTGAGATATCGGTGAGGCATGGCGATATCCATGCCGAGACTGTGGGGTCGTCTGGCAGGAATGAAATGAGCTGAGTATCGTCCGCATATAAATGGTATGAGAAGCAATGTGAGTGGATGACTGCACCAAGTGTGGTAGTGTACAGTGCTTAACAAATTTATTAGACCACCTGTCACAAAAACAAGAAAACATAAATATTTTAGAAATCTTTCAAAAACTTGTTTAAAACTAAAAAATGTAATTGTTATTTATTTGGCAAATAACAAACTGAAATGACTAAATAGTCCTTTTTCACACATAATAACCAAAAAACTATTTTGTATGGCCTCCTTTGGCCTTGATAACAGCTTGCATTCTTGCTGGCATTGTTTTTACGTACTTTTCGACACTTTCTTTTATTATTGAGTTCCAAATAGTTTCTAGCTTTTCTCACAGACTTGCTTTAGATGAAACTTTTGTGCGATCAATCTTTGAATCTACTAAATCCCAAATTTGTCCAATAGGATTCAAATCCAGACTTTGATTTGGCCGGTCCATCTGTTCCAGTACTCCAGATTCCTTTTTCTTGGTCAAATAGTCTCTGCACAGCTTTGAAGTATGCTTGGGGTCATGTCCTGTCGGTATATGAACCCACGCCCAATCAGACTCAGTCCAGAAGGGATTCCACGATGCACTAAGATGTTGTGGTAGACAGTCTTGTTCATGATGCCGTCAGTTTTCACTAATTTACCCACGCCGTTTCCACAAATGGAACCCCATATCATAATGGAATCTCCTCTGTGTTTCACTGTGGTTGCAATGTATCTGGCATCAAAATGTTCTCCAGCTTTTCTGCAGACATAATGGAATGATTAATTTCAAACTGAATTCACCTTTTCATACCCAAATTTGAGCCGGCTCACTAGGCTTCTGTGAGAAGTCAGAAATTAATCAAGCATAACATTCAACCACCAAAATTAAGTAAGTAAATAACTATAATATACACTCCTGATCAAAATTTTAAGACCAGTTGAAAAATTGCAAGAATTTACATTTTGCACTGTTGGATCTTAAGAAGGTTCTAAGTAGACCTCCAAAATGCCAAAAAGAAGAAATGGGAGTGAGGAAAAAAAAAAATAAATAAATAAAAAAATGAGTAAGTATTAAACTGAAATAGGCTGTTCATCAGCTGATCAAAAGTTGAAGACCATATCTCAAAAAAAAAACAAAAAAACCCTAAAATAGAAATAAAATTTTCAAAAAAGAACTTAGTAATGAGTAGCTGCACCATTGTTGTTAATCACCTCAAAAATTTGTTTTGGCATGCTTGATGCTAGTATTTCCAGGAGGCTAGTGGGAATGTTGCTTCAAGTGGTGAAGATGGCTTCACGGAGGGTATCCACTGTCTGGAACTGGTGGAACTTTTTGTAAACTTCCCTTGGCATCCAACCCCAAAAGTTCTCAATTCGATTTAGATCAGGGGAACACGCAGAATGGTCCAAAAGAGTGATGTTATTTCTCTAGAAGAAGTTCTTTGTCAGGCGGGCATTATGAACTGCAGCGTTGTCCTGTTGAAAAACCCAGTCATTACCACACAGACGATGGCCTTCAGTCATGAGGGATGCCCTCTGCAACATCTCCACATAGCCAGCTGCCGTTTGACGCCTCTGCACAACCTGAAGCTCCATTGTTCCATTGAAGGAAAAAGCCCGCCAGATCAGATGGCGCCCCCTCCACTGTGCCGCGTAGAAAACATCTCAAGTGGTATCTCCTTGACATGCCAGTAACGTTGGAAGCCATCAGGACCGTCAAGGTTAAATTTTTTCTCATCAGGGAATAAAACTTTCTTCCACCTTTCAATGTCCCATATTTGGTGCTCTTGTGCAAACTCCAAACGGGCAATTTTGTGCCGTTGAAGGAGACGAGGCCTTTGAAGACGTTTTTTGTTCTTAAAACCCTTCTCTCGTAGATGCCGTCTGATGGTTATGGGACTGCAGTTGACACCAGTAACAAGCTTAACTTGGGCCAAGGATTGTCCTGTGTCTTGACGGACAGCCAATTGGATCCTCCAGCTCAGGGCTGGTGAAATTTTTTTGGGTCTACCACTTGACTTTTTTGTTCCATGACCCTCAGGATCTTTTAAGAAGTTTAAAATGACTGTCTTACTGCGTCCAACCTCAGCAGCAATGGCATGCTGCAAGAGGCCTTGCTTGTGCAGCTCAACAATCTGACCGCATTCAAAGAGAGAAAGCTTTTTTGCCTTTGCCATCAGGAGGTCATGATAGTGTGGATACCTGACAGAAAATGACACAATCCACATTTTTGCGAAGATTTGGGCTTTTAAATGCTGTGGTCTTAAACTTTTGATCGGCTGATGAACAGCCTATTTCAGTTTAATACTTGTTTGCAATAAATTGCTTGCTCTAAATTTTTTTTTGTCTCACTCCCATTTCTTCTTTTTGCATTTTGAAAATCTACTTAGAACCTTTTTAAGATCCAACAGTGCAAAATATAAATTCTTGCAGTTTTTCAACTGGTCTTAAAATTTTGATCAGGAGTGTATTAATCAAGAAACAATAATGTGCTTTACTAGTTTTTCAGTTTTTTTGTAAATCAGTAAATTGGAAAATTCATGGATAACAATAATAATTATATTTTAGCATTAAAAATATCATTTCGGTTAAAGAGCTTCTACATATTGGTGTATTAACCATTACAGAAACATAAAAAATGATTTTGGTAATTACCAATGCTGTTAATTTAGGGCAGCTGTGGCATAAACCTTACTTTGGGTGGTGGTCTAATAAATATTGTATATTTATTGGTTTTCACACCTGACCATTTGATTGGGGAGCTGAAAGTCGCAACACTGTTGCATTTATCTCTTGTTTCGTTCCTGATTTCACACTGTGATTTCTAAAGTGTACCAAACTTTCAGAGCAGCGTCACGTGGTTGAAAGGGGCGCTTGTCGATTGGACAAAGTAGGAGGGGAAATCCCTCCCCCCCCCCCCCATTATTTTAGGGAATGCTACAAACGTTAGTGAACGCAACTGTTCCTATAATGCTATCGTAGCTTGTCAGGGATTGATTCTGTTATTTTTCTAACTTTGACGATCTAACATGTGACAACATATGAGCTCAGAGTTTAAGGATTGTGACTGTTGGTAGTTGTGATTTGATTTTGTTTAAATATGCCAAATTGTGAATTTATGGGTTATTGTTGTTCAGACAATTGAGCTAAGTTAGCTAGCAACTGCTAATGTCAGCGGTCACTTGTTACCCCAGATGCACTGCGTATGCACTGCGTATAGCGTCACTATGTACATTTGGTCCTGTGTTTGGTCCAGTGAGCTTTCACACTGCATACGAACCGAACCAGGGTTCACTTGCAAGCAAACCAAGACCCACGTTTTCAGGCGGACCAGAGTTCGTTTGTTTGGTCCGCACCAGAGTTCGGATGAGCTTTCACACCTGCCCAAACGAAGCGGACTATCCGAGGAAACGAACTCTGGTCCGTTTAAAGCGGACCAAACAGCTCTGGTGTGAAAGCGACCTTAGACACTTCTCCCCCTCCAAGAAACTGCATCTCCCTGAGAGGTAGGACTCAATCCAGTGGAAAGCAGATCTTGAGAAGCCAAGCTCAGCGAGTGTGGAGACGAGGATTTGGTTGTTAACTGTGTCAAAGGCAACCGATTGAGGTCGAGCAATAGTAGAACAGAGGACTGACCAGTAGCTCTAGCTGATTGTAGTGTTTCCACTACAGATAAGAGCGCAGTCTCTGTAGAGTGTCTGCATTTGAAATCGATTGGCTAGGATCATGCAGGTTGTTCTCAGAAAGGAATTCAGACTTGATTAAAGACTGTGCACTCAAGAGTGTTGGAAAGGAAATAGAGGAGTTAAACCAGCCTGTAATTTTCAACCTGAGATGGGTTGAGTGTAGGTTTCTTTAGCACTCGTAACTCGGGCTTGTTTAAAAGCAGTGGGGAACACACCCATTGTAAGTGAGGAGTTGATCATGTGGGTGACAGCAGGGATAAGTGTGGGCGGGATAGCCTGCAGGAGATTGGAGGGTATAGGGTCCAATGGACCAGTAGTAGGGTGAGCGTTGAGCAGAAGGTTGGAGACTTGCTCCTCTGTAACATGGGAAAATGAGGCCCTGTTAGCTGGTGGTATCCTACTGAGTTGGTCAGGCTCAGAGAACTGGTTACTGATGGTCGAAACCTTATCAGTAAAGAAGGATGCAAAGTGATTGGCTGTGAGCAAAGTTGAGGGTGGAGGTGGTGGAGGGTTGAATAGTGAGTTAAAAGCAATCTTGTCGTTGCAATGCTGTCTAGCAAGACTGGTGCATGTTGTGTTGGCTTTATCACATCGCATGCTCCAAGGTATTGGTTTGACATAGTGTGTTGGTTTGGACCATACCCCTGGCCAAATGTCCCGATCCTTGGAGGATACTGCCACAGGGTTTCAACACTCTCTCATTAAAAGGGAACAGCCGTTGCAATAATGGAGGAACTCACCATCCCACTGGCAGGTGCATTTGCACGGATCCGGCTTCATCCCTCTCAGGTCCTACTGCGTGATGACAGCCAATATGGGCAGGGTTGCTACTATTCTGCAGTGTCAGTGGGATGGTCACATGTCTTGATGTACACCTTCTGTTCAACTTGAAATGGGATTTTCAGGTCAGGGGTGTTCTTATCCTGCTGCTCAGGAAAGGGGCCTTTCTGTGTGGAGTTTGCATGTTCTCCCCGTGTTCACCTGGGGTATCCTCCACAAAAAAAACCCACTAAAAACATGCAAGAAGATCACCACCTGACCAATGGTGACAAAAAGGAACTGGGTCCCCAGGCGCTGCTGTCGGCTGGCAGCCCACTGCTCCTGGTCTGTTGCGGGGGATGGGATAAATGCAGAGGAATAATTTCACAGAAGCATGGCGTGTGCAGTTCCCCCCACCCCCGTAACTCTGCATGGTGTGTGGATTGTGATTAATAAAGGATGTCTTTGTCTTTTGTCAATGCCCCGCCCTTCTTCCTGTGATGTGAATGGGTGTTAATTTAGCCTCTCAGAGGAGGAGGGCCTGTCAGTTTGATGTCTGTCATTCAAAGTCTTGACATGTACCACCTACCTAAGCATTGTTGCAGATGATGTATACCCTTTCATGGAAATGGTATTCACTGATGGCTGTGGCCTCTTTCACCAGAGGATTTATTTCTTAATTTTGTGCTCCCAACATTGGAAATTTTTGATATTCTGATCAAAGGTGCGCTCACCGAGTGCCGGAGGAGAGGCAAATGGGCCGGTGTGCTCATGCGTATTCGCCATTCGCCAGCGCAGACTATGCACAGCGTTACCAGGAATATTTCTCTCTAACGTACATTCACTGCCCAACAAACTGGAGGAATTGCAACTGCTGTTGGGTAAAAACAAGGACTTTTCTTCATCTGTGGTTTTGTGCTTCATCAAGATGTGGTTGTCTGGATTAATACCGGACTCTGCGCTGCAGCTGGCTGGCTTCTAGCTCCACCACGCGGACAGAGACACGGAATTTTCCGGCAAACCTAAAGGTGGAGGAATCTGTTTCTACATCAACAGTGGTTGGTGCAACAACGTGACAGTGATCCAGCAGCACTGTTCTCCTGACCTGGAATCTTTTAACCATTAACTGTGAGCCTTTTTATTCACCCCGTGAGTTTGCTTCGTTCATTCTGCTCGACGTTGACATCCCGCCACAGGCCAACATGCAGGACACACAGTGCATGCTCGCCGATCAGATACTGTGTGTGGAGTGGACCAACCCGGACTCTTTAGTTATTGTCCTTGGCAACTTTAACAAATATAACCTCACTCACGAACTCCCTAAATACAGACAGTTTATTAAATGTACGACCAGAGAGGAGAATATTCTGGCTCACTCTTAACCACAGTCAGGGATGCTTATCACGCCGTCCCTTATGCTGCACCGGGCCACTCCGACCACATCATGGTCCACCTGATTCCTGCATACAGGCAGAAACTAAAGCTCTGCAAACCTGTAGTGAGGACATCAAGGAAGTGGACCAGTGAGGCTGTGGAGGATCTCCAGGCGACTCCACTGACTTGGATGTGTTCAGGACTGCTACCAACAGTCTGGATGAGTACACGGAGGCTGTGATGTCCTACATCAGCTTCTGTGAGGACTGCTGTGTTCCATCACGCACCAGGGTGAGTTACAACAATGACAAACCCTGGTTCACAGCCAAACTCAGACAGCTAAGGTTGGCCAAGGAAGTCCCCAGGAGTGGGGACAAAGACAGATTCAAAGAGGCCAAGTACAAGTTTAGCAAGGCGGTGAAAGAGGCTAAAAGACTGTATTCTGAGAAGCACCAACACCAGTTCTCAGCTAACAACTCTGTGTCTGTCTGGAAAGGGCTCAGGCAGATCACCAACTACAAGCCTAAAGCCCCCCACTCCATCAATGGAGTGGGGGCCTAGCCAACGACCTGAATGAGCCCCCCCGACACTCTTCACACTCCACCTCACCTACTTGCCTCTCTGTCTCATTGACATTGTCATTACTCTATGCATTATATTAAGAGTCTCTACAGGAAGGGCCAGAGTCGTGTCTATTTTCTGAGACGACTGAGGTCCTTCAACATTTGCTGGACTATGCTCAGGATTTTCTATGAGTCTGTGGTGGCAAGTGCTATTCTTTACGCTGTTGCGTGCTGGGGCAGCAGGCTGACGATGGCGTACGCCAACAGACTCAACAAACTGATTCGCAAGGCCAGTGACGTTGTGGGGATGGAGTGTGACTCTCTGACGGTGCTGTCAGAGAGGAGAATGCTGAATAAGCTATGGACTATCTTGGACAACGTCTCACACCCACTTCATGATGTGCTGGCCAGGCACAGGATTACGTTCAGTGACAGACTCATCCCACCAAAACTCAAGACTGAACGCTATAGGAAATCATTCCTGCCTGTGGCCATCAACCTGTACAACTGCTCCCTCTGAATGGTCCTTGGACTTTCACTGACTTTTCACTTTTCACTGCGTGATATTATGATATTATACGGATACATATTTCCAAATTCAGTTTTGCACATCCTTTGCACATCCTTCTGTATATATCTTTTTCTCAGTATATATATTTTGTTTTATATTTTGTTGTGTGTGTGTGTATATATATATATATATATTTTTTTTTTTTTTTTTTTCTTTTTCTCAGTATTAATATTTTGTTTTTATACTTGATTTTTATATATATTTTCTTTCTCTTTTCTTTCCTTTCTAATTTCATTCTTGTATGGAGCATTTTCCCCTTAGGGATCAATAAAGGAGTCTGAATCTGAATCTGAATCAGTGAGGATGTCAAGCAGCCAGTTACACTGGGGAGTGCTGAAACCCATGGGGTCCCAGTTTGACTACCAGATGCTGTGGAATGATGGTTTTGAATGCTGAACTGAAATCCAGAAACAGCATCCACACATGAGTGTTTTTTGCTCCAGGTGAGCGAGGCACAGGTGGAAAGCGGAGGAGATGGTGGCCTTGGTGGAGCGGTTAGGCCGGCAGGCAAACTGGAAGGGATCAAACATGGGTGGGGGGGTCTGGAGATGATATGCTCTTTGACCATCCTCTCAAAGCACTTCATCATGACGGGAGTGAGTGCCATGGGCCAGAGGTCATTGAGTTAGAACGTAAGCCAGCTGATTTCCACATTCTCTGAGCACCCACCCAGGTATATTGTCAGGGCCTGGAGCCTTCCTTGAATTGATTCTCCTCAGAGACCTCTGCACATTAGCTGTGTCTCTTCATCCTTCTGGGGAACACCTTTCTTTGCAGGAGAGCTGTTCAGTGCATCAAACCTGGAGGGGCTGTCTTGTAATTTGTGATAGCCTGTATGCATTGCCACATGTTAGAGGCGTCCTGGAAAAAATCCTAGATTTTTTGGCTGTGCGTACGCTTTGCTAGTCTGATGACACAGTTCAAGTTGGCTCTCGCTGTTCTCAGTGCCTCCGCATCACCTGACTTGAAGGCTGAGTTCCATGCCTTTAGTGTATTTTGCACATCCACAGTCATCCAGGGTTTTTGGTTGGCCCGGGTGATGATGTTCTTCATGATGCTCACATTATCCATGCATTTGTTGATGTAGGCTGACACAGACATGGCATATTCATCAATATTGATGTGATCGTTGTAGGAGGCAACTTCCTTAAACATATCCTAGTCAGTGCACTCAAAACAGTCCTGAAGTGCCTCCATAGCCCCCTCAGACTACAACCTCACCTGCCTCATTGAAGGTTTTTCTCTGATCAACAGGGGCTTGTATGCAGGAATTAGCATAACAGACAAATGGTCTGAAGAGCCAAGGTGGGAGCAGGGGGCTGCTTTGAATGCATCTTTGATGTTTGTGTAGGCCTTGTCTAATGTGTTCCCTCCCCTGGTTGCACAATCCACATGCTGATGGAAATGTGGGAGAACTGTCTTCATGTCGACTTGATTAAAATCCCCAGCAGCAATGAAGAAGCCTCAGTGTGAGTGGATTGCAACTCACTGATAATCCGGTAGAGAACACGCATAGCCTGCTTTGTGTTAGCGCCGGGGGCACATACACAGCAGTGATGGAAACTACAGTAAATTCCCTGGGCAGATAGAATGGTCTGCAGAGTACTGTCAAAAGCTCAATGTCCGGTGAGCAATAGCTTGAGACATACTTAGCATTATTAAACCAGTTAGTGTTCATGTAGACACACAAACCAACATCCCCAGGATTTACCGCTGAGTGCGCAGCTCCTGTCGGCAGGGAATGTAAATAGCCCCTCGATGCAAATAGCGTTGTCCGGAATTGACAAGTTAAGCCATGTCTCTGTCAGAATATATTGTGCAGCAGTTCCTCATCTCCCATTTCAATGTTAGTTCCAGCTGCATGTGATCTATTTTGTTCTCTGTGTCGCGAACGTTGGAAAGGAAGATAGACGGAAGCGCCACCCCTGACCTGAAGGGTTTTATAGGGATTAGCTGTTACCTTAGCTGTTAGCCCACATCGGCAGCCGCGCTTTTGCCTCCACTCCATTTGGATCTCTCTCGGCCTGTGCTGCTGGGCGAGTCCGCTGCACCATGGGCCACTGGGTCTTTGTTATGATTCTGTTGAATTAATATACTGTTGCAGAACCCAAGGAGCGGATAATCACCAGGAGACACATGGAGCCGTTAAACAAACGGTTTATTTACGGAAGAAAAACCAAGAACACAAAATCAGCCCAAGAAAACAAAAGTCATTCACTACGCCGTGGTGAGTGGGTAGGAAGAAAAAAAACCTAGACTATGATATAAACAAAAGACTCAGGAAAATATAACTCACTAAGACTACACACAACCAAAACCTCAGATAATAATTAACACAACATCAGCCCAAGATAACAAAACAATCACTACACCGTGGTGAGCGGGTAGGAAGAAAACTAGCTTTCTGCTATGATGTAAATCAAACCAAAGACTCAGACTACTATGACAAGACTAGAATACAAAGGCAACAAAGACTACTGGGAAATGTGAACGCTATGGCACAAGGACAAAAATGGCTGGAGAGTCTCGGCTAAACAGCTTAGACAATCTAGCAGTGTGCTGACACTGCCACGATGCTTAAGAGTGAGTTGAATCAGTGGAGAATCTGTCTCTGGTGTGTCGTTGGCTTGCCAAGACACACTTCCACTGCAGACAAGGAGAGAAAGAGTACAATTACAAACAATCAAACCAAAGGAAAAAAAAAACAAAATAATAATAACCCGGACTATGACAGTCTAATGACATAATGTACGAGAGGTGTGAGCTCCATTAACTACGTTTCCATGAAACACACTCCCGGTACTTCCTCTGCAGTCTGGTTAGCGCCGTTAGCTCTTTTATCTTATTAGGGAGAGATCTTAATGTTTCCCATAATAAGAGACGGTATGGATGGCTTGTACCATCTTTTCTTCTCATGGCACTTCGCCCTGGGAGTATGCTCATGTTGCTCAGCTGTTCCTGTGTATAAACAATGGAGCCATAGTTCAATGGATCTCCCGATGTTGATTTAAGAAATACAGAAAAGAGTAAAAAGTAAATCTCTTGTCTCACTAGTTGTGCATCCATGTGTATGCACGATCAACCGAGACTAGTGATGGAAGAACCATGAGAAAAACACACTAAGCCAACGAAAAACAGCTGGAGCTGCTGTCACTAGCTGCCATTCCTGCAGAGCCATCTTGGCATAGTAGTGTATATAGATGTAAAGAGGAAGGAGTTTTATATATATGTGTGTGTGTGTGTGTGTGTGTGTGTGTGTCTGTATAATTTACATATAGTTGTTTTAATCAGAACAACATGAAAATTAAAGTTGTAAAATACAACAACCATTTGAATGAACCATTCTTTTGATTTATAGGGCCAACATGCCTGATAAAGCATCAGAGGAGAAAGCAAATCTGGCAAAAAAGTTAGCTGAGCAAAGGGCCAAGGGAGTAGAGGGCATCCCTACTACTGCTAAGGTGAGCACAAGAGCAATTGTTAAATGTAAATGTGACAATATGTATATTTTTTTCCTTTCCCTATTCTTCAACTATTTCATTTTGAAATCTGCAGCTCAAAATTGATGAGTTTGAGTCTAACGTCAATGAGATCAAAGACCCTTTCCCTCCAGCAGACTTTCCTGGTAAATTCCAATGCCTCCACACTGCATTGTTAATCATACCCTTCTAAATTCCTAAGAAAGGCTTCTGCTAATCCCTCCTTCTTTTTGCTGGCTAGGTGATGATGAGGAGGAGGACCCTGAGATCCCAGAAAGCCCTAGACCTCGTCCCATGGCAGATCTGCAGCTGAAGGAGGAAGCTGTGCCAATGCCAGAAGCAAGCTCATTTTTTATCTTTGGACCTCAAAACAAGTATGATGGTGGTGATTATAGAAGTTTATAGAAAAGAAAATGCAGCAGTAATACATAGAATGAAAATGGGGTGGAGCAATCAATTAAATAAATGTTCCATGATATTTAATATTGACACCAAAATTAAAGAATACAAGAATATTATCATTGCTATTTTGGGTTAATTGACTGCTTTATTAGCAAGCTGAGACAAACAGCATGTATCATGTTATTGTAGTTATGAGCATAATATCAATATTAGCACTTTCGTAGTGTCACATAGTTTTTGTTGGTCCGTTTTGATTGGCTGTAAGAAGACAGTTCTTATCTACTATGAGCTTGTCAGAAGACAGATGCCAGGAGATGATAGTTGAGTGTGATGGCCCTGGTCTGTACTTGTGTCTTGCCCTGAGGTCAATTAGGCAGAGTAGTAGATTAGTAGGCAGAGAGGACAAATTTGTGAATGGGATTATGTCACAGAAGATATTTGTATTGAAAAGGGGTGTTACTATCTGCCTGTTGGGTAGTAACTGGTATGCCCATAAGGCTTTGTGGTAATTAAATCACCTCGACCTCACATTTTTTTCCCTAGTGCCACCTATGCTGTGACATATGGGAGGCTCATCAGGAATACAGATTAAGGTTGAGTAAAGCATTTGTGTGTGGTTTTGTTTTGTTACTTAATTCAGTTAATTTGCTTTAGTGTTAGAATAGCATTTCCATCAGGAGAGACATACTGCAGATATACCAAAAGCATCATAAAATTAATGTATTTACCAGTCCACACTCCAAGTGAGAGTGTTTGGTGATTAGACCTCATCATCGCATGATGAGGGGGTAGTGATGCTGTGAGCTCCACAGGAATATCCCTGTACAGGAAAACATTGTTCCTCATCTTACAGGAGGAGTATATTTCTAGTTACGATACATGACCGGCAGCTGTGGCTCAGGAGGTAGAGTGGTTCATGTTGTTCTATACTGAGATGTTGATCATGTATGTTTTATTTGTTTTATTTTTGGTTGTATTTCTAAGGTATTTGGTCATGGCCTTAGGTGCTGGGAAGATGAATGTCCTGTATGGGGATTTCTGCCATTGCATGGGGGAGAGAGAATGTAATCTTATGCAATAAGACCCAGTGTGGGACTGACTGTAAATATTTGTTGATTTTAGATTTTTTTGATAAATAAAAAAGAAAACAAAAAAAAAGGAGGTAGAGTGGTTGTGCACCGATCAGAAGGTTGATGGTTCGATCCCTGGCCTCGGCAGTCCAGTGCCGAAGTATCCTTGGCAAGATACTGAACCCCAAAACTGCTCCTGATGCTGTGCGATCCGTGTGTGAGTGGATAACATTTGTAATTGGCAGTGGCTTAGATGCCGTATGAATGTGTGTGTGTACTGGTGATTGGGTGAGTTGTAAAAGCGCTTTGAGTGGTCTTCCTATTCAGTTTTTATTTCATTCCTGCAAGCCTAGCAAATGCTCCTGCTTCTCTGACTGTACTGGGGTAAAAGCATAAGGCTTAGCCTCAAAATATAATTCTTTCAGGACTCGATAAAGCAGAATGATACAAGGGCAATTGCAAAGAATAAATTTATTGAAGGAACAAAACTACTAACAAAACCTGTGGAGGAAACTCATTTAGGCCTCCTGTATTTGTGATCTTGTTCTCTCAGTCATTACCCATAGTCCATGACCATAGGTGAGGGTCGGAACGTAGATTGAATGTATCTGAAAATCTGAAACAAGCTAACTCTGCCCAGCAGCTACATCACAGTCGCCAACATACCATACGCGCTGCGGAGTGTTACTGTAACAATCACCATATTAGCTTTATGGTTATTTGTTGTCTTAGCCATATATGCTGTTGTTGGCAGCGGTGGTATGGGCAGTTTCTTCTTTGCGGGTGGCTGTTGCTCCGCCATAGCTTTCACTAACCTCCTGACTGATTGTTGTTTGACTGAGCGGCAGGTGGCAGCATGAGCGGAGGGCGGGGGCGGTTCACAGTGTGTGTGGGTAGTGATTGACAAATGTCAGACACTCCCTCAGATGCTTCTCTGGCTCTGATTGGTTGTTTTGTGTCAGGCCCAGTGGATTCTTGCAAATCGCACTAGGAGCAGGAGGTGGGACCAATGGAGCTGTTTTTTTTCACAGATTACATGTTTCATGTACTGCTGTCTGGGCATAGGGACAGTTTTAGCAAATATGACAAAAAATTACTTTTATACAAGTTACCAGCTGCAGCTTCAAGGGGATGACTGGTGACTGTGAACTCTTCGTGCAGCGGCTGTGCAATTGAGGTCTGGGAGACTGGGAGTTGGGAGGCCAATGATCTTGGCAATCATGTGTGTGATTTGTGTAAGTCTGTTCTGGAAGAGAGTTGACAGCATATTAATGAAGCAGGGGGAGCAGTAGAGGAGGACTGGTTGAACTATATTTTTATAAAGTGGCAGCAGAAAGTGGGGAGCAACGGAAAGTGATCTAAGTTTGAAGATCAGAAACAGAGCCATCCTTTCTCAGGGCAATAGTATTTTTATACTCTTGTATATAATGTACATATATATAGTTGATTTTATTCTGTATCCCGTCCCACTGTCTTTTTTGTTGTCTTTCTATGCCCCTCTTATATTTTTGCAGTCTGTAACAACTTAATTTTTCCGGTGTTGGATTAAAGGTTTTATCTTGCCTTATCTCTTATCTTAGTCAACTGCTATTATCAAAACACATGGCAGAAACTGTTTGCTGTCACCCCTATCAGCGTTATGAAAGGCATTCAGTGGGCTTGTTAAAAACTGTACAGTCAAGGGAAGAGAAATATCCTTTAAAATCACTTGCACTTCAGTAATTGTGCAGTAACAAATATCCAAAACCTTATCTTACGTTACCCCTCTCTCTCTCTCTCTCTCTCTCTCTCTGTCTCTCTCTCTCTCTCTCTCATTCTTAAGTTCATTCTGGTTTTGGTTAGTGAGTCCAATGATGTAGTTTGTCGAGTTTTCTTTGAAGACCACTTGCACATTGACAGAGCGTACACCTGCACATCACAGGCACAGGTGCATCACTCCCAAATTCTAGATTTTGTTTGTTTTTTGATGCTGGACTGGTCTGATCAACAAAAGAACGATAAACAACTTTCTTCATTCATTAGATTAATTTTTTCTCTTCATGCTGTCTTCATTATTGTTCCCTGTAATCTGAATTACAATTAATAATATAGCCAAGGAAGATGTCTTTCAGTAATAAGCATATTTTGATGGTCATTTCCATCCAGTTACATGTGAGGCTGACAATCCTCTCAATTCATCGGGGAGATCTATAGTTTGACAGGAGATGTAATTTCCACTTTCCCTATAATGTTTGGCCTAATAATTAATTCATTCATTCATTCATCTTACCCCTGATTATCCCTTTCGGGATAATATTTAACCTAATGAGCATGTTTTTGGTCTGTGGGAGGAAGCCGGAGTGCCCGGAGAGAACCCACGCATGCACGGGAAGAACATGTAAACTTCACACAGAAAGGCCCCCGCCTGACCAGGGGATCGAACTGACAACCTTCTTGCTGTGAGGCACATGCACTACCTGCTGCGCCACCGTGCCGCCCCCTAATAATTCATTTATTCAAATTAGAATACATTGTAATCTTAACTTGAATGATTAAATGATGAATTTGCAAACAAATATCAATAAATGCAGACAAATAATTATTGAATAAAAACCTACTCTGTGATTCAACTGATCTGTAAACAGTACAAATTCTGAATCACGCAGGTTTTTAATAAATGTGCTGACTTTTGTCAAACAGTCTGTTGCAATTTTGAACCTGCAGAAAGGAAAACACAGGAACACACAGCTGAGCTGACACAAGTAACTGTGTGCCTTTATTAATACCAGACATTGCTTATACGGGCAAATTCCAAACCATCAAAAGTTGCTGCAGAAGAAATCTGATTATCATCATTTAAAATAGACATCGCAGCTTATGATGGTTCAGAGGAAAGTTAAAAAAAATGTGTCCCCTCGATTCCTCCTTTCTCTTTTCCCTGCATCTCTCCTCTCTCCTCTTTAATGGAAGGGAAAAAGATGAAAGAAAAAGACACAAGTAAGGGAAAGCAATGCAATTAAGGGAATTTGATGTTTGCCAGTCTTTATCTTGCTCACAAAGCTTCCCAACCGATAAGAATAGTATGGATCAAGGGCTGTTCACTGTGTGAATGAAAGTGTAAATAAGATGTAGCAACTTGAGGTTTGTGTTTGACCACCATTAACTCTGTTCTGATAGCTACTCGGCCATTGAAAAGTGCTACTCTCACAGCGAGGAGTCTTTTGAAACTTGGAAATGTGGCTCAGAAATTAAATTTTAGACCCTTGTTTAGACAGGTATGGTTCCTGAGGAAACTGAAATGGTCTAAGGATGCATAGAAAGATCAGTCTAGCAAAGGTGATTTCCCACAATTTACCATGGTCACTAAACTCTTATTTCTTGATTACATTTTTAAAATGTATCGTTGCCTAGTAGAGGCACGTCACAAGATCTTTTTTAAGATAATGAACATGCCTTTCAATCATTTCAGATTCCGGAAGCTCTGCCATCGTATTATCAATGCCACTACTTTCACCAACATCATCCTCCTCTTCATCCTGCTGTCATCTATTTCTTTAGCTGCTGAGGATCCCATTGACCCCATGTCCTTCAGGAACCAGGTATTAAGCGCATGCCTGACCCATTGAAAGTTCAATCTTCAGTTACAGTGCAATTCAAAATTAGTCACAGTGTTTGGTATATTTATCATATTCTATTATTAATATTACAAATAATGTGACTTCTTCAGGTATTGGCCTATGCTGATATAGTCTTCACTTCGGTGTTTACAGCGGAAATTGTGCTCAAGGTAATAACAGGCACCACAGGTGTTGATGCAGGTGGGTGACAAAGTAAGGAAAAAACCTGAAGTGGTTGTGGAGAAACATTGTGAATTTGCTTCCTTATCGGTCATAAGCGGTCACTGAATGGTTTGATTATATGAATCATATCGTTGCTGTCACGTAGGTCCAAAAAGTATTTTTTTCAGGAGAATGAAAAAACGGGTTTTCTAAGTAACTTAGAAAATATACTTTCCCCCACGGAAAGGGAATCAATAAAGGAATTCTGATTCTGATCTGATACATAAAACGCTGTAAATACTCACAGTTCCATAAATGAAAACTCTGTCTTTACATAGTCATCACTGAACTGTTTACTACTTTAAGTGGACTTACATGGATTGTCGTGACGAAAAGTGGACTTTTTTTTTTTTTTAAATAACAAGTTCCAATGATGCATGGTTAGTTAAGAGCCTCGAATCACCTGTTCATGTCCCACCAAACAATCGATAACGAACTGCCCTACGTGTTTCTCATATGAAGTTGGCCTGATCAAAGATTTGTCTATTATTTTACAGATAAATCAGCAGAATCCATAATAATTATATTCAGTTCAGGGAAATCAAAGCTTCTTGTCTATGCTCTGCTCAAAACTTAATAGTATTTAACAAAAACAATCATTTTGGACTCGTAGCATTATTTTTTATTTTGTTTTTTTCAGAAAACTGCACTGTACTACTGTACCTTTGGCAATAATGTATCCACAGGTTACTGAGATGAAAGTAACTGTAAGGCTTTCCTCCAAAACAGATACATTTGGCGACATTTTATCAAACATTCCAGTAGTCTCTAATCAACAGCATAACTGATGCTATCTGAGATAATACACTAGTGCAGGTTTGAAAAACAATGTTACTAATGTAACAACAGGCTTTCTTTACTTCAGAAAATGATGACCAAATGATGTAAAACTGACTTTTTCAACACTCAATATTGGCAAAATTCCATGTTTTCATGTAAAAAACATTCAAATGTTAGGACCTTACAAATATCTTTCTATTAATTTTAAATATTATCATGAACCACCAGGCAAGAGAGAAGAAGAAGTCAACTTTATTTATCACAGCACGTCCTGGACGGCTTCCACATCAGCATCGTCCACCAACGTGTCCCGAGTAACGTCAGTAGTAACACTAATGTTACTATTGCTAACTCTTGCGAAATAAAAGCTAATCGACTTCATTCTCTCACATCAACTCACGGCGTCACTCGACTGACAGCTCGAGGAGGCAGCCCAGTCTACAGCCAACAACGCGATAACAGCTGAGCTGTGATTGGTGTCTTGAGTTTCGCATTGCATGCAGGGAGTAGTAGTTTTTTTTGCATGCCTGAATGCCATGAAACAAAACGGTACGATTTTCTTAAAGAACGACGAATATTGATGTAACATTGTGGTAGCATCGCCTGCAATCTGAGCGATCACCTGTGTGAGGAGGTGTTTTTTTCCAGTTCGCTTACGTTTTTAATCGCATGCGAGCAAAACGGTCGTAATCCACAGCCCTCAACATGCTCGTTCCGCGTCCTGGACAAGCCCTGTTGATGTATTTTTTGTTCAATAGGAACAATGTTAGGGGTTGTTTTATAGCGAGTTTAGCTAACATTCAATAATGCCTAACTAACTGTTATGAATATGATAGTGTAAGGTTATGCTGTGATCTCGTATGTACGTTGTGGCTAGGTTAGTTAAGTTAGCGGTCAAAGTATCTTGCTAGCTAAGTTTGTTAGCCAACCTAATGGAGATGCAACGTCAACAAGTTCCCTACAGAGCGCTACAATACGTTACCATTTTGATGCTTGACTTTGATGCTTAACGGTGTTCTCTCAGTTCTTTAATTGTGCCTCTTTGCGGCTTTCTGAAGAGGTTGAGTTGCCCTTTGGAAAACTGTGTGCTTTTTAACATTTCTCCACCAGACTGTTCTGTAATGGTATAAGCTCAAGGATGGATCAATATCGACTGTCACAGGACTAACACTACTCAGTAGAAGAAATCTGAGCCTGCATCTTAAAATCCAACACAGACACCGGGAGAACATAAGACTCCACATTGGATCTGTTTACACCTGGCATTAGCATGCATCTTGGGTGATCTGATCTCAAGTGGACAGCTGAGGCACATCACCATTGCCACCTGTGTCTATAATATGTCTCCAAGGTATCCAATTCAATTCAATTCAATTCAATTCAATTTTATTTGTATAGCGCCAAATCACAACAAAAGTTGTCTCAGGACACTTTCCATATAAAGCTGGTACAGGCCGAGCTCTTTTATCTACAGAGACCCAACAATCCCCTTATGAGCAAGCACTTGGCGACAGCGGTGAGGAAAAACTTCCTTTTAACAGGCAGAAACCTCAGACAGAACCACTTGAACCAGAACCAGATGATCACTTGTGTTCAGATTTCGTTTCTGCTTATGTCATTTCTGCTTAAAGGTCAAAGGGCCCTGCCCACAGGAGTTTTCTGACCTGCAAAGCTAAATTGTCACCATGTCAGTTACCAAAGTAAAGATGTCTGACAGTGGGTTAACACTGGCATCTACAACATTTTAAAAAGCAGAGTTGAGGTCTTCATAATGGACATAGGTGTTCTTTTTCAGATGACAACATATGGTGCCGTTCTTCACAAAGGGTCTTTCTGCCGGAACTCTTTCAACATCTTGGATCTTCTGGTGGTCAGTGTATCTCTCCTCTCAATGGGCATGGAGTAAGTGAAACCTAGAAATATACTGACCTCTTACCACTTGCTGACTAACCTCTTGCATGCAAAGAGCTCCATTATATAGTTTGTTGGCTCCAGGATTTGATAAAGCAATGCCCTATGCCATTGTCCCTGTTATGTCCACAGTTCCAGGAAATCTAGGCATAACTGCTGTGTTACTGTTTATTAAAACTTAAGAGATGAGTATTGCCCAAGACATCAAACAAAAGGTCACTGATCAAACCCTGAACTACCCTAACAAAAACAAAATTCAAACAAATGGGGTCTCTCATCTACATGGAAAAATGGGAGAAAAATGCTCAACAACAAACCAAAAGGACTCCATATGTACAGTGTACCATTTACAACAAATGATTTACAAATTTGCAGGAAGGTAACAAAAATCTAGACCAATTCTTTAGTTACAGGTCAGAATACTTCTACTTCCAAAAAGCTATAATAACAAGACACAGATTTACCAGAGGCCTGTACTACATAGCAGGATTTTGGATTATCAAGGTAACTTTATGTTTAACCCTGGGTTTTCAGGGTTGCAATGATGATTCACTTCCTACCCGTATAAACTGTCATGTTAACTAATGCTGCACACCTAATGTGTTTCAGAGCAGGTTATGTTTGAGATAACAGATCAGTGTATATGAAACACAACAATAATAGTATTAATAATAGTATTATGATGTGGCAAGTGTATTGTTTTAAGGCTGGATTATGCATTTGTATAATATTTAAGTCTGTTCTTCATTTGTAAAATACACTGCTATGCTGCCAGTGGTCGTGTTCATGTTTGCTGTCAGTGTGGTTGTTAGGCTTTGTGAAGTCAGATAACAAAAATATATCCTGGGTATGTGGACCTTGCATAGTACAGGCCCCTGGTTGCTGTCAACTGGAATTTTAAAATGACTTATGTCACCCATTGGTCCAGTCCAGAGGCAGAAATCTTTTCAAATGTACCTGTCATTATCATCTAGATCCAGTGCCATCTCAGTGGTGAAAATTCTCAGGGTGTTAAGGGTACTTCGGCCCCTGAGGGCCATCAACAGAGCCAAGGGACTCAAGGTATGAGATTTCTATGAATGGACATGTAGTTTTAAAAATGACCTCATACTGACCTGATTCATTATCTGTTTGTAATCTCTCTATCTTTATAGCATGTGGTCCAGTGTGTGTTTGTTGCTGTCAAGACAATTGGAAATATTGTACTGGTCACCATGCTACTGGACTTCATGTTTGCCTGCATTGGAGTTCAACTTTTCAAAGTGAGAAGAGAATGAAATAAAATTGCATACTACAGAACTGTATTTGGTAATGTAAATAAACTTGAATAAAATAATCTGCATTCTCATAAAGACAATTTTGTTGCATTCTCAGGGCAAGTTCTATTCCTGCACAGATCCTGACAAAATGATTGAGGAAACATGCAAGTAAGGAATTTGTTGTTGTTGTTTTATAACAGTGATGCTGTGTTGTGCTAACGCCTTGTGCGTTGGTTTTCGATATTTGCTCAATGTATATTCTGCATTAAATTCAAAGGCAAAACTAATTCAAATTGATTTCAACTTGGAAATTAGAAAAAAAAAAAAAAATCAGAAAACAAGGCACTTTTAACTAAGGTCCTCATACAAGCTTTTTCCAGGGCTTTTCTCAGGTCTTCATGAGTAGATGAAAATTACTCAGTTCTCACCATGTGAGAGCAAGACTAAAATGCTATGTGACACCAGTGACCAGACACAGGCAACCTCAGCTGTGTAAAAAAAACAGACCAAAACTACTAATGGCATCCACTGAGAGGAGGTCAAAGGTCATCACTGACCAGCAATCAAGTCTGGTGGCCAGAGAAAGATCAAAGAGGACATTCACAACGGACACACGAGACTGAAAGTGCTTTCCATTTGGCTAATATGGCTCCTCATTTCCTTCATTCTCGTCTCTTCCCCATGTCTCAACTCCTCCCTGCAGGCATATGAGAGAGATGCAGGTACAGAGAAAATGTACTTACGAAGTAACTACTCAGGGCCCACACAATCTCAACTCTCAATCTGTAGAAATAACTCAGTATCAATTTAAAAGAAAAATCAGCTGGTGTTTGATAATAGCTGTTCCAACACTACACTAATATCATACATATATGCAGCATGAGGGCATCATAGAATCTGACTAGTAGAATTAACACAAATACATCAAAATTTGTTTATCACTAAAAGCTTAGATTGTTCTGAAACAAGTTAAATGTTGCTTGCAAAATGCGGATACGAAACTACGCACGGCCTCTACTCTGATAGCCCTCATTGTACCGGTGGCCCAGGCCACAAGTTTGATGAGATTGGCTCCTTAGGTTTGTTACATATGAACCACTGCGTGTCCAGATCTTCTCTTCTTCTCCTTCTTCTTCTTCTTCTTCTTCTTTATTATTATTATTATTATTATTATTATTATTATGCTTCTTTATAAAGCCCTCATATTACATGACTTTTGACATTTGACTCATTACTGCTGTAATATTATATGTGTGTATGTATATACTGTATGTATGCATGTATGTAGTGTTTGTATGTACAGGTATGTGTATGCATGTTATTCATGTAGTTACACTCATGTAGTTTACTTACTGCTGACCTTCACATTTAATCAAGAAAATTTAATTGTTTAAAATTATAGCATGGCTAATAAAAGATAAATTCAGTCAAGTTTTAGGACCAGAATTGTTCCACTGTATTTCTTCTCAGCATTTCTTCTTGCTTTACCATCTTCTTCATGATGTAAACATTTTATCATGGCCAGTACCGTGGCAGGTACATTGTTTGTACAATTTGACATGCCATGGTGAAACCATACCAACCATAGTTTCCATTACCATCATTATACCAGGGTATATTTTCTAAGGGTTTACAGTACGATCAGATCATCTGACCAGTAGATTTTGATCAAACCACTGTTGGGGTCTTTTGAAGAAAAACAGCTCCACAACATCAAAAATCCACTACCATACACAGATATAGTTGATATCTTAACTGTAAGTGCTTTAATTTGTTGTTGATTGACAGCAGAGGCTGCCAAACCAATTTTCCAACCAATTTTTTGCCAAAACTGTCAAACCATCCTTCTCATGACGCACAGGGTCAGTGTACACACAGATCCTCTTCCAGGCTGATTCTATATTGCTTTAAAATTTTGAATTATTGCCCTGATAGTGGAAATGGGTATTTTCAAGTGTTCAGAGATTTTCTTACACTCATTTCCTGATTTGTGCAGCACAGCAAGTTATGGTCACGCAATTCACTGTGTTCTTGGATCTTTCCCATAGTGGCCTGTGTCCACTTATATTTATAATGAAAGAGATGGTTGACCACTTAAGATTTTCAAAGCAAACATGTGAACTTCAAAATATAAAATATGACTGAAGAAATATTTTGTCTCCTCTGAAACACATTCAAGGGACAGAAATAGGAGTTACCATTTCCCTTTACATGACCTATATATACACCTGTTATCATATATGATTTAAGTTCCACATTTAGGTCATCCATTAATGAGACCTGTGGTATGTGGTTGAAAGCTCTGGAAAAGGTTAACAAGTGATTGAATTGTTTAAGTTTATGTTGTGAAAGTACTGTTTCCAAGGTAAAAAAACAAGCTTTGTAACATTCAATATTTCTTATCTGTCCAAACATGCAAATGTCATCATCACGTCAACAGGCCTTTACTGTGCTTAAAAAGTGTGTTCATTCTACCCCCCCCAGAGGCTGGTATATAAAGTACCAGGAAGGAGCACTTCATGAGGTGGAGGTCCACAAGAGGGAATGGACCAACTCAGAACTAAACTTTGACAACATTCTTAATGGCATGCTGGCTCTCTTCACCATTTCTACCTTTGAAGGATGGCCAAAGTAAGTACGTATCTGTTCTGTGCCAATTCTTTGATGAATTCTTCTTTCCATTAATTTCGGCATTGAAATCTTAATATTCTATAATCTGCTGCAAGCATCATCTAACCACTGTATATGTAGTTTAGTCACTGGTATGGAATCAACCCACAATACACTTTTTTAAAATTAATTTTTGGTGTATTTGTTTTTTTTTTTTTGTTACGGCTCAGTCAAAGGAAGGCCAGGACCCAGTTGCAGAGACAATGAAAAACCAGATTTATTAACAAAAGGAGTAGCAAAAATTCACCTTTGGCAGGGCAAAAACTCGTATGTGACAGAGTAAATAACTGAGAGTCACCACAATGGGGAAAAAGTACATTAAACTAAGACAAAAATAATAAATAAAAATCTAATAATGCCCGAAAGTACAAAATAAAGAGAACACAAAATCACCATACACTGGGAGGAATACCTTATTAACGGCAGACCAAAAGGCTGCGAGCGGCATGGAACTAAGACAATAGTCCGGCACAGGAGTCGAGCATGAGGTGGCTTAAGAAGCCGAGCTGATTAGCTGATGAGAGGCAGGTGTGGCTCATGAAACTCGCTCCCTGAGTGGATCGGTCCGCCTCTCTCTCACTCCAACCTGCTGAGTGAGAATGGAGGAAAAAAATGCAGTATCAGAAAGGGAGAAAAAAAACAAATGCTCGAGACCACAGCCATAACAATTTTTGTCTGTATAAATTGCATGTAGAATGTAGGGTGTAGAATTTTCGGTGACTTGTTTTACTTTTTATTATGTGTGGGGCCATAGATTGTGTCTCTGTTATTTACCTAGGATACTATATAAAGCCATTGATTCAAACTTGGAGGATAAAGGCCCAGTGTACAACAACCGAGTGGCCATCTCAATCTTCTTTATCATCTACCTCATCCTTATTGCCTTCTTCATGATGAATATATTTGTGGGCTTCGTCATCGTCACCTTCCAGGAACAAGGAGAGCAGGAATACAAGAACTGTGAACTGGACAAAAACCAGGTATGTTAAAAATGACTGGAAATGAAAGGAAGTCAAGGTAGAATATGACAGGTGTCGTATTGCAAAACTGAAGGTGCATATATGTAGGCTTACAGGCAGGTATAGGTACTCAGACTGACTTGAACAAGCAAGCAGACAGGCCGATTCATGTAATGTTAGAGGTAAACAGACTGGTAAGTTGAGGTAGAAATTCCACATTGCAGAATACAGGGTACAAGGACTTGAAAGCATGACATAGGCAGCATTGCAACTTTGAGGGGCTGTAATATGTATGGCTGATGCAGGAAGTAGAAACAGGTGGGCAAGAGAAAGAAAGTTGATGAAATATATCTAGGTTTTCTGTTATTCCTCTCTTGCTGACTGAAGGCTCATGGCTCATCCAATTGTTATTTCATCTTAAAAGTGTACTTGCTGTCACAGTGGTGGATGAAAAAGCTTTACAGTTTTATTGCATCTACACTGTGAACCTGGATATGTCATCGGGAGTTGAGGCAGTGTATTTTTAGTTCAATAACTCAAAAGTCAGGGGTTAGCAGAGCTTAAATATTTATTTTAACATGTACTTTTTGATTACGGTTAAATTAAAATGATCCAAATTAAGTTGTACACATCATTCTTGAGAGTTTGTAGCCTGGCTGATACTTTACAGTCATCCAGACCTAGTAATATTTTCTGAGTGACTTCAAAGGTATTGGTCAGTCCTTTGGGATAGCTCAGATGTAGTGCATGGATCAGGCCAGCCATTACCAGGAAGGCATTAGTAGGTCTAGTTAGGTTGACCACCACATCACCTTCTAGGATGATGGAGACTTGACATCCAATAAAACAACTTAATCATGAAGCAGCAAGCAAAGAATTTTAATGAGGGACTGATTGTAGGGCTGAACAATATTGGAAATTCCGTCTGTCCGTCTGTCTTCTCCCGCTTCATCCGGGGCCGGGTCGCGGGGGGAGCAGCCTGAGCAGGGACGCCCAAACTTCCCTCTCCCTGGACACCTCCCCCAGCTCTTCCGGGGGGATCCCGAGGCGTTCCCAGGCCAGCCGAGCGACATAGTCGCGCCAGCGTGTCCTGGGTCTTCCCCGGGGCCTCCTCCCGGTGGGACATGCCTGGAACACCTACCTAGGGAGGCGTCCAGGGGGCATCTATATAGATGCCCGAGCCACCTCAGCTGACTCCTCTCGATGTGGAGGAGCAGCGACTCTACTCTGAACTCCTCCCGGGTGACAGAGCTCCTCACCCTATCTCTAAGGGAGCGCCCTGCCACCCTGCGGAGGAAACTCATTTCAGCCGCTTGTATCCGGGACCTCGTTCTTTTGGTCATGACCCAAAGTTCATGACCATAGGTGAGGGTAGGAACGTAGATTGAGCGGTAAATCGAGAGCTTCGCCTTTCGGCTCAGCTCCTTCTTCACCACGACAGACCGGTACAGCGACCGCATTACTGCTGCCACTGCACCGATCCGCCTGTCAATCTCACGCTCCATCCTTCCCTCACTCGTGAACAGGATCCTGAGATACTTAAACTCCTCCACTTGAGGCAGGAACTCTCCCCCAACCTGGAGGGAGCAAGCCACCTTTTTCCGGTCGAGAACCATGGCCTCGGACTTGGAGGTGCTGACTCTCATCCCAGCTGCTTCACACTTGGCTGCGAACCGCCCCAGTGCACGCTAAAGGTCCTAGCTCGATGGAGCCAACAAGACAACATCATCCGCAAAAAGCAGAGACGAAATCTGCCGGCTCCCAAACCGAACCCCCTCCGGCCCCTGGCTGCGCCTAGAAATTCTGTCCATAAAAATATTGAACAGAACCGGTGACAAAGGGCAGCCCTGCCGGAGTCCAACGTGCACCGGGAACAGGTCCGACTTACTGCCGGCAATGCGGACCAAGCTCCTGCTCCGGTTGTACAGAGACTGTACAGCAGGGACGAAAACCGCATTGTTCCTCCTGAATCCGAGGTTCGACTATTGGCCGGATTCTCCTCTCCAGTAACCTGGAATAGACTTTTCTGGGGAGGCTGAGGAGTGTGATCCCCCGATAGTTGGAACACACCCTCCGGTCCCCCTTTTTAAAAAGAGGGACCACCACCCCAGTCTGCCAGTCCAGAGGCACTGTCCCAGACTGCCACGCGATGTTGCAGAGGCGTGTCAACCAAGACAGTCCTACAACATCCAGAGACTTAAGGTACTCAGAGCGGATCTCATCCACCCCTGGTGCTCTGCCACCGAGGAGCTTGCAAACTGCCTCAGTGACTTCAGTCCCGGTGATGGATGCACCGACACCCGGGTCCCCAGTCTCTGCTTCCTCTACGGAAGACATGACAGTGGGATTGAGGAGATCCTCGAAGTATTCCTTCCACCGCCCGACAATATCCCCAGTTTAGGTCAACAGCTCCCCACCCTCACTGTAAACAGTGTTGACAGAAAGCTGCTTCCCCTTCCTGAGGCGCCGAACGGTTTGCCAGAATTTCTTAGAGGCTGACCGGTAGTTCTCCTCCATGGCCTCCCCGAACTCCTCCCAGACCCAAGTTTTTGCTTCTACAACCGCCCGGGCTGCCGCACGCTTGGCCCGCCGGTACCTGTCAGCTGCCTCAGGAGTCCCATGAGCCAACAAGGCCCGATAGGACTCCTTCTTCAGCTTGACAGCATCCCTTACTTCCGGTGTCCACCACCGGGTTCGGGGTTTGCCGCCACGACAGGCACCGGCGACTTTACGGCCGCAGCTACGGGCGGCTGCGTCAACAATGGAGGTGGAGAACATGGTCCATTCGGACTCGATGTCTCCAACCTCCCTCGGAATCTGGTCGAAGCTCTCCCGGAGGCGGGAGTTGAAGGCCTCCCTGACAGCGGGTTCAGCCAGACGTTCCCAACAGACCCTCACAGTATGTTTGGGTCTGCCAAGCCTGTCCCGCTTCCTCCCCTGCCAGCGGATCCAACTCACCACCAGGTGGTGATCAGTTGACAGCTCAGCCCCTCTCTTTACCTGAGTGTCCAAGACATACCGCCGAAGGTCAGATGATACGACTACAAAGTTGATCATTGACCTCCGGCCTAGGGTGTCCTGGTGCCACGTGCACTGATGGACACCCTTATGCTTGAACATGGTGTTCGCTATGGACAAACTGTGGCTAGCACAGAAGTCCAATAACAGAACACCACTCGGGTTCAGATCGGGGAGGCCGTTCCTCCCAATCACACCCCTCCAGGTATCACTGTCGCTACCCACGTGAGCGTTGAAGTCCCCCAGCAGAACAATGGAGTCCCCGGTTGGAGCACTTTCCAGTACCCCTCCCAGGGACTCCAAGAAGGCCGGGTACTCTACACTGCTGTTCAGCCCGTAAGCCGAAACAACAGTGAGAGACCTATCCCCGACCTGAAGGCGCAGGGAAGCGACCCTCTCGCTCAGCGGGGAGAACTCCAACACATGGCGGCTGAGCTGGGGGACTATAAGCAAGCCCACACCAGCTCGCCGCCTCTCACCGCGTGCAACTCCAGAGTAGAAGAGAGTCCAGCCTCTCTCAAGGAGTTGGGTTCCAGAGCCCAGACTGTGCGTAGAGGTGAGCCCTACTATCTCTAGCCGGTACCGCTCAACCTCACGCACTAGCTCAGGCTCTTTCCCCCCCAGCGAGGTGACATTCCATGTCCCCATAGCCAGGATCGTCATCCAGGGTTTGGGTCGTCGGAGCCCCCGCCCACGACTGCCACCCATAACACAAGGCACCGGCCCCTTCTGAACCTTCCTGTGGGTGGTGGGCCTACGGGAAGGTGGGCCCACATCGCTCATTCGGGCTGCGCCCGGCCGGGTCCCGTGGGCAAAGACCCAGCCACCAGGCGCTCGCCTGCGAGCCCCAACCCCAGGCCTGGCTCCAGGGTGGGGCCCCGGTAACGCCGATCCGGGCGACGTACGCGTCCTTGGTTTACTGTCTTTCATAGGGGCTTTTGAACCGCTCTTGGTCTGACCCGTCACCTAGAACCTGTTTGCCTTGGGAGACCCTACCAGGGGCATCAAGCCCCGGACAACATAGCCTCTAGGATCATTCGGGTACTCAAACTCCTCCACCACGATAAGGTGGCGGTTCAAGGAGGAGAATACTGGAAATTATTTTTGCAATTCTGCAATATACTGTATATTGTGATATGAACAAATACAGGAAAATTCACTGAGATACATGCAGTGTGATTTTTGTGTGAATGTATGATATACAATTAACAGCCATTTTTTTTTCCTCCATTCTACTACATCTACCACATTTAGTTCGGCCCCATGCCCCTTCCAGAAATCAGACTGAACTTTTCCACACACCAGCAAGGGAAAGTGGAAAAGGTGAAGTGGTTTGAAAAAAACAACACTTTTCCAGAAAAGAAAAAAAGAACAAAAGGACTATTATTTAAATGTAATCCACCATTTTTAATGACGATCAAATGTCTCTTTAATGTGCGTGGTGGAAGGTACACACACACCTCCACTGTCATATTGTGTGTGTTAACCATTTTATTAATCATGCAGCAGCAGGTTGAGGTACTGCTGATACCTGGAATACACATGCTCAAAATCCATCTCTTGCAACTGAACGCCTACCTCAAGCATCTAGGCGACATCATCTGTGACATGGCCCATGTTTACAGGCGGATGATATACAGCTCTGTATTCACAGCGACCAGTTTGGTCTGTGCTTAGGAGTGTGAAAGAGTGCACCTGATCAGTTTGTCATACAACCAAAACAGAAAATGTCAAAAGTCATATCAGGCTGACTTTTCTTGTAGATTGGTAAATCAGAACTGTCTCAGTTTTCCGTTTCTATCCACTAGCATGCTGTGCTTGAGTTAAATTACCCCACTGACATGCCTTTTTGTATTTTGTACAGTATTGTACTCAACAAAATGTCCCATATTTTTACAGCAATTTTTTACAGTGTACCTTTACAGGCTCATTAACAGTCCAAAGCTCGACATGTTGTCATTCATATAAGCCAGTTAAGGTTATAATGCTGCTGTTAAGAGTTTCTTACCTTACGGCTTACAGAAAAACTGACCTCCACTCGACCCTGTCCTCCTCCCAGCAGATCCTGTGCACTGTCCTTGGTAAATAAATAATGATGGTGCCGTGCACGTGGCTGCTCCTCACAAGCTGCTCGAGTGGCAGCATTTTTCTTTGTATTATTGTATTTTTGTGTCTTTCCCATGTTTTCTCCATCACTGGTCTCGGTTGATTGTGCGTACGTATGGATGTACAACTGATGAGACTAGGGATTTGCTTTTTTCTACTTTGTGGATTACTTTCATCAACTTCAGGAGATCCACTGAACCTCTGGTCCATTGTTTACACACGGTAACAGCTGACTGTGCTGAGCAACCTGAGCATACTCCCAGTGGAAAGATCTGAGATCTCCAAGGAAATAACGATGCAAACCAGACTGCAGAGAGAGTACCAGGAGTGTAGTCTTATGTGTTTTTCTGAAACTTAGCGAATGGAGATCACGCTGGACTCGCATGTTACGCTGGACAATTTTCAACTGCTGAGAGCAGACAGCAGAAAGTGAGTGGTAAGAGGAAAGGTGGGGGCATAGCAATGTTTGTGAACAACAGAAGGTGTAACCCAGGGCACATCAGAGTAAAAGAACAGTGCTGGACCAGAGACATTGAGCTGTTAGCTGTTAGCATTCGGCCATATTGCCTCCCGTTATCGCGAGTACATGTACATCCCCTGCCAGCCGATGCAGCAGCAGTAGCATGTGAGCTTCTGCGCACAGTAGTCTCACAGCTGCAGACATCGCACTCCCAGGCCCTCCTCCTCATCCTCCACTCTACCCACTTTCACACAGTATGTAAAATGACCCACCAGAGACAATAGGACACTGGACTTACTGTATGCAAACACTAAGGATGCTTACAGCTCATCACCTCTCCGACCACTGGGCTGTTCTGACCACAATCTGGTTTATCTGCTCCCTGCATACATACCTTTGTTGAATAAACAACCACCAACCATCAGGGATGTGAGAAGATGGACAGAAGAATCCAGCACAGCACTGAGGGACTGCTTTGACACCACTGACTGGGATGTGTTGTGCAGTCCACTCGGGGAGGACATTGACAGACTATTTGCCTTATTGAACTATATTAACGATTACTCATTTATTTTCACTGCTGCTAATGTTTGCAGAAGAGTGTGTTGCAGCTCTTGAGATTTATTCAGTTTATTTCCAAGCTGCACTTCGTCATCCCAATATTACAATTTTGCAAGTTGTAATACACACATACAATACACTCACAGCACTTCTGTCATGATCAGATCCGTCTGGTCATGGCCAGGTCTTCTTTGATCCATTTGGGTATTAAACGCATTTAAATATTTGTGACAAGACTGTGGTATACAAACTCTACAAAAGAAAACTGGAGGCTTGTTTCATGCACTGGACATATGTACAGTCTTCTTCATCCATACTCCTATTTATGTTAAGCAGTTGCACAAACCCTTTTCTTTTTCTTTTTCCTTTTTTCTTGGACTTTTTCGTGGTGTTCAGCTCAATTCATCAATTTTAGCTCTTCTCCTTTCAGTCCAAAAGCCACCATCATATTTACTCATGTGCATGTGTGGAAGGTGTCTGTGGACACATGATTGTAGTATGTACTGAAGTGTGTTCACTGTCTGTGTGTCTGCGCCTGTGTGCCTCTTCCCCCTGTTGTCTGACAGGACATAAGGTCTCTGGCCAGCTAATCAACACATGCTAACGCTGCTGTTTTCTGCAGCAGTATTCCTGCAGGCTTGGTAGCAATGCTAAATGCATTACCAATTATTTTGACACATTTGGAAAACTATATTTTAACTTCTTATCCCTGAGCTTTTCAGCCATCCTTGTTTATATTGTGATTGCATTTGTTGCTATCTGCCTCCTGTTTTATCCCATGTTCACTCTGCCTAATCTTATCTAATCTGATCTAAGATACTGAACCCCCCCAAAAAACTGCCCTCGATGCTGTGTGCTGCTTTGGATGAAAGCGTCTACCAAATGATTATTGTAATTGTCTATCCCTGCATTTACCCAACCTTCTTTCTAAACCCCTCCAGCGCCAATGTGTGCAGTATGCTCTTAAGGCCCGTCCACTGCGATGCTATATTCCCAAGAACCCCTACCAGTATCAGGTTTGGTACATCGTCACCTCCTGCTACTTTGAGTACCTTATGTTCCTCCTTATTATGCTCAACACCATGTGTCTGGGAATGCAGGTATGAATACAACACACAACACATAAATATAACACACTGTCTATCTGTTTATGTGTAATAAAAATTGTGGAAAAATACTGAGAGCGTGGGAAGAGAGCAAAGTTATATAAGGGGCTTCAAAATATCCTGTCTTTTTTAATCACTGATGTAACATTTCTTATAAAACGTAATTTGTGTAATTTTTGCAGACTTTAATGTCATTATCACATCTTTTAGATTATGAGTTATGAGGATGAGTTTTTCGTGTGTAGTCAAAATGGTTTACTCTGTTGCTTTCAGTTCAGTTTCAAGGGCGCATAGTTTGCACGAGGTATTTTGTCAAATGAAACATAGCAGGTAATGCTACACAGCAGCTAATTGGAATTCTGTGCACTATATTGGAATGCAAAAAATCACAATATTAATTTTCTGACTTGGTGTGCTCATACTCTCTGACATTTTCAAAGTCCCAGGTTCAGTCCTAGATCAGAATTATATACATAAGTCAGATAATTTGGAGATGCACAAAATACATTTTTTCTTTTTATTAATGTACCAGCTGTTCATTATTCAGTTGGCTTTAACATTTGCCAATAAATCTGATGGAAAATTCAGGCAGGGTCTGTCACAATGACTTACACAGGGGGATGGTATCAGAATGACTTGCTGTCTGTTTGATTTTTTTGATACTACCATCATATATACAATTATATCATTCATAAAGTTGGGCTTGAGAACAGGAGTTTGTACCTGCAAATTCTGTGGCCTGAACATTTAGATTTCTGCCTTCACACTCAGCTTTGCTACTTTGTACATTCAGTTCAAGGCCCTCAAGGTACATGTTTTTATTTCTACTAGAAAATGTTGCCAAAGCACCCCTATTTACCCGCCTCCTGCAACATTCGTAAGGAGCTGTTGTCATCACGTGATGAAGTAAAAATTAAAATGCAAGCAAACAATTCAGAGCAGTGTGGGAGCTTTTTGCTCAATGAGTGCAGGCGTTCACTTCAATTTTAGCAGTTTTGACATGTAAAGTATGTCCAATAAATTTCCGAAAAAGCTTAATATGTCCCCTTCAGTAAGCTATAAAGAAAAAAACTTTTTCAAAAACAATTCAAGCAAACACTTCACTTAAGAAAATAGGAGTTATTATATTTTTGTATTTTTCATTAGTTTATATTTTTGTGTCATTTGTCTATTGTTTTTGGCAAGATTTAAGAAGTTCAGATATGTATTATCATATAAACACTTTGTGAAGGTATTTGACTCCTATAGACAATCCAGTTTTAATGAACATATGCACCAATGCCTCCTCATGCTTGTTGTGTTGCCATATTTGACCAAATTGATGAAGACTAACACTAAAGACATTTACTGTATATTTTTATTTTATTTTGCTTAGGTTTGTAAATACTCAATACAATTATAGTTATTTTTTTAAAGTGTTTTATTTTTATTTCAGTTATTCAAAATATTTTTCCACACCTTGTTTTAGTTTCAGTTTGTTTTTAGTTAACTTTAATAACCTTGCTTCATTATGCTCCTTTGGCATCAGGAAAAATAACTGTTGGAATTAAAATAAAATTGTTAAAAAAAGCTGGTTCTGTAAATTATGTGGTCAGCTAAATACTTCTGCGAGCTCCAGGCTGGTGAGAGGCAATAGAGACCTTTTGATTTTAAGTCCAAATGTGTGAACAGGACATGACAGACTGTGGGGAAAAAGCTGTCAGACAGTCTTGTGTGATCCTGACCTGGATGAACCTTTTGCCAGATGGCATGTATAGTACAAGTACAATCATTCTGGTTCACTTTATATTTATGCAATTGTCAAACTGTACATTTTCAACCCACAGCACTGTAACCAGTCAGACCATGTTACTCACCTGTCTGACATGCTAAACGTGATTTTCACTGTGCTCTTCACTGTGGAGATGATCCTTAAACTCATGGCCTTCAAAGCTAAGGTTAGTCAATATTCAATGTATTATTACATTTTCCAGATCAATCACATGAGGACTCACACTAATTCAGTGAAAGTAAAGTTACCAAAAAAGTTAAATTTTGCTTTGGGGAGACCCACTGTGATCCATTAAATGCACATTTCCTGTGGGAACAAATGCATACCTTTACTGTATGTAAGGAAAACACATACTTTCAAAAGTCATTTATACACTTGCTTACTTTTGTGAGGGTACCTCTTTTCGCATAAAAGTACATGAGAATGCTTGAGTGTGGTCATTATTAATGCAGTTCTGCAAGCATAAAGTCTGCATACTTTCTGTCTTTTTATCATTTTTCAGTTCTTCATTACCTAGAATCAAAAAACAGAACAAATACATAGTATTTTTTTTGTCATAGTCACAGAATGTCATTTGTCATTTTTCTTGCGTGCCAAGCTTCAAGAATTTAGGTCGTACATAATATTAATGGGTTTTAGTATGTAGGTAGTGTGTTGTTCATTACAGATCCGTTCATGCAGTTTGGTTGTGTTTGGTAATGGTTTCAATGTTAGTGCATCAGCAGCTGCAACCTCAACATTATGGCTTTTGACTCTGAAGAGTCCTTGTTGGGAATTGAGGATATGACCCATGCAGCTGCAGAGCAAGAGTAAGTTAGCTTGGAAAAAACACATCAAAACAGACTAGAAATAGCAGAACACTTGGTGAAAGCCCTGTTTAGAAAATATTTATTTAGGCCAGGAGAAGGAGCAAAAGAAGACAGCACCAGCAAGAGAAAGAAAAGGAAAGTGCAGATAGAGAAAAGGAGAAAGCACTGAATAGGGCCCACAAAAAGGATTTGGCCCAAGCTCTAGTGGACAAAGTTAAAAGAATGAGGTGGCAAACTGAGCCTAGTTCTGATATTAAGCAGGTGCACACTCTACTCAGCTTTCAATGACAATTTATTGGACATATTTTTAATTATTTTTTTTTTATGTTTGAGAGAATATTAATGGAAAGTAAATGGCCTAAAGAAAAATTGCCTCTTTAGATTCAGAGGGCTTTTGTGGGGGAGCATCATAGGGCAGCATCATAGGGCAGCATTGAGGAGACAACCAGGTTTAGACAGCAATGATTTGCTGGCATCTGAGATTGTATTCCAGAAACCTACAGAGGGACGTTCTGTGAATGTAGGTGACAACCTGGAAAATGATACGTGAATTTGTGGCAGAAACTAGAAGTAGCACTAGCTATTGTGATACCTTAACTTTCCGGTGACTGAGGGTGGCTTTGGCTCAGGAGGCAGAGCAGTTGTCCACATATCAGAAGGTCGGTGGTTTGATCCATGGCCTCAGCAGTCTACATGTCAAAGTATCCTTGGGCAAGATACTGAACCCAAAATTGCTCTCGATGCTGTGTCATCGGTCTGTGAGTGTGTTAATGCTTGTAATGAGCAGGTGGACTAGCTATCATATGAATGTGTGTGAATGGCTGAATGTAGGCTTGAGTTGTAAAATCACTTTGAGTGCTCGTCAGACTAGAAAAGCACCAAAAAATACAGTTACATACATTTACCATTCCAAAAAAAAAACTAAAAACCTAATTTAGCTTTGTAGTTTACGGTTGCTGTGCTACATGAAATAGACATCTCTTTGAATGAGTGTGAAGTAAGTAGCCTGAAATGTGCAACTGAGCTTGTTGATAGATTTGAGGTGGCTTATTGTGGTAAGAGTAGTGAGGTCAGGCTCTATTCTCTTCTCTTGCTTCAAGAATCAGGAGGGAGCTGTTGGAAATTTAGCTCCTGAGGAAACTTGGTGATCTAGTAGATACTTTCTCTTCTGAGTTGGAGGATCCAGAGTTTACAGTCCACTGAAAGTAGTAAACAGTTCAGTGATGACTGTGCAAAGACAGATTTTTCATTTATGGCACTACATGTGTGTATTTACAGTGTTTTATGTATATTTTGTAAGTTACTTTCTGAGAAAACCTGTTTTTTTCTGAAAAAAAACCAAACTTTTTGGACACACGTGTTTTTCATCAGATAGCAATGAGACAGCATATGTACATAGTAAAACACTATGGATATTTAATAATGGAAGTGTGATATAGTAATAGCTGTTGCAGTAAATGTCAGGCAGGGCCATGGCAGCTATAATAATAATCCGAAATCCAGGTTCAACCACAATCCATGGGAACCTTTAGAAGAGAATGCACAAAGACTCCAGGGAAGAAGGTAAGTCAGAAACATGCATTGGTAGGACATGAATGCATTTGGATGGACGGGGAGAGAAAACAGAGTTAGCTCAGTGTGTCACTGGAAGTCCCCTGACCCTATAGCAGCATAACTAAGGGCTAGTCGAAAGGCAAGCCTGAGCCAGCCCTAATTGTAAGCTTTATCAAAAAGGCAAATTTTAAGCCTGCTCTTAAATGTAGAGCGGGTGTCTGCCTCCTGCACAAAGACTGGAAGATGGTTCTACAAGAAGGAAGTTTGGTGGCTCAAGGCTCTGGCTCCCATTCTGCTTTTGAACACTTTAGGAACCATAAGCAAGCCTGCATTCCGGGAGTGTTGTGTTCCAGTGGGTCAATCGGGTAGTTTGAGCTCTTTAAGACAAGATGGTTCCTGACCATTTACGTTTTTGTAGTTAAAGAGAATGATTTTGAATTCTATTCTTTTTTTACAGGGTGCTAGTGCAGAATGGCTAAATATCTGAGAAATATGATCGCTTTTCCTTTTTTTTTTTGTCAGAACATGTGCTGCAGCACTCAGTTGGATTATTTAACAAATATGGGCCAGCCTGATAGTAAGGTATTACAATAATGTAGGCTTGAAGTCAAAAAATGCGAGGACTAGTTTTCCTGCATCATTTTGAGAGATGTGCCTGATTTTTACAACGTTATGTCAGTGAAAAAAAAAAAAAAAAATGTTTGAAGTGGGAGTCAAAGGACATATCCTGGAGTGGCAGCCTTAGGAGCAGGGAAGCCTCCCTTGGGAAATGGAGCAGACCGAAGGCAGTGAGACAGACAGAGACTTTTGTTAGGCTTGGCCTAAATTTGGAAACAACTGGACTCAATGTACAGACCAGGAGACAAGAGTAAGAAACAAAACAAAATTTATTAACCAAACAAAATACGTACTCATAAGGTGTGTAGATAACAAACATAACGCGCACTCGTAAGGAGTGGGAACTATAATAAAAAACACACTCAACAAGTGGAGAGAGAAACAAAAGGCGCACTCAACGAGTGAAACAAACAATTTCCCCACATAGGAGACTGAGGCTGGGCAAAGGCTGAACGTGGCTGGTGGCATTGTGAACAAACAAAGGACAGGTGAGGCAAAAGAAAAAGGTCTCCGAACAAACAGTGAGACAGCAACTAGGCAAGGACAGGAAATACTCACTAGGCACAGTTCTGGATAACTCATGGGAGAAAGCAGGATAATCCGGCGACCACTCTAGCTCAGTGTCTTCCTTAAGTACTGAGCCCTAATCAGGCTCATGCGCTCCAGGTGTGCTGCTGGAGAGGTGGGGCCAGCTGAGAAACTCCCAGCTGAGACAGACAGGGGAACAGACAGACAGACACATAAAACTAGGGCAAGGGAAAGAGAGAACACTAGGAGCAGACAGATCTATCGGATCCTCAAAACTTTGTTGTGAGTCCAATCAATTTGTGGGTTATGGAGCCTTAGCCAGGGAAACCCCAAAACCAAAGGGGATTGGGGAGTGGAAATAACACAAAGTGTGAGTGACTTTAGCCAGAAAACCACTGTTAAGAGCTCTGGTAACTGGAGTACAACAGGGCTCCAGCGACAGCTTACACTGCTCTGCAACCTCCTAATCAATGAAACTCTCCTCAGCCCCGGAAACCACTTGACCTTTCAACTGGGGCCAGAGAGAGAAAAAACTGAGACTCACTGGAGGTTGAAATTGTGACAGCCTCCTCAGGTGGACTCACCAATACCCCAGCAGCTATTGATTGATGACTCTTCTCTTTTGGCCACATCGACAAGACAGGATTCAGTGCCCCAGGTTTCCACAGTACAGACTCAGGCCTACATGGAGTCGTCACTGTCTCTCCATTTGGGGCAGACAGACTCCTCCTAGTTGCATACTTTAGTGGGTAGATCACTGGTTGTCCTCTTGTCCTTTAACTGCTCACTTAATCTTTTATAAAAACGTTCCAGAGTGCCTCCTCATTTTAACAGGACTCCGTCGCCAGTGTCCAAGTTTCCACTGAGTAATCTGCTACACTTTGGGTGTCCTCGCAGAGACTATCTTTGCATGGTTTGGGTTTTCAAACATAGACAGACAGAAACATTTCATACGACATATTTTTCGACTGACCTTCTGAGAAGAATGCCTCTGCCCACACTAGTGCTTCACTTCCCAGTAGCCCCAATACATAGCAAATCTTGTAAGCCTCAGAGGGAAAGGTTTGTGGTTTTGGGCTAAACATAATGGTGCGCTGGAGAAGAAGGGCTTTCCTATATGTGTTAAGACTGTCTTGCCAGGCAAAACGAAAATTCTTCCAAATTAGTGGAATGCCATGTCTTTTCAGCTTTTTGCGAAATTTGCTTTAATTTCGGGGTGGGGTATATTCCGTGGACCTAACCTCCTCTGTTTTATTATCATCTTTTTTAGAAGGGCAATAGAGTCAAGTGCCATACGCAATGAACCTGTAGCACTATTGACCAGATGATCAATTTGGGAGGGACTAAAGTTGGTCTTCTGTTGTATTGAGACATGGCATTGAATTAAATGCTAATGAAGTTATTAAATGATGGTCTGACAACAGAGGATTCTGTGAAGAAACTATCAAGTGTTCAGTTTCAATGGCGTTTGTCAGAACAAAGTCAAAAGTTTGATTAAAACAGTGTAGGTAGTGAGTAGGTCCATGTAATGAGGTAAATGTAGCACTAAGGCTATCATTATCAATGTCGACATTAACATTAAAATCACATACAATAATTACTTTATCTGTTTTAAGGACTAAAGCTGATAAAAACTCAGAGATTTCAGATATAAATTCAAAAATAACAACCAGCAATGCAGTATACTATAACAAATGAAATTGACTGCAGTGTTTTCCAGGTTTACTGTGAAAGATGAACTCATTCACTTGTTGGCTTCCGAACGAGTTGTAATTGAGCTTAGGTTAGGGTTGATTAATACGTTTGAGTCAAAAATGGCTGCAACTCCACCTCCTTGGCCGCTGCCTCAAGGATTGTGAGTATTAATTTAACTCAGGTGAGTGGCTTCATTTAGGCTAACATACTCTTCATGACACAGCCAGATTTCCACCAGACAAATAGGTCAATATTATGATCTGACATTAACTCATTTCCTAATACAGCTTTCAAAGACAGAAATCTGATGTTAAGCAGTCCAAACACACCCTGAGCCGGTCGCCAGCCGACTGCAAGGCAACATACATACAACCATTCACGCTCACACTCACACCTAGGGACAATTTTTTAAGTCACCAATCCAATTAACCTAATGAGCATGTTTTTGGACTGTGGGAGGAAGCCGGAGTGCCCGGAGAGAACCCACGCATGCACGGGAAGAACATGCAAACTTCACACAGAAAGGCCCTGCCCGACCCGGGGATCGAACCAGCGACCTTCTTGCTGTGAGGCACACGCAGCTGGTAGTGCGACCTTCTTGCTGTGATGCATGCGCACTACCTGCTGCGCCACCATGCCGTGATAATATTAAAATATTTCAGATATTAAAAGTTACACTAAGTTTAGCAACTTGTGAGTGCTGGTTTATAAGTGATTTGTTTTAATTGAGTAATGGAGTAACTGTCTCCATCTAAGGTGTGAGATTCTCATTAATTTCTGTGTTGATTATTGACCAGGCACACTAACTAGATTGCTAAGTAGGGCCTTTGTTGGGCTTTAACAAAACAGTGATTAACTGCTGCATTCATGCTAACTAGAAATAGGGGTGTGCCATATAATTCATTTTATGTTTCATGATGCCACAGGTATAAATTTTGATGTGATAGAATTTGTCACGATATGATTGTGTACAGCAGCAAAATACATGGCTGAAAGCAAATGTAACATTTCTGTCTGCTCCTCTGTGAAGGAGTTACGTCCAAGAAAGTCACAACTTTTGTAATGAGGAAGTAGTTTTATAATATAAATTAAAGAGCAGAAGCTCTACATTATACTACAAAGACCACATACTCACATACCACAACTAGCAAATATAATGACCCTGAGATGAAGTGCATTTGGCTTTGACAATGATTTGCAATATACAGTATGTGCGCATGCATGTGGATGTATACATTTATGAGAAAAGAGGTACACGAATGAACATATGTGTACATACTTGCATCATGGCATGTGACATCACAAGACACACACACATCCACACTTATCTTGTTTTCTTAAAGGGTTATTTTGGAGATCCATGGAACGTCTTTGACTTTGTCATCGTGATTGGAAGTGTTGTGGATGTGATGCTGAGTGAAATTGATGTGAGTACCATGCTTTGCTTTATCTTTCCTGTACTTTTTTGTCTCTCTTTCTCTGTCTTTATCTCTCTCTGTCTCTCTCTCTCTCGCACACACACACACACACACACACACACACACACACACACACACACACACACCTTGATAACATGTTCACATCTTTAATCATATTGATTAAATACTGAAGACACACAGGAATTTTTAGACATTTGGGTGCATTGCACTGACGACATTAATTTACTGGTCATAAACTGGATATTTTATTGCCTTTTAACAAGTTGTTTTATGCTGAGTACAACTGCAAGGAAGCCATGTGTAGTTGAACAAGCCATCCCTATTGTTATTTATCTCTTAAATGTTCCTCAAGTGTGGCCTGTGACAGAAACATTCACCAGTAGTCTGTACAAATTTTGTAAAAGCAATGCAATGAATACAATTAAAGACCAGAAGCCGCTTACAGCAGCTGCTTGTACATGTAAACATAGCCGAGTTCTAACACAAGTGTTTACAAAGTGGTTTACACATTACTAAATTAAAAATGATTGCACTACATAAACTAGTTGTTAGAGATTTTTTTTCTCTCTAACAAATGATTTACACCCAGTAACTGCCAGGTGTAACTGTTGTGCAGTTAACTGAACCAACTAACAAAGGCAATGTTAGAACACTCATATCTGACCCGTTTGAAGTAGTGAAGAGTTGAATATGACATATCTGACCTGGAATTTCATAAATGCCATTTAATAATACAAATTTTAAAGATTTAAAATTTACGTTTCACAAAAATAACAGAGCACACTTCAAAGTATGATCATATCTTCTCACAGTTCTGTTGATAGTGTGTTCTATCTATTTGGAATTTTCAGACTTCTAATTGTTTCAAAATTTCTAAATTGGACTGTTTATGTATTTGATCACATGGATCACAGTGTTCAGGATCTAGTATTTTGCTCTGGTATCATCTGGTATCACTGTCCAAGGTGGTGCTGCACATTTACCATTTGTTTTAGTGTGATTTTGTGCTTTTTGCATGTTTCTTTCATCACTAGTCTTGGTTGATCATGTGCACCTTTGAATGTACAACAGGTGAGACAGTGACATGCTTTTCACTCTTTTCTGGACTATTAAAAACCACAATGGGAGATCTATTCAGCCATGGCTCTCTTGCTTACACATGGGAACAACTGTTAGTACTGTGCAACATGCAGGTATCCCCAGCGAAAAGACTGTATATCCCCGCGGAAAAAGGGAGACGGAGGAGGGGATGCAGAGCTGGAGTGCAGTGAGAATTGTGAGAAGAAAGGATGATATAAACCATCCATACCATCTCTTATTATGGGGAACTTGAGCGCTCTCTCCCAAATAAGATAAGAGTGTTGTGTAATTGTGCTGCAGAAGGAGTAGGATTGTGCTACACAGAGAAGTATCTGAATTAACTCACTCTGAAGAAGAAGAAGAAGAAGAAGAAGAAGAAGAAGAAATCCCTTTATTAGTCACATTTACACACAACATGCAGAGTTAGGAGGGGAAACTGCACACGCCATGCATATGTGGAATTTATTCTCTGCCTTTAACCCATCCTTGGACTGTCCTTCCTCCGCGGCGGACCAGGAGTGGTGGGCTGCCAGCCGACCGGCGCCCGGGGACCAGTTCCTGTTGTCACCATTGGTCAGGTGGTGATCTTCTTGCGTGTTTGGTTGCACATTTTGCATTGGATGGCTTTCAACTTATGGGAGTGGACAGGTGAGCCAAGGAGAGTTATAAGAAGAAGGGTGGGGGCACGCCGAAGTTTGTGAGCTACAGGTTTAACCCAGGGCACATTGGTGTAAAGGAGCAACGCTGCAGCTGTTAGCATTTGGCCATATTACCTATTTCCTACCGAGGGAGTTACCGAATATCATTGTGATAACGGTGTAATAACGGTGTATATTGGCCACACAGCTGCAGACATCACATTCCTAGGCCCTCCTCCTCATCTCTGATAGATCTTTTTCTCACCTGGAGAACACTGGGAGTATGGTAAGGGTAATGGTTTTTGACTTCTCCAGTGCTTTCAACACAATCTGACCATCACCATTCAGAAGGAAGCTGGAAGAAGCTGTAGACTACCATCTGGCTGCTTGGATCAACTACCTCAGCAACAGACCACAGTTTGTGAGGCTTGCAACTGTGTGTCTGATGTGGTAGTTTGCAGCACGGGGGCTCCACAGAGTACAGTGCTCTCATGTTTTCAGATGAGACAGCCATCACTGAACATGTATCACAGTGGTATGAACTGAAATACAGGGAGGTCATCACCAACTTTGTCGAATGGCGTGAACTGAACCACCTTCAAATAAACACCAACAAGGCAAAGGAGATAATGATAGACTTCTGTAGGAAGGTGCCACAGACTACACTGCTGAACATACAGGGATTGGACCCTGGCTCTGTACTGGACTGCCCTCTGGACACCTTTGAGAAGGTGGGTGAGAGGAGGATGTTAGCCAAGCTGACATCAATCAGAAACAACCCCTGTCCTTCAGCAACAGACGGCTGCATCCACTGTGTAAGAAGTAATGCTAAATAATGCTATCACAACGTCAGACCAACTTTTTGCACCACTCTGTTATTTATGTTAACCTTTGCTAAGATCCATTACATCTGTGTGACTATCTTGTGTAATATTACATATTTTTTTTACTGTCCTTATGGATTTTTTTTTTTTTACTATACCGTGCTTTGTAGTTTTTACTGTTATATATTTTTTTACCACGTTATTTTATTATCCATATCTTCCTCATGTAATCCAAAATTTTCCATTGTGAAAGTATCCTTCACAAGGCAATATTATCCTTCATAGGGCACTCTGCTGCTCCTCATTCGAATATCATGCAATCAGGCTTACTGATCCCTCTAAGCTGTATATATTGGTTGTATATCGCCCACCTGGGCTACTGGGGAACTTTATAACTGAAGTGGACATGCTACTCTCAACCATTCCTAAAGATGGCACCCCACTGATTGTCATGGGTGTCCTTGAACCGACACCTTATCGTGGTGGAGGAGTTTGAGTACCCGAATGATCCTAGAGGCTATGTTGTCCGGGGCTTAATGCCCCTGGTAGGGTCTCCCAAGGCAAAAAGGTTCTAGGTGACGGGTCAGACTAAGAGCGGTTCAAAAGCTCCTATGAAAGAAAAGCCATCAAGGAAGCGTAGGTCGCCTGGATTAGTGTTACCGGGGCCCCACCCTGGAGCCAGGCCTGGGGTTGGGGCTCGCAGGCAAGCGCCTGGTGGCCGGGTCTTTGCCCACAGGACCCGGCTGGGCGCAGCCCGAACGATCGACGTGGGCCCGCCTTCCCGTAGGCCCACCACCCGCAGGAAGGTTCAGAAGGGGCCGGTGCTTTGTGGTATGGGTGGCAGTCGTGGGCGGGGGCCCCGACGACCCAAACCCTGGACGACGACCCTGGCTATGGGGACATGGAATGTCACCTCGCTGGGGGGAAAGAGCCTGAGCAAGTGCGTGAGGTTGAGCAGTATTGGCTAGAGATAGTTGGGCTCACCTCTACGCACAGTCTGGGCTCTGAAAACCAACTCCTTGAGAGAGGCTGGACTCTCTTCTACTCTGGAGTTGCAAGCGGTGAGAGGTGGCGAGCTGGTGTGGGCTTGCTTATAGCCCCCCAGCTCAGCCGCCATGTGTTGGAGTTCTCCCTGAACGAGAGGGTCGCTTCCCTGCGCCTTCGGGTCGGGGATAGGTCTCTCACTATTGTTTCGGCTAACGGGCCGAACAGCAGTGTAGAGTACCCGGCCTTCTTGGAGTCCCTGGGAGGGGTACTGGAAAGTGCTCCAACCGGAGACTCCATTGTTCTGCTGGGGGACTTGCTCACAAAGGCAGCGACAGTGATACCTGGAGGGGTGTGACTGGGAGGAACGGCCTCCCCGATCTGAACCCGAGTGGTGTTTTGTTACTGGATTTCTGTGCTAGTCACAGTTTGTCCATAACAAACACCATGTTCAGGCATAAGGGTGTCCATCAGTGCACGTGGCACAAGGACACCCTAGGCCGGAGGTCAATGATGGACTTTGTAGTCATATCATCTGATCTTCAGCGGTATGTCTTGGACACTCGGGTAAAGAGAGGGGCTGAGCTGTCAACTGATCACCACCTGGTGGTGAGTTGGATCCGCTGGCAGGGGAGGAAGCGGGACAGGCTTGGCAGACCCAAACGTACTGTGAGGGTCTGCTGGGAACATCTGGCCGAACCCGCTGTCAGGGAGGTCTTCAACTCCCGCCTCCGGGAGAGCTTCGACCACATTCCGAGGGAGGTTGGAGACATTGAGTCTGAATGGACCGTGTTCTCCACCTCCATTGTTGACGCAGCCGTCCGTAGCTGTGGCCGTAAAGTCGCAGGTGCCTGTCATGGCGGCAACCCCCGAACCCGGTGGTGGACAGCAGAAGTAAGGGATGCTGTCAAGCTGAAGAAGGAGTCCTATCGGGCCTTGTTGGCTCATGGGACTCCTGAGGCAGCTGACGGGTACCGGCAGGCCAAGCGTGCGGCAGCTCGGGCGGTTGTAGAAGCAAAAACTCGGGTCTGGGAGGAGTTCAGGGAGGCCATGGAGGAGGACTACCGGTTGGTCTCGAGGAAATTCTGGCAAACCGTTCGGCGCCTCAGGAAGGGGAAGCAGCTTTCTGTCAACACTGTTTACAGTGAAGGTGGGGAGCTGTTGACCTCGACTGGGGATATTGTCGTGCGGTGGAAGGAATACTTCGAGGATCTCCTCAATCCCGCTGTCATGTCTTCTGCAGAGGAAGCTCGATTCATCCATCACTGGGGCTGAAGTCACTGAGGTAGTTAGCAAGCTCCTCGGTGGCAAAGCACGGGTGGTGGATGAAATCCGTTCTGAGTACCTCAAGTTTCTGGATGTTGTAGGACTGTCTTGGTTGACATGCCTCTGCAACATCGCATGGCAGTCAGGGACGGTGCCTTTGGACTGGCAGACTGGGGTGGTGGTCCCTCTCTTTAAAAAGGGGGACCGGAGGGTGTGTTCCAACTATCGGGGGATCACACTCCTCGGCCTCCCAGGGAAAGTCTATTCCAGGGTACTGGAGAGGAGAATCCGGCCGATAGTCGAACCCCGGATTCAGGAGGAACAATGCGGTTTTTGTCCCGGCCGTGGAACACTGGACCAGCTCTATACCCTCCACAGGGTGCTTGAGGGTTCATGGGAGTTTGCCCAACTAGTCCACATGTGTTTTGTGGACTTGGAGAAGGCATTCGACCGTATCCCTTGCGTCATTCTGTGGGAGGTGCTCCGGGATTATGGGGTTGGAGGCCCTCTGTTGAGGGCTGTACAGTCCCTGTACAACCGGAGCAGGAGTTTGGTCCGCATTGCCGGCAGTAAGTCGAAAAAGTTCCCGGTGCACGTTGGACTCCGGCAGGGCTGCCCTTTGTCACCGGTTCGGCTCATTATTTTTATGGACAGAATTTCTAGGCGCAGCCAAGGGCCGGAGGGGGTTCGGTTCGGGAGCCAGCAGATTTCGTCTCTACTTTTTGTGGATGATGTTGTCTTGTTGGCTTCCTCGAGCCAGGACCTTCAGCATGCACTTGGGCAGTTCACAGCCGAGTGTGAAGCAGCTGGGATGAGAGTCAGTACCTGCCTCAAGTGGAGGAGTTTAAGTATCTTGAGATCCTGTTCACGAGTGAGGGAAGGATGGAGCGTGAGATTGACAGGCGGATCGGTGCAGCGGCAGCAGTAATGCGGTCGCTGTACCGGTCTGTCGTGGTGAAGAAGGAGCTGAGCCGAAAGGCGAAGCTCTCGATTTACCGGTCAATCTACATTCCTACCCTCACCTATGGTCATGAACTTTGGGTCATGACCGAAAGAACGAGGTCCCGGATACAAGCGGCTGAAATGAGTTTCCTCCACAGGGTGGCAGGGCGCTCCCTTAGAGATAGGGTGAGGAGCTCTGTCACCCGGGAGGAGCTTAGAGTAGAGTCGCTGCTCCTCCACATCGAGAGGAGTCAGCTGAGGTGGCTCGGGCATCTCTACCGGATGCCCCCTGGACGCCTCCCAAGGGAGGTGTTCCAGGCATGTCCCACCAGGAGGAGGCCCCGAGGAAGACCCAGGACACGCTGGTGCGACAATGTTGCTCGGCTGGCCTGGGAACGCCTCGGGATCCCCCCGGAAGAGCTGGGGGAGGTGTCCAGGGAGAGGGAAGTTTGGGCGTCCCTGCTCAGGCTGCTCCCCCCCCCCCCCGACCCGGCCCCGGATGAAGCGGGAGATAATGGATGGATGGATGGATGGACAAACCCCATGCGGTCGACTTCCTTTCGTTGTTGTCCTCATTTGACCTCAAACAGGCTTCCAACCCTCCCACACACAAAGCGGGCAATACTCTCGACTTAATTGCAAAATGAAACTGCTGCATGGCTAAGCTAACTGTCACCCTACTACATGTATCAGACCACTTTCTTATTGAATTCTCTGTATCCTTACCAGAGCATCCTCAAGCTCCACCACAAATGGTCTCCTTCAGAAAAAAACCTCCGATCCCTCACACCGGCTCAACTTTCAGCTGAGGTCTCAGCAACCATGCCTCCTCACAGTGTTTTCTCCTCACTCCCTGTAAATGAGGCAACAGACACACTCTGGTCTTCACTAACCACCTCTCTAAACAATCTATGTCCACTCTCATCCAAATTTGCTTGTAAAACCCCAACCAGTTCGTGGTTCACCGGTGTCATCAGAGAGCAACGGGCAGTGCTCAGAGCAACTGAGAGAAAATCGAGCAAAACCAGAGATCCCTCTGACCTCAGTGACTATCAGAATCTCCTGTCTGCATTCTCCTCCCACCTGCAAAGTGTCAAGTCCACTTATTATCAGGAGAAAATCAGTAGCGGCAAAGACGCTTAGAAACTATTTTCTGCTTTTAACTCACTACTCAACCCACCACCGCCTCCACCCTCAACTTTGCTCACAACCAATTAATTTGCTTCCCTCTTCTCTTATAAGGTTTCGACCATCAGCAACCAGTTCTCTGAGCGTGACCAACTCAGTAGGATACCACCAGCTAACAGAGCTTCACTCTCCTCATTTTCCCATGTCACAGATGAGCAAGTCTCCAACCCTCTACTCCACTCTTGCCCTACTACCTGTCCACTGGACCCCATACCCCCCGACCTCCTGCAGGCCATCTTGCCCACACTTATCCCTGCTGTCACCCACATGATTAACTCCTCACTTACAACAGGTGTGTTCCCCACTGCTTTTAAACAAGCCTGAGTAACCCTACTGCTAAAGAAACTTACACTTGGCCCAGCTCAGGTTGAAAATTACAGGCTGGTTTCACCCCTCTTTTTCCTTTCCACGACTCTTGAGCGCACAATCTTTAATCAGGTCTCTCAATTCCTTTCTGATAACAACCTGCATGATCCCAGCCAATCCCGTTTGAAATGCAGACACTCTACGGAGACAGTGCTTTTATCTGTAGTGGAAACACTACGATCAGCTAGGGCTACTGGTTAATCCTCTGTTCTACTATTACTCAACTCGACTCGATCGGCTGCCTTTAACACGGTTAACCACCAAATCCTCCTCTCCACAGTCGCTGAGCTTGGCTTCTCAGGATCTGCTCTCCGCTGGTTTGAGTCCTACCTCTCAGGGAGATCCTTTGCAGTGTCCTGGAGGGAAGGAGTGTCTAAATCCCATTGCTTGTCCACAGAGGTACCTCAAGGGTCAGTGCTTGGAGCCCTTCTCTTCTCAATATACTCCACCGCACTTGGTGCAGTCATCCGCCTACATGGCTTCTCATACCATTCATACGTTGACGATACCCAGCTCCTCCTTTCGTTCCCGCCAGACGACCCCGCTGTCTCGGCTTGGATATCGGCATGCCTCACCGATATCTCAGCATGGATGAAGGAGCAACACCTTCAGCTTAACCTATCAAAGACTGAGCTCCTTGTCATCCCAGCCAGTCCCTCTATACAACAACAGATCAGTATTCAGCTTGACTCAGCTCTGCTCACTCCTGCAAAATCTGCCAGAAACTTGAGTGAGATGATTGATGACCAACTAACTTTTAAAGAGCATGTCACCTCTGTCGCTCAGTCATGCCCTGTACAACATCAGGAAGATCAGACCCTACCTGTCTGAGCATGCAACACAACTTCTAGTACAAGCGCTGGTACTATCGCGCCTCGACTATTGTAATTTCTCACTTGCAGGGCTCCCAGCATGCCTGTTAAAACCTTTGCAGATGATACAGAATGCGGCGGCTCGCCTGGTATTTAGTTAAATACCATGTCACTCCGCTGTTCATATCCCTCCACTCCACTCCACTCCACAAATATGCATGGTTTAATGCACCCAGTGATGTTCAGCTGGAACTCACTGACCTGCAGTCTGATGCAGTACTGGCAGAGCACTTTAAGTCAGAATCATTGCTGGATTTCTACTCTTCTCTCAAGGAGAACTTTCCAAACATGAGGAAACATGCTCAGAAGATGTGATGAAGTTTACCAAATCCGGATACAGATCCTCTCTCACTGATGATCATCTGTCGGCTGTGCTTTGCATCTCCACCTCAGATATTCAACCTGACTTTGATACATTTGTTAAAGCTCAACGGAGGCTAGATTTCTCTCACTGAACAAGAAAAAAGAACTGAAAAACATTAAAATGTGGGAAATGGTGGAAGCTACAAATGTAGGCATGCAAAGGGCATGATAAGAACTAGTGCACTTTTCACCTTTTTTTTTTGCACAGTTCAATGACAATCATAATGTGACAGGTCTTATGGGGTACAAAGACAATTGATGTGATGTCTTTAGAAAACTAAGAACCTCCTTGTTTTAACAGTATATGAAACTCAAAATGCGTTTTGGGGTCAATGTGACTGAAAATTATCACAAATGTAATGAGTCACAAATGTTTCACATGTTGTTTACCATTGTTTTGGAAATTTGAATGAATAAATTACATTATTGTGAGGCAACCTCACTTTTTCATTGCCAAACATAACATATACTCTTACCAGCTTGTCAAAACAATGCTATTTTAAATAGAAATAAAATTAATATTATGCAGAATTGAATTCTGCCTTTTGGCCCAGCCCTCCACAATATTTTCTTTTTCTCATCTGACCCCTTGGGAAAAATAATTGTCCACCCCTGGTATAAAATATACAATGGAAACAAATAAAAGAGGTATGGACACCACAGCAGGTGTAATAAGCAACATTAGACCTCAGACATGAGATAACAGCCACTTTAACAGCAGAATAAAATATCTCCAAAGCAGAAAACACAGAGTTGTATCAGCAGCATAAACTACATAGTAGCTGCAGCCCTTCACACATATAAGGACAAAGAGAGCTACTAGAAGTGCAACACTTCTGATAAAACTACTCAAGTAAAAGCAAAATTACTGATTTAAATTACTGTTTTTAAAAAAATACTTGAAAAAGAAAAAAAGTACAGGAGTACATGGGAGTGATGTTCAGGCTTAACCTTGGAGATGTTTACTAGACTCAAAAATGCAGACCGGTAGGCGGAATGAATGAACAAAAGAAAATATATTGTACAAAAACTCTTAAACCCAAAGAGCTCGCTTAAGGAGTGGACTTGAAACAAATACAACTGGAGGGGTTGAGGCAGAGCGAGACACTGGAGCATATCATCTCCAGACTCCTCCCAATGTTTGACCCCTTCCAGTTTGCCCTCTGGCCTAACCACTCCACTGAGGACGCCATCTCCTCCACTCTCCACCTGAGCCTCGCTCACCTGGAGCAAAAAAACACTCCTGGGGGATGCTGTTTCTGGACTTCAGTTCAGCATTCAACACCATCATCCCACAGCATCTGGTAGACAAACTGGGACCCATGGGGTTCAGCACCCCCCTGTGTAACTGGCTGCTTGACTTCCTCACTGAAAGACCTCAGTCGGTGCGTGTCGGACAGAACACCTCCCATGTCATCACCCTAAGCACCGGCTCCCCTCAGGGCTGTGTCCTGAGCCTTCTGCTGTTCACCCTGATGACACATGACTGCGTCCCCAAGGCTGCCACCAACCACTTTGTGAAGTTTGCAGACGACATAACAGTGGTGGGCCTCATCAGGGACGACAATGACCTGGCCTATAGAGAGCAGGTGGAGCAGCTGGTGGGCTGGTACAAAGACAATAATCTGATCCTGAACCTAGACAAAACCAATGAGATCATTGTTGACTTCAGGAAGAACCAGCCCTGTCACGCTCCACTTCTCCTCAACAACACAGCTGTGGAGGTGTTCAGCAGCATGGCTCCTGGGGGGTGCACATCACAGACAACCTCACCTGGTCTGTGGACATGGCGTCACTGGTGAAAAGGGCACAGCAATGCCTGCACTTTCTGCACAGGATGCGGAGAGTCCACCTGCTCCCACCCATCCTCACTACATTGTACAGGAGCACCATAGAGAGCATTTTGACAAGCTGCATTTCTGTGTGGTGAGGAGGCTGCAGTGCTGCCGACTGGAAGAGTGTGACGAGAGTGGTGAGGACAGCAAAACAAATCATTGGGACTTCTCTCCCCTCCATTCAGAACACTGCACCAAAACGCTGCATGTCCTGTGCCGATAACATCATCAGGGACTCCTCACACCCCCACCATGGTCTGTTCTCCCTGCTGGCCTCTGGAAAGAGGTTCTGCAGCATTCGATGCAGGACCACCAGGTTCTGCAACACCTTTTTCCCTCAGGCCATCAGACTGCTGAAATCTAAATGAACATCTTTGCACCACTGTTGTCACCTTAGGTCATTCTACTCAAATGCACTTTAAAATGACTTCAATTGTATATTTCACTTACTGCATATCCCTGCTGCTATTTTTTAACTCAATTGCTACTGTTCATTGTACACACTGTTTATTTTGCATACTGTTTATTTACACACTGTATATACCATAATTATTCTGCTGTTTACTTTAACATTCTTTAAGGAACTGTACATATTTTTCACTTTTATATTTTTTTTATTTATATATACTTTTAAACTTGAAAAGACCCTCTGTGCTCTCAGTTCATTTTTCTTTCCAAATATGGTGAACCCAAAGGATACCTGCCACCTGACCACGCCCACCTTACCTGCTGGGTAAAGGGGCGGAGACTATAAATTGTTTGCTCACCCTGCCATTCATCCTTTGCACTCCCTGCCAGCACTCCAGTATATCCACATATCTTGATGTGTGCGTCTTCAACGTTAACGTGAGTGGTCAATTCATCATGTTGATTGTTTATTTGTATTAGTGGTGGAGAGATGAAGCTTCTTGAAGCCTTGAAGCCTTCCAGCCAAAAGGTTCACAAAAAGGTTCATTTCTCAAGGCTTCATGTGCACACAAACCCCCCTGCTGGTCAAAGACTGTTAAACAGCCAGATATATTATAGGTGGTGATGCGTCATACCATGCCGACGCTTCGGAGCGGAACCTATAAATTATAAGTAATTGTAATTGTAATTTTATCAATTTGCAATGCACTCAAGGCTGTCCTGCAACAGTGCAGCCATGGGAATGATTGCCAAGTAAAATAAATCAATTAATCTTAATAAATGCATTTCATGTATCGTTCATGTATTCTTTCATATAAATAAAATTTAGATTTTTGTTAGATTGTTTAGTGTATTATGGGTATGTAACATGACAATACAATGGAATCCAATATTACTTGTCAAATGTTTATCAGTGAATAATTTTGTCAATGTTTGAATAGCTCATAATGACAGGGGAACAATTGCTTTCAAACTGTTGCAGTGTTTTAACAAGGCAAGGGGCGGTGGACGTGCTTGTGAACATGAAGAGGGCAGTGAATTTGATTTAAGGATTTCTTTAATTTTTATTCAGAAACAAAATATGCCACATTCCCCTCATTATTTTCATGCAAAGCACAAGAATGCCTCAGCATGGATGAAGGATCCTTTATTGATCACAGCACAACACAGATGAGGTGTTGTTGTTGTACTGCAGTTCTTTAGCACACAACAAACACTTCACCTTGGATTAAAAGAAAAGACAGTGAAAGATATAGTACATTGCATAACAAACACAAAACACATGTAATAATGTTACTGAAAGTGTACTTATTTTATTGGGAGAGATCAGATCAAAATGTTCCCACACGGGAAAAACTTTCTCTTTCTCACAGGCTCCATCAAAATGCACCTCTATGTCACACACAAACCAACAAAATCTCCAACACTAACCCACGAAGTGCGAGCGGTTCCACTGCGGTATATAAATCGCGCCGATACTTGAACCAATTCCTGAACCAGCGAGGCTTCAAACGTTATCAGTGACGCCATTCACCCTAAACAACACAAGCGTCGATACGCGCTTCACTAAACACTTCTTCTCGACACACGCTCCGAAGTGTCGGCACAGTACGACCCATCACTAATTTGTATGCCTTTTGTGGTGGCTTTGTTGACATGTGCTCTGCTGCCCTAATCTCTTTGTTCCCAGACATGTGCCAGGAGCCATGTAAGAAGAATGTTTGTTGCTTGACTGTTTGACTGTTTAGTTGTGAATTGTTTATTTACACATAGACTTATTTGTTGTTTCTTGTTTAATTGACCACTCCGCTGTTTAATTGTAATTGTATTGTCTCTTTGTTTATCTCTTTTCTGAGGCAGCACACACAAACAAACTGTGATAAAGATATTAAGAAATCATAACCATGAAAGACCAAAGTAAATTTTGTCTATGTCTATCTATGCCTATGTCTAAGCTTATAGTAGAGCTTATAGATAACACAATATCATTAACCTGTCTCTGCTTTGGTCACTTGAAGCACAAAGGTCTGATTAGGAATGATGCAATGATTCTTATATCCTTGCTGATGTCATGGCCATGTTGTGGGGCTTCCCATGTGTCCCGGTGGCTCTGGTCCAATGGGAATATAGGATTTAAATTCAAACCAAATCACACACTCAGATGAGATTTGCAAGGCCTGATGGAATTTTGGTGCTCTGACTTCTGTGTCTTGAGCTGAGTGCATGTTTCTGTGTTCCCAGGATATTAGATTGATTGTGTGTCCCATGCCGTTGGGCTTTACTTTGTTAGTTTTCTGCCACTGCAGTAAAGCCATTAAACTGTGCTTTATATGTGATAACAAGACAGTTAGTGTGTCACTCCATGACTTTGCTTTGAGTGCCTTTCCCTTTCTCTTTTACCAACCCACACATGCACACATCCATGTGCCTTTACAGGCACTCACAAACACACCTAAAAGGCACAGATAGCCGTGGCATACCCAGCTTTTCTTCCCACCATCTTATTGACAGTCTTGAATCTTCCATCTTGCCTTCTTTCTCTTCCCTCTCCTTTCCACTCGCATGTATGTGCACACACATTCAGGTGTAACACTTGTTAGTTGTTCAAGCTGCTTGTGGTGTAGTTGTACTTGGACAATAGATGTTTATTGATTGAAAGATTATTGCTGTTGAACCTAGTTCAACAGAGTAGGTGCCTGTTATTATTTGTGCGTATGTGTTATGGTTACAACTGTTGTGAGGGTCAGTGCTCAAATTCAACTCTTCATTGTTCACCTGATAAATATAAAAAGATATTTGAATTTTCAGTGAACCTGTATCTACAGTTTAGTTTTTGGTCCCTGATCACATGGTAGTGCCCTGTTTTTATTATTTCATTCATATTAAGCTATTGATAACAATAACTATCCTTAACATCTGCTGATAACCAAACCTGCTCCTAAGCTGGATAAGATAGGACTTGATCCCACACCAGGGAAATTTAGTTGTTACCAGGCCAATGGCATAATCATAGGGGTCGCGTGGGGTCATATGGAAACATCAAAATCTTACTGAACACCTTCCCTAGATCATGATACTCCTCTTGAATGGTGGACAAGTTGGCAGACTTGCACCCTTTGTAGGACAGAAGCAGACTGCAAAAGATGTGAATGACAAAATGGACTCCAACTTGAAACTCAGGTTTCAAGCAGACCAGTCAGACTTGGGAATTGTGTACCGTTAACCAGGGATGACCAAGCACAGAAAATGTGTGGTGAGTAACTCAGGCCAAAGAGCTGAAGGGGACAGTGAAGGGGGAGAGGGAAAGAGAAGAGATGTAAGCAGAGAGCATTGGTTGGTTGTAATATTAGAGTTGAGTTAATGACTTGAGTATTGTCAGAGAATGTGCGCTGGGGCTTCTGGCTGTGTTGCTGGGTGGCTGGGTCAAGGGGTATGTCACTTGCCTCTCTGGTGGCCCAGTCTGGTCTCATTCCTCATTGCAGTATAAATACAATATTAACCTCCTAAGACCCAAACTCTTGCATGACATGCATTTTTAATTTCTCTTTGTGTTCTTTAAGGATTCTTCAGTTTGTTAACGCAAATAAATCAGTCCCATGAAAGATGATCCCCCAGAAGTCAAAGTCAGAAGAACAAAAAAAAACTCAGCTTAGAGAGGTAGGTGAGTGATGACTGCCATAGCTCTGATCAGTCTAAAAAAACTATGCTATCTCACCAGATATGTCCCGTTTGGAATCCAGGTCACACTTTTGATGATCCAGAGATACAATCCCCCCCCCAGAAAAAAAAGCAATCCATACCTCGATTAGATTCCTTAAAACAAGCAAAATTAAGGCAGATTGTCCTCCCACACTGCTGACCTCCAAATGCCAATGTATCCCAATCTCTCTTTCTGTTTTTAATACCTCTGAAGCACTCATAAAATAAAATAAAATAAAATAAAATAAAATAAAATAAAATAAAATAAAATAAAATAAAATAAACAAATAATACCAAAAGGTCCATTCTATAGTCCATTGTATCCGTGCTGCAGCAATATGGCCACCGATAATATTCATTAATTTCACATAAAAAAGCTAATGGGAGATGACAATCAGAAAAAAATACAATTTTTACATTCTCCCCGATCTCAAAATACTGTTACACAAGGTGGACATAGGCAACTCTCGATTTATTTATTTATTTATTATTTTTTTGTTTTGTTTTGTTATTATTTGTTTATTTTATTTTACGAGGACTTGGGAGGTATTAAAAATGGGAAGTGACAGTGGACTGGAGAGAGGAGAGAGAGACAGGGCTACATCAGCATTTGGAGGTCAGCAGTGTGGGAGGACAATCTGCCTTAATTTTGCTTGTTTTAAGGAATTGCTTTTTTGTGTGGTGGTGTGAATTGTACCTCTGGATCATTGCAAGCATGACCTGGATTCCAAATGGGACATATCTAGTGAGATAACGTAGTTTTTTTTGTACTGATCAGAGCTGGGCTTTTCTTGTTCTTTTGTTTGACTTGGACTTCTGGGGGGATCATCTTTCATGGGACTGATTTATTTGCATTACCAAACTGAAGAATCCTTAAAGAAAACTGAACTCTGAGTGTATGTGTTTATCATGTTTTGAATTGTTAATAGGTAGCCACACCGTGCTGGGTCTTTGTCTAAGCCGTCCTGCAGCAGACGCGATTTAAGTTTGTTTTCATTAATAAATTCTCGTAATCAGATGTTTCTGAAGCACTTTCGTTAATTAATAATTTCAGTATTAATTTTGGTGGTTGTTTGGTTCATATCAGTGCTTTGACCATAAACAAAACTTGTTTGATCCGTCTCTGGGGGTGACCTAACTCCCACATATCCAATCTGCCTGTGACCTATAGATTAGCGTGTAGTAGCTTTTCCCTTTGGTTTTTTATGAACAAGGAGAATTGTTACAAGATGTTTCAAACAAGTTGGGGCAGGGACAACAAAAGGCTGGGAAAGTTGTATGGTGAAAAAACACCTCCTTGGGACATTTCACAGGTCAACAGGTTAACTGGCAATAAGTGATCATGAGTATGAACAGGGTTTCATGATGGGGTATGACAGTGGCATCTTCAAAAGGCTCAGGTGTTCTTAAGCAAGGATGGGGTGAGGTTTATAACTTTGTGAAACATGATTCTATAAAAGATATTACTACATGAACTTGGGAACATGTAAAACGACTGTTGGTAAACAGTTCATTTGCAAATGATTGCATTCTATCTTTATTTACATTTTACACAGCACCCGAACTTTTCTGGAATTGGGGTTGTAATAAATTGATTTGACAGCCTTCGGGATGCATACAGTAAATCTTGGGAATACATGTAGAACGTCTTTCATTTTATGAACAGTGACATTAAATGCTCTTCTCTACATTCTATGTTTGTGCCTTCATCTCTCACCACATACACACTTTTACAACCTAAAACTCTGTTACCTCTCTGACATCACTTCTTTTGTTTCTAAACGCTTCTAATGAAAACAGGACTTGCTTGTGATTCTAGAAGATGTTTCCCCTCTCATCCAAAAGGCTTCTTCAATTCTAACTAAGTGGTGGGGAGTCCCAGGCATTGGCCTCTTGCAGGATCATAGCTCCACCCAGCATCAAGTTATTAGGGTCACATGAGTCATGGTGTTGATACCACAATAGGTGTTGAAGGGTGAGAATGGGTTGGCCATTAACAGGAGTGAAAGAAGCAATTCATGTCAAACTGGAAAGACCATCACTGAACAGAGGAGGTGGGCTAAGACACCACTTATCGACCACTTACAATGCAGTCCTGAGATCTCTCCCCAGACAGCTTAACAATCATTCACACCAGGACTCACATAACCCTATTTAGTAACATGATTCTCGGCGGAGCTATGAAGCCTTTTGGATGAAAGGCGAAATGTCTTCTAGAACCACAAGCTAGTCCAGTTGCCTTTGGAAGCACTTGACCATGACCTGGATGAATGAGAATCTTCACAAACATATTACTTCTTTGTGTTTCCCTCCCATAGGCTGCACTGGCCTCCTCTGGAGGACTGTACTGTCTCCATGGCTGTGCTGTAATTATTAAGTTGCTTCAGTTTTGCATGACATTCACATTGCATGAAATGTGTCTGAACAAGGATTAGAGTGACAAATCAGTTTCAAAGCCAGCCCCCCTTTTCAAAAAGCACTGTAAGGCTAAAATGTTTGTAAAATCCAGCATACTGACCTTCTTAAGCTTATGAGGTGTTAAAGAGATATACTTTTCTCAATCAATACTGTAACCATAAGGGGCAGTTTACTCAAAATAACTTTGTATTACACAATCAAGCACTGACTGTTAAACCAGCAGTTAACAGTGTTGTGCATAACGTACATTCAGTGTAACTGGGTACTGAAACAGCAATGAAGATCCTTGACAAATCCATTTTTACCGTTTCAGGAAACATCAGTTTGCAAAATCAAAAAGCACTGTTCTGGTTCCCAGTGAACACAGCCACACCAGGACACAAATTCACAACCAAACACAGGCTCCAAGACTGATGGAGATCAGTTTGACAATGGGTAATATTACAGAACCAAGACATTTTTCTTGCTGGGTTTGGCTCCCACAGAGCACCACAGAGCACAGAGGTATCTAATGTTAGTAGCAATGCTATCTGCATAGATAACTGAGCTATCTAGCTAACAGTGGCTACAGTTAGCAGCAGTTAGTGGTTAACTTATTTCAGCAACAAGTATAACTATTTCTGCATCAGGAAACTTGTAAATCACCACTCTATTGCAATTCCCTGTCATCAAACTTGCCTTTGTCAGTCACCAGTGCTGTGTTCGGTCCCGGTCAGGCCTTTTCACTTGGAGGCTTCTGAGCCTAGAGGAGTTAGCAGTAGTTAGTAGTTAGCAACAAGTAACGCTACTATCTGTCCACCAGGAAACTCTGTAAATCATCTTTGTTAAAGTTAATATGGTCCCTATCTTCAAACTGGCCTTATAACATTTAATCACATGTTAATGAGAAGTCCAAATTGTACCACTGTAGTTGATCTCAAGGGAATTATTCATGACACACTTGGAAAAACATTCACCAGTAAAATAAACTTGCAATTTTAATGACTTGTCCAAAAAAAAAAAATCATGACAAAAATATGACATATGTAATATTAACATATACAGCTAAATAGTTTACTTAAGTTTGATAATTAGGCCTGCAATTGCATGTTTATGACACGTCATGTTGTCTTGGTTAATGTCAAATTGACATCTCAAAAAATGTTAGCTTTGTTTTAAAAATGACACATGGCAACAGGCATAATTATTCATAAACACTCCTTTGTGTCGATGACACGTCAGGTAATGGTGTCATGCAGTCTCATTCGCACTCCTTCAAATTAAGTGTTACCTATAGGGGTAAGAGTTTGCCATACTACCGTTACCAACTGAATACAGTGTAGAGGTGATTCAGTTGGTGGAGTCTATGAAAGGAGTCTGTGGGGGAAATGTAGTTGACCAGGTTTAAGGCTTCACAAAGCCAAACAAAGTCACCTAAGCAAGTTTAGTTCTGTTTAATCCTCTGAACCCCAAGGGCAGTTTTCGCTCATCTCATATTTTCACTCACTGTGTGTTCATTTTTCACTACAATATATTAGTCCTGTACCTTATCTTTTCAACAATAGTAGAATCATGGCTAGAAGTTGGGAGAACTCAAATATGGCATTTGTGTGGCACACAGTTATTGTATCACATTTAGAATGTCATGAATGATAACAATGTAACCACTACTTGAATTTAGATTAGCCAATTGTTAAGTAAATAGCTACATAATGTCACAGACATTGGCCCGATAAGAAGGATGTTAAGTAAAACACAAATGCAATATAATGGCAATAGGAAAAAAAAAATGACACAAAATAATAAATAATTAAATAACCAAGATTTTTCCTTTTTTTTCCCCCAGATATGAACCTGAATTCACTGTAGGAAAAAATACAATGGACCAGCTGAAATACATCACTTTGTTTGCAGTTTCTTTCCCAATTTCAATAGTAATGTTCCAATTCAATATTAATAAAAGGATTGAGAAAAAAAAAATAATCAAAGTGTCCACCTTTACAGTTCCTTCTTTAGGTAGTGTCACAATCAGTTCCCTTTATAATCCTTCTGTATTTACTCTCCAAGATATATGTCAGGTCAGTATGTCTTTTTGTCATAGTCAACTTGTCAGATTCAGTTCAGTTAGGGTCCTCCTTTTTAGTCTTGTATTTTTTCTTTTTTTTTCTTTTTTTTTTAACTTATCTGATTCTTTAAGTGGAAATCCAGCCCATCCCAGGACACCATTGGACATTCTCTCTCTCCACATGCAATGGCAGGGATCCTAGAGGAATCTTCTGCTCACTGGAAATCTTCGTAGTTGTCCTCTTCTTCAGAAAGTGACAACCAAACAAAAAAAAAAAAAAAAAAAACACAACCTGCATACCATATAAATTAAGCTGAGTTGATATCAAATTATTTCTTTCAGTATTAATTGGGAGATCTTTTTTTTGTCATACTCACTGCTGACTTACATGTTCACATATCAAACATATACAAACATGCCCATAAATAAAAAGTATTTCTTGAAGCAATAATGACTGCTGGCAATAGTAACTTACATTTCCTGTAAATCACATCATAAAATGCTTGACAGTGCCTCTGTGTCAGTCACACACGTTTCTCCCATTGTTTTTTTTTTTTTTTCAGAACACACACATTTTAAGTTAACATTACCTAGCGCTAAACAAAAAGAAAACACTTACACGTACACTTGCCTGAGAATTAAACACTTCAAATATTAGTCCTCCTCTCATCCCTCATCAACCAAAACATCCTGGAAAAGGAGTATCTTCTGAGCAATATCAACACAGAACTTAATCAACTAAAAATGACAAACACAATAGTTCCTGTCCCCCCCCCCCCCCTTTTTTTTTCCTTGAAACCTAATGACATTCACAATAGATGAGCTGAAAAAGATGAAATTTAAAGGAACCACCACTGCTTCATTTTAGGTAAAATTTTTGCTAAAGGATAACATCTGCCCTGAACAGCTGCTAAGTCAATTACAGTTTGAAAGTTGAAAGCTCTGCATTGTTTACTATTAACCTGCAATTTCATACTCAACGATTCCAAGTATAAAACATTTTTACAAAATTTACACTTTGTTATTGATGTGTTTTTATTACAGTAGGATGACTTACTTACTTAGTTAAATATGCGAAGTTACTTTCAAGCAGGATCATCTTCACCACCTCAGACAGCAGACATTAAGTTAAATACTACTTTGGGAAACCAAGGTAAAAATGTGAAAGCATTCCTAAAAATGCTCTTAGAAAACACTTGTAACACTGAAGATGAATAATTTTCAGGAAACGGGGCCCAACACTGTTATCTATCTAAAAAGATTTTGAGTGCTTTGTGATTCTTAATCTTTGAGTGGCAACATGTATATCTATACAGGATGTAAACTTCAACTGACAAAAATTGTTCATGTCGATAACAGCATCAAAAGTCTCTAATCTGGTTGCTTTAAAAGAGTGTTGAGTAAAACTAATACTATTAAATTACTTTCATTGTCATATTCACTGATTGTGATCACTAAGACAGAGAAGAAATTAATTATGTTTTAACTTAATAACCTTTATAGCCTTTTCAACTATTATTATAATTATAGTTGAAAAGGCCAAATAAATAAATATTAATCTGAACTGGGAATGTTGACCTCGACTGTTTTGATTCCCAGGATTCTGAGAAATATTCTGAAAGGTGAAAAAATTGTTTTCACCTCAAATTTTGACTTTTTTGACTACTATGAGGCAATATCAGAAATCTACCTGCTTGACTGGAATGAGGCACTAATTTTCTTCCTTTGGAAAGACCTTTCATATCAACTGTGAATGATGCTGAGCAGCTGATATGTGACAGTAATGATAGGCCCATATATTTGCAAAATACAGTACAGTAAATTACAATTACAATTATACCTATTTTTTTTCCAGTTTTTGTTAATCACTAATGTTTACCCGCATGTTGAATATGCTTTGTTTGAACAAGCTCGCATGAGGGTATTGATCTGCTTCTGTTCTGAGTCTCCTTTCAGAATTTTTTTTCAAAATGAGTGTGAAGTTTTAGAACATGGATGCATTCATACGAAATGAAAATGATTGTCAAAGCCATTTGTATCTGCAGGCAGTGGATCCCATGCAAGCAATTGCAGTGAGTTGTGTTAACTCTTCTTGAATTCAAGATCTGTTGAATTCAGCAGTTTTGCTACATAATATCCAATTTGTCCCCTCTCTGTCTGAGAAGTCTTCTGAGAACATGAGTGTATCAGTCACATTCTTCAGACTCTTTCGTGTCATGCGTCTGGTGAAACTTTTGAATCGTTCTGAGGGGATACGGAATCTTCTGTGGACCTTCATCAAATCCCTTCAGGTCAGTATCATCACTCAGCATAATTTCACCTGTAGGTCAGAATTATTGTTATGTCTGACAGTGTCATTGGTTGTTCTTTTGCAGGCTCTTCCTTATGTGGCCCTGCTCATTCTCATGCTGTTCTTTATATACGCGGTGGTTGGAATGCAGGTATACACATATGCACACACACACTTACACACAGAGGCTTATGTGGTTTATGAGGTCAATGTGGTTTTTCAGTGGTTTACAGGGACCCACCTTTTCCAGCATCCAGACAACTAAGAAGTGATGTCATTTTTTTATTTGATCTGCATAAGACAAATCTCAGTTCAAAAACATAATTTCACTTTCAGAACATGCATATAATACATATGTGACATTTCTTAAATTCACAGGGTTGGGATTATGGGACAACTGACTATATAAGGTCTGTTTACATCCAAGACAAAACATAGCCACTCTGCTCTAATGGTATGCAAAGCAGATTTTCTTGCCCAACAACAATAGAAATAATAGACACTATGAGTGGCACAGAGATACAAAATTTGCGTCATTCGCTGCATTCGTGTGACAAAATTTTTCAACTTAAGCGTCCAACTTAACTTAACCTAGTTAGCACAACATTAGCCCTAGTTAGCACAACTTCTAGGTTTCCCGGCTTGTCTTTCTCAACATTATTCATTATTTAGATTCAGCAGTTCGTGTTTGTGTGATAATGTGGATGGAATGGAACAGCTTCTAAAGAAAGGGAAAAGGACACAAAATAAAGAGTTGGTGAACAGCAGGGCCAGTTAGATGGTTGAAGTACTCTGCTTTCCTGTCCTTCCACTATCCCTCTGTTACACTGAGAGACACAAGCAGTAACATTGGGCGGAGAGTTGAGAAAGACAGGACCAAAGATGATGCCAAGGCAGACCAGACAAAGGTTCAGAGTTAGCAGCAGGGCTGTCAGAGATGGACATGAGAGGTGGGTGAAGAAGAGAAGACACATACAGCATTCATAACAATGCATTGATAAGTAGTTGTTCCCTTTTTCTTCGTAGAGACATTTCTTCTCACAGGCTATACAATTAAAAAAAACAATGACAAAGAAAATGTGAAAATACCTGAAAGAAATCTGGATTGTCACCTGTTTAAAAACTGTAATTACAATACATAAATGAATAAATAAATAAAAGAGAATGGATAAAACACACCTTACCAGACTCTCCTCAGTTTCTTTCTTGGTTATTAAAGGCTTTGGTCTTTTCTTCATGTAGCAGGTCATTTAGGTGTGATACAACATGAGTCATGTTGTCCGTGATGTCTGGAATGTAAGTGCAACAGTCCGTACCTATAATGTGGCAGACTCCTCCTTGGCTGGCAAACATCATATCCATTGCCATCCTGTTCTGCAGTGCCACATTTCGGATGCCTTGGACAGTGGGGGTGAGGGCAGAAAACCCAGATGACACTAAGGCCGTCAGGTTTTCTAATTCCACTGCCAGGTCGTCGATCTTAAAGGCGTTGTTTATGGTTCCCCACCCGGGAGGAACCCTCCAATTCCATTCTGCCACTGAGGAACTCTCTCTGTGTCACATCTTGCTCTATGTGGTATGTAGTAGTGTGTAGTGAGTGTGGATGTGGCTTAGTGTGGGGAGAATAGTAACAGATGACACGAGCTTTGCGAGATAGCAGGTGCCACACCATCTGGGATGAAGAGACTGGTACACATGTTGTCCACACACCCAGACATGCTCTCTCAGTGATCCATAGCCATTCCCATTTGGCAGAAGTAGAACAGTATTGTTGTTGCCTGGGCGGTTTAGGCTGACAGGTGATAGGTGTCTGTCAGATTCAAAGAAGCATTATATGGTCTTCTGTTTTTGCATGAGGTTGTGTTACCATTTCCCTATGATGCCCCGCAGGTGGCCGTCACTGTCTGCTTGCACGGTGATATCCCCAGAAAGTGCTCCTGCTCAGAGAAGCATTTCCTAATGAAACAGACAGTTCCTTGTTGTTGGGTGGGGTTTGTTGTCATGATAGATTGTTGAACTCTTTGTTGTGTCACTTGTGTCATGTTCCAGAATCTAGCCGTTGAACCTCCATAATTGGTGATGCTGATGTTGCACATGTTAATGCTCTTAGTCATGTCTGTCACAGTTCTGTTCTGCAGGGTGAAGGCTAGCATGATGCCAAAGGTCTCAGAAATGTTCAGTGGTCATGGCGTCACAGGTATTGTGTCCCCCACTCTGTGAGGAAGTTGTGTGCAGACATAGCAGCTGTCATTTTTTTTTTTTTTTTAAATTCAAGTTTTTATTTAGAACAAAACATGACAGGTTTTGCAGCGTATCATATGTCATCCTTTTTTTCATAATAAAAAAAAAAAAAAAAAAAAATTTAAAAAAAATAATTAAGTAATAAAAATTAAAAGAGGGAAAGCAAATAAAAAGCAAACCAACAAATAAGCGAAGACAAAGCACAAAAAAAACCAGCAACTGGCGGACAGGTTTTGCAGCACATCATGTGAAACATTTTTTCCCTTTTTAACCTTTTCTCGTAGTCCATTATATCCTTATCTCACCATATTAAAAAAAAAGATAGATAAGTAAATAAATAAAAAAAAGGGGTGTGGGGGCAAGTAAGAAACAGACCAACAAATAAACAAAGGCAAAGAACAGAAAGTAAATAAATAAATAAATAAATTAATTAAAAAAAAAAAAAAAAAAAAAAGGAAAAAAAAAAAAAGACAACATAGTATGGGTGGTAGACCATATCTGCATACCGAAGTTTGTTAACAAACCCATATATTAACGTAGAGACATTTTTGCTTATTTGTCTACATTTTTCCAGATTCATATGTCCGGGTATGCAGAGGTTTGCAGGTATCTCTACTTTGCAGTATTACAGAAAATAATACATGTAAATACCTGAGTGAGAACAGAATATTGATCGTAAGTACCACTTTGTAAGTCAGAATTTGTTCTGATCCCTCAGTGTGTATTGACATCAATTAGTTACAAGTAAAGAGAGATTAGGTGAGAGATCCGGCTGCAAATATGTGTTCTTAATGAAGAGAGATTGCATTATCACAAATGAACTATGTACAAAGAACAGTTGAGTAGTTCAAAGCAGAATACAGAAGGGGAGAGGGACAGTTCTAGCCTTATGACCATGTGAAGTCAGAAGTAACTGTGGTTACATGTTTCTTCCAAGATGTCCAGCATCTTGTAAATTTATCTTGTTTCAGGTGCAGAGCGAAAGTGACCTTTTCCATGACAAAAATGTCGTGGATTACTGCTATCCAGTCCTTGATTGTGGGTGCATCTATTGACATCCATTTCCTCGTGAGGGCTTTTTTTACTAGCAATGAGCAAAATATTAAACATATATTTATTTGGGAAACCCCGAACAGAGTCCGGTCTCAAACCTAGATATAATGTTACAAAGTTGAAGGGGATTTGCACTTTAAACACCCTTTCCATATTATTCTTAATTTCTGTCCAGTAGTTCAGCAGTGACGGGCAATGCCAAAAAATATGGTAATGATTTGCTTTTTCATCCCCACAGGACCTCCAACATGTAATGTTTTTATTTAAGAATGTGTTTTGTGCAGGCGTTTTGAAAAATCTAACTAGGTTTTTCCACCCAAATTCCCTCCAGGACAGGGCTGAGGTACTCACCCATTGTTCTTCAAACAGTTTTTCCCACGTATCCAGATGTAATGAAAAATTTCCCTCCTTTTCCCATTTTTCCTTTATATAGTTTGTACTCTCCCCACACAGTTCACATATTCCATGGTATAATTTAGAAATGCTTTTGAGGCCTGGATCCGACTTGTATGCCATTAAAAAGACCTTCAAAATACCTGAATTAGTCTTGTCTAGATCTTCCTTTCTTAGTATTTTTCCAGAGTAATGTCTGATTTGTAAAAACCGATAGAGGTCCTGATTTAGTAGACCGTGGTTCTCTTTTAAATCCTGAAAACTTCTAAACTGCCCATTGATAAAGAAATCACTGTATTTTACCAGCCCGTTTTCAGACCATCTGTTAAATGTTGTGTCCATTTTATTAGGTAGGAAGTCAGAGTCACAATTTATCCATTTTAGTAGTTGAAACGGCTCCTTGGTATGGTGTTCTCTGGTCATCTGAAACCAGATTTTTAGTGATGTCCTTATCCATGGGTTACAATCTTTTACATGTTTGTCTAAAGAGAAGTCCCCTATTATAGCTTGTAATGGTATGTCACTTGATATTTGGTGTTCAATCTCTTTCCATTTTGCAATGTAGGATGGGTTACATATATCTACCAGGGTTTTCAACTGAGCAGCTCTGTAGTAATTTCTCAAATTTGGGAGGGAAAGTCCACCTTTTACCTTTGGTAACTGGAGGGTCCTAAATCTTATTCGAGGTTTCCCACCCTGCCAAATAAATCTTGAGATTAATTTGTCTAATTCTTGGAATTGTCTGGCTGGGATTTCGGCAGGTATGGTCTGAAATAAGTATAAGAGCCTCGGCAATATATTGATTTTGATAGCCTCTACATTTTGTGCTATGCTTAAAAACGGTAGCAGACTCCATCTAGATAAATCTGATTTGATTTTAGAGATTAAAGGATCATAGTTCAAAGACATAATTTTTTCAGTGTTTTTTGGGATATTCACACCAAGATAATTTATCACCTCAGAGTGCCATTTTATTTTGAATGTATCTCGAATAGTTTGGTTAGGTGTATAGTTAAAGGTTAATACCTGAGATTTATGTGTATTTAGCTTGTAGCCTGATATTGAGCCATAATCAGATAAGGTGTTAATTAAATTTGGAAGGGAGGCATTAGGGCGTCCTACATATATTAAAATATCATCCGCGAATAAGGCAATTTTTTGTTCTACTTGACCCATCTTAATTCCGTGTATATTTTCATTTTGTCTTATCCATTGACTTAATGGTTCTATAAAGACTGCAAATAGAAGTGGAGACATAGGACATCCCTGTCTGCAACCCCTTTCCAGATCGAAGGAGTTTGATAGAGTACCATTAATTTTAATCCTTGCTGTAGGTTTACTATATAGTGCTTTAATTATTTTAACAAATTCTCCGTGGAAACCAAATCTATGTAAGACCTTATACAAAAAAGACCAGTCTACAGAGTCGAAGGCCTTTTCGGCGTCTAATCCTAATACTACAGCTTCTGTATTGTTTTGTTTTATGTGGTTGATTACATGTAGAGTCCGTCTGATATTGTCTCTCGTCTGTCTTTGTCTAATAAAACCTGTCTGATCCAGGTTAATAATATCTGGGAGAATAGTTTCTAGTCTCTTGGACATAATTGAGGCAAAAAGTTTGTAGTCCTGGTTTAGTACACTAATTGGTCTATAGTTGGAGCATTCAAGTCGGTCCTTCCCTTCTTTTGGAATTACAGCAATAACTGCTTCACGCCATGATGGGGGAGTTTCACCTCCTCCAAGAATCCAGTTAAAGGTTCTTAATAGTAATGGTGATAATGTCTCCTTAAAGGTTTTGTAATATTCTGCTGTGTATCCGTCTGAACCCGGTGATTTATTTGCTTTTAATCTGGTAATTGCTTTCTCCAGTTCTTCGGTTGTTATTCGTTTTAATAACTTAGAGTTCTGATCCTCTGAGATTGTAGGAAGATTGAGGGAGGTAAGGAAGCCGTCAGGAGTGATGTTTCCCTCGCAGATCTTTTTGGAGTAGAGGAGTTTGTAATAATTTTCAAAACAATTTAGAATTTCCTGAATCTTATACTTAATTTTTTTTGGTAGTTGAGTCTTTAATTTTGAAAATTGCTCTCTCTGTTTGGAGTTTCTTTAATTTGTAGGCCAGTAACTTTGTTGATTTGTTACCAATCTCATAGTACCTTTGTTTTATAAATGTCAATTTTTTCTGAATTTCTATTGAGAGTATTTCATCTATTTGGTTTTTGACTTCTTTAATTTTTTGGGTTGTGTCACTTTCAGTTTTATGCTTATTTTTCCTTTCAAGTCTATTCAGTTCTTGTTCCAATCTATTTAATTTTTCCTGCCTGCGTTTCTTTTGAAGTGTCAATCGGGCTATAATTTTGCCCCTGATCACAGCTTTACAAGCGTCCCAAAGTATGGACGGGGAAACTTCCCCATTGTCGTTTTCTGTCAAATATGTCTGGATTTCTTTCTGAATTTCTTGCCTTGCTGGCTCTTTGAGTATGCTTGGATTCAGTCTCCATCAAAAACTGTTCATTTTATTTTTAATGTCCAGATTCAAATAAACGGGGCTATGATCCGATAGGTCCATCACTCCGATCCTACAACTCCTTATTCTGCCAAAATCTTTCTTGAACATAAAGAAATAATCAATCCTAGAGTAAGATGAATGAGGTGCTGAAAAAAAGGTATAGTCCCTTACAGTCGGGTGTATCTCCCTCCAGACATCACAAATTCCCAGTTCTTTAAATATGCCTCTTAATTTCCTACTTATAGCATTATTTGGATTGTGGCAAGTTCCTGACACGTCTCTCATTGGATTCAACCTTAAATTAAAATCTCCCCCACAGATTATTATTCCCTTTCCTTTACTTGTCATTAAATCAAAAATGTGTTTATAAAATGCCCATTTAGCCCCTGGAGGTGCATAAACATTTAGCAGTGTGACCTCCACTCCATCCAGCCTACCAATCACCATGTTGTATCTACCTTCTTTATCTTTAAATTCAGAGAGGCTCTCAAAAGTAAGTTTTGCCGATATTAGAGTTGCTACTCCTCTTCTGCGTCCTGATTCATATGAAGAGGAAAAAACTTGATTAAAGCCCTGTCTTTTCAGTTTAGCATGCTCTTGTTCTGTGGAGTGGGTTTCTTGTAAATACACAATTTCAGCCTTGTCTTTTCTCAATTTGTTTAAAATTTTGCTCCTTTTAATTGGGTTAAGGACACCTTTTATATTATAAGTAACTACTCTGACTGCTGCAGTCCGTCCTTCCATATAATCCAAAAAGTCAGGATCATCTTTGTGATCACCCTTCCCCGTGCACTACTCAAACGAACCTTAAACAGAACAGAACAAATAACAATGTAACAATGTTGACATTTAGAAAGTCGAACTTCTCGAGGTGGGGTCGTCTCTGTGACCCAAAAAGAGCCGGGATGGACTGACGGCTCGGAGGGAATATCTCCGCTCAGTTCAGTTAGTGGAGAGCCCTCTGCTGTTGCTCCGCGGTGCAAACAGCCGCACAAGTAAGCTCCAGCAGTGACCCTGAGCTATTGTTATTATCATGTCTCTGGGGGAATCTGCTTGCAGATGCCTCGCTGAGTGTTTCTCCATATCTTACTACGCGTAATGTCTGTGCCTACATGAGTTTTCACAGATAAAGTCAAAACAGATTTTACCTTGGAGTGGTGAAACTTCAGCTTGCGAGCCGTGCAGGGGTACCTTTAATAGTGTTAGTTTTTCTTAAAAGCCTCCAGTTTCTTTTTATATCCCAGTTGAGGAGCTTCTGCTGGGTTCTCTCCTCTCTTTGGTGGATGGGGTGTGGACCACATCAGAGATTTTATCCGGTCTGACCAGCTCTGGGGGGGTTTATACACGGTCACCGGGAGCCCTCGTCTCGCCATGTCTTTGGTGGCCTCGGCTGCTGAGTCGTAAACACACGTCTCCTCGTAGAATACCCTCAGTTTGGCCGGGAACGGCGTCTGGAAGCGTAGCTTTTTTTCTCTCAGTATTTTCTTTGCCTCCGAGTACTCCCTACGCTTCTTGAGGACGGCAGGGGCATAGTCGTGGTCTAGTATTACTTTCCTCTCCCAATGTGTAAATCCCCTCTTCTGCCAGGCCAGCTTTAAAACTTCTTCTTTAGTCGTGAAGCTGGAGAATTTGACCACAATGGACCTCGGGGGGGACTCTGGTGGAGGTTTAGGGCCCAGGGACCGGTGCGCCCTCTCAATGTTAAGGCTGGTGGTGGAGGAAATATCCAGCTTCTCTTTTAGTAGGTTTTCCACAAAAGTTGCCATCGAGGGGGAATTGTCCTCCGAGCCTTCCGTTACACCATGGAGTCTCACATTATCTCGCCGAGAGCGTCCCTCTTGGTCGGTGAGTCTGGCCTAGAGTTTCTCTTGTTGCTTCAACATCTCCAGGATAGCTTCATCCAACATTTGTACTTTTTCTTCTGTTTCTGAGATGCGACTTTCTGCCTCGTCAATTCTTTTGTTAGCAGTTTTTATATCGTCTTTAATTTCACGAAGAGACTCCCCATTCTCTCGGCAAAACTCCCTCAGCTCCCGGAGTATTGTTTGAAGGTCGGTCATCTCGTTAGCTTCTTGCAGCATTGGCTCCGCAGGTTCGCAATGGCCGCCGTCATCAGGCTCCTCAGCAGACTTTTCAGTTGTTAAAAGAGGCTGTTTTTTAACACGCACGGATGTATTTCTTCTCCCCTTTGACATATCATTGACGCCTTAATCACATCAAACTTTGTAGCCTGTTTAACTCTCGAAAATGCGGCGTCTTAAAAAGCAGGGTCAGGGAGCTTCGGAGTTAAGCTGCTCTCCTCATGGCTGCCAAACCGGAACCCCCCAGCAGCTGTCATTTTTAATTCTTTCTGGTTGTTGATAGTACTACAGTGTACCAGGAATTTTCCTCAGGCTTCAGTGGGGAGCGAGTAAACTCCAGCGGCAATTCTCTCCTCCTTCTGCAGTTGGATGCTCTGCAGCTACTGTTTCAGTTTTTGCACCCCCGTTTTTGATTAGGCTGAGATGTGTCTCGTTGCAGGAGCAGTAGCAGGACGATGGTGGAAGTGAGCAGGAATACGCTGTGAATTCCTCTACATCCGTCACCCCTCCAGCGCCACTGTATGTTCGTTGGCGTCATCGCATCAGCCGTGGCACCTCAGTTTACCCCTGTATTCAGTGTGCCTGCTTCTTTGTGAGTTTGAGAAACGTGTGGTCCTATTGTTATCCAAACCCCTCTCTCCCTCGCAGACACAAGGCGGGGGAAAGCGTTGGTTCACCTACTGATGCTCCGCATGTTTGATGTTGTCTCGTCCGTCGGCTCAGGAACGCGTTTGCAGTGGCTGGCGTGTATCCAGGTAGCCTGTTCTGCAACTTTCACGGCTGTTTCCGTGATGAGGAGGGTTTGGTCCATTCCACCTGCATGCTTTCCAGTTGTTTCTCCTCAGATCCTTCACTATGACCCAATCCCCTGGTTCTAGGTCGTGTGATTTTTGCTCCATGGCTTTCGGTAGGCCCCCAAAAGCCCCCTATGAAGGACAATAAATCAAGGACATGTACGTCGCCCGGAAAGGCGTTACCGGGGCCCCACCCTGGAGCCAGGCCTAGGGTTGGGGCTCGCAGGCGAGCGCCTGGTGGCCCGGCCGGGCACAGCCCGAACGAGCGACGTGGGCCCACCTTCCCGTAGGCCCACCACCCGCAGGAAGGTTCAGAAGGGGCCGGTGCCTTGTGGTATGGGTGGCAGTCGTGGGCGGGGGCCCCGACGACCCAAACCCTGGATGACGACTCTGGCTATGGGGACATGGAATGTCACCTCGCTGGGGGGGAAAGAGCCTGAGCTAATGCGTGAGGTTGAGCGGTACCGGCTAGAGATAGTCGGGCTCACCTCTACGCACAGTCTGGGCTCTGGAACCCAACTCCTTGAGAGAGGCTGGACTCTCTTCTTCTCTGGAGTTGCACGCGGTGAGAGGCGGCGAGCTGGTGTGGGCTTGCTTATAGCCCCCCAGCTCAGCCGCCATGTGTTGGAGTTCTCCCTGCTGAGCGAGAGGGTCGCTTCCCTGCGCCTTCGGGTCGGGGATAGGTCTCTCACTGTTGTTTCGGCTTACGGGCCGAACAGCAGTGTAGAGTACCCGGCCTTCTTGGAGTCCCTGGGAGGGGTACTGGAAAGTGCTCCAACCGGGGACTCCATTGTTCTGCTGGGGGACTTCAACGCTCACGTGGGTAGCGACAGTGATACCTGGAGGGGTGTGACTGGGAGGAACGGCCTCCCCGATCTGAACCCGAGTGGTGTTCTGTTATTGGACTTCTGTGCTAGCCACAGTTTGTCCATAACGAACACCATGTTCAGGCATAAGGGTGTCCATCAGTGCACGTGGCACCAGGACACCCTAGGCCGGAGGTCAATGATCGACTTTGTAGTCGTATCATCTGACCTTCGGAGGTATGTCTTGGACACTCGGGTAAAGAGAGGGGCTGAGCTGTCAACTGATCACCACCTGGTGGTGAGTTGGATCCGCTGGCAGGGGAGGAAGCGGGACAGGCTTGGCAGACCCAAATGTACTGTGAGGGTCTGCTGGGAACGTCTGGCCGAACCCGCTGTCAGGGAGGTCTTCAACTCCCGCCTCCGGGAGAGCTTCGACCAGATTCCGAGGGAGGTTGGAGACATTGAGTCTGAATGGACCATGTTCTGCCCGTAGCTGCGGCCGTAAAGTCGCCGGTGCCTGTCGTGGCGGCAACCCCCAAACCCGGTGGTGGACACCGGAAGTAAGGGATGCTGTCAAGCTGAAGAAGGAGTCCTATCGGGCCTTGTTGGCCCATGGGACTCCTGAGGCAGCTGACGGGTACCGGCAGGCCAAGCGTGGGGCAGCCCGGGCGGTTGTAGAAGCAAAAACTCGGGTCTGGGAGGAGTTCGGGGAGGCCATGGAGGAGGACTACCGGTCGGCCTCGAAGAAATTCTGGCAAACCGTTCGGCGCCTCAGTAAAGGAAAGCGGCTTTCTGTCAACACTGTTTACAGTGAGGGTGGGGAGCTGTTGACCTCAACTGGGGATATTGTCGTGCGGTGGAAGGAATACTTCGAGGATCTCCTCAATCCCACTGTCATGTCTTCCGTAGAGGAAGCAGAGACTGGGGACCCGGGGGTCGGTTCATCCATCACCGGGACTGAAGTCACTGAGGTAGTTTGCAAGCTCCTCGGTGGCAGAGCACTGGGGGTGGATGAGATCCGCCCTGAGTACCTCAAGTCTCTGGATGTTGTAGGACTGTCTTAGTTGACACGCCTCTGCAACATCGCGTGGTAGTCGGGGACAGTGCCTCTGGACTGGCAGACTGGGGTGGTGGTCCCTCTTTTTAAAAAGGGGGACCGGAGAGTGTGTTCCAACTATCGGGGGATCACACTCCTCAGCCTCCCTCGGAAAGTCTATTCCTGGGTACTGGAGAGGAGAATCCGGCCAATAGTGGAACCTGGGAGTTTGCCCAACCAGTCCACATGTGTTTTGTGGACTTGGAGAAGGCATTCGACCGTATCCCTTGCGTAATTCTGTGGGAGGTGCTCCGGGATTATGGGGTTGGAGGCCCTCTGTTGAGGGCTGTACAGTCCCTGTACAACCGGAGCAGGAGCTTGGTCCGCATTGCTGGCAGTAAGTCGGACCTGTTCCCGGTGCACGTTGGACTCCGGCAGGGCTGCCCTTTGTCACCGGTTCTGTTCATTATTTTTATGGACAGAATTTCTAGGCGCAGCCAGGGGCCGGAGGGGGTTCGGTTTGGGAGCCGGCAGATTTCGTCTCTGCTTTTTGCGGATGATGTTGTCTTGTTGGCTCCATCGAGCCAGGACCTTCGGCATGCACTAGGGCGGTTCGCAGCCGAGTGTGAAGCAGCTGGGATGAGAGTCAGCACCTCCAAGTCCGAGGCCATGACCGGACTTGACCGGAAAAAGGTGGCTTGCTCCCTCCAGGTTGGGGGAGAGTTCCTGCCTCAAGTGGAGGAGTTTAAGTATCTCGGGATCCTGTTCACGAGTGAGGGAAGGATGGAGCGTGAGATTGACAGGCGGATCGGTGCAGCGGCAGCAGTAATGCGGTCGCTGTACTGGTCTGTCGTGGTGAAGAAGGAGCTGAGCCGAAAGGCGAAGCTCTCGATTTACCGGTCAGTCTACGTTCCTACCCTCACCTATGGTCATGAACTTTGGGTCATAACCGAAAGACCGAGGTCCCGGATACAAGTGGCTGAAATGAGTTTCCTCCGCAGGGTGGCAGGGCGCTCCGTTAGAGATAGGGTGAGGAGCTCTGTCACCTGGGAGGAGCTCAGAGTAGAGTCGCTGCTCCTCCACATCGAGAGGAGTCAGCTGAGGTGGCTCGGACATCTATATAGGATGCCCCCTGGACGCCTCCCTAGGGAGGTGTTCCAGGCATGTCCTACCGGGAGTAGGCCCCGGGGAAGACCCAGGACACGCTGGCGCGACTATGTCGCTCGGCTGGCCTGGGAACGCCTCGGGATCCCCCCAAAGAGCTGGGGGAGGTGTCCAGGGAGAGGGAAGTTTGGGCGTCCCTGCTCAGGCTGCCCCCCCCCCGCGACCCGGCCCCGGATGAAGCGGGAGAAAAAAAAAAAAAACGGAACGGCTTTCAGTAGGGCGTCCTTAGCCTGTTTGTGGATTTCAAAAAGCACAGAGGACAGGTTTGCACAATAACGTAACATTTCATCTTCGCACTGGCTCGTATGAGGGAGTTGCCTCTTAACTGGTGCAATCCCTGTATTCATTGACCGAAAGAGGATTTCAAATGGGCTGAGGCCATTTCTGCTTCTGACCCTAGCTCTCATCGTCACAGCATTTAGCCAGCTTGCCTTTCAATGTACCATTCTCTCTTTCAACAGCCCCCCCGCTTGCTGGGTGATAGGTACAATGTTGCCTCATGTCAATGCCAAAATACTCACCCACGCTCTTCAGGGCTGTGCTCACGAAAGGTGTACCATTGTCAGACGAGATCTTACCTGGAATTCCCCATCTGGGAATTATTTCTCTGATTAAAGCTTTTGCTACTGCTGCTGAATCCTGTTTAGAAGTGAGAAAAGCCTACATCCACTTGAAAAACATGTCAACAAAAAACAAACAGTATTTCTTTCCCTCGCTAGGTGTTAGCTCAATGAAATCTATTTGTAAGTGATCAAAACTTACAAATAATAGGTTTTTGTGGTGGTGGATGAGCACTCTGTTGTATCTGGATGCCTCTGCCTGCATTGTTAGTAACGCAGATCACACAACTTGACAAAATTTTTGGGAGAAGTTAGAGAAACCCTTTGTGAACCAATATCTCTGTATTTCACTCATCATACCCCCTTTCGACACATGATCTCTTCCATGTGTCAATTTAGCATAATGAGGAAATAAGTATTTGGGTGTAGGGGAATTAATTTAATGTTGCATTCATTAATAAAACGCCAGGGCACCAACCTTCCTCAGCTAAGAAGGATTTTATTTATCATTTCTTGTAATGCTGATGTAATGATAACGAATGAACTAACAGTAAACCAGTCTGATAATCTGAAGGGTAAACTCTAGGTATAGGGAACGTTTTTACTCAGTTCAAAAGAACACCGTCTGACCACGACTTGAATGAAAAAAGGAACTTATTTATTCAACACAATTATGAATAATGAATAATGTATCATGACTAGTACGACAGAGAATATAGGTGATCTGAAACAACACAAGCAATTGCAGAGAGAAACTTATGGCAAACAATGGCAGACTGAGTTTGACAATAGTGAGAAGTAGTTAAAGGGAAAACTGGGTATGCAAATGTAAAGTTAATTTACTGAACGAATGGTTAAGAGAATTTAGGCAAATTTACAGTATCATAACCTCATGGACCCACTCTTATTCAAACCCGCTTAACATGCCTACTTGGCCAGCGACGCTCCTGTTGGATGCCTGCTCCGAACTGACACGAAGACTCCAAGCTGTGTTGGTGGCTCTGATCTGCGCGGCGGTCTGCTGGACGAGCAAACCATGGTGGAGAGCCGGCGTTGGACAGGGACGTTTCAGTGGCTGGAACTCTCCAGTGTCGGTTACAGACCAGGAGCGGCTTCTGATGGTCGTCTAGCCCGAACCAGCGGGTTAGCAGATAGCTGCAGGTCTTTGCAGTAGTTGGTGACTGTGAAACAGGACTTTAGATTACCAACAATAAGATTGAATATCTCTTCGATGGCCGGTCGAAAAGTGCCTCCAAAATTATTATTACGTGACTATTATTTTACACAAAAACAAAACAATCATGTGGCTTAACGTGGCGAGCAAAATTAAAGTTTCACGAAGAGAAAACAAAAGAAAATACGTCTTCTGAAGAATGAACTCAAGCTACTCAGCGTGACTGTGAGCAGCAACAAAAGACAAAAGAGAAGACAAGACGAACGCAAAAACAGGGCAGAACGAAGGCTAAAAAACTAGAATAGAAACTTAGACTGAAAAGGAAAAATTAAGACTGGAAGAAGACAAACAGAAGACTAAAACTAAACTGTCCACTGCATGTGGCAGATGGTTTTCTCGCTCCAAGGCGTGTCTAATCACCGATAGGCTGTCGCGCATATGGGATGGTTCCTAGGCGTGCAACGTCATTTCATCTTATAAGGCGAGGATTAATTAATTATTCGTATGAGGGACTCACCTGCTTCTCACTATGGTCAATCGCATATATATGAAATGATCAATTTTCAATGGCATTTTGACACTGTTCACAACATGCGTTAGACAATTCTCATGAACAAATGATGACATTCAACAATAGTCATGATAACAATTTCTAATACTCATCCTAATATATATGATGACTCAAGGTATAACTAACACAAATAAAGAAATAAAGAAGGGAAGACTATATTTGCCCAAAATGATTATCACTATTACGGTTACTTATTAATAAATGTATCACATCGAGCGTATTCAACCTAACCATTACGAACCCCTAGATGGCAGTATGGTTCCATGGTAAAAACTCAGACAAACTTGGACGAGAAGTTAAAATTCACAGCTTTGTCATTCTACAAGCTACAAACACTGAAAAAACATTGATATCACACAGATTACAGGGTTGGTACTGTAAGAAAATCCAAAGTTGAATCAAACATATAGATTTGGTTATCCTGGTGTACTGGAAAACAAGGCACACAGACATTCAAAACAGTTTGCTTCAGGAATGTCTAATTTACAACCCATCAGCATTATCTTATTCTGTAGGTTCCTCTGGGACCTGGCACCTTTCATTCAGACAGCTTTATTGTCCATATCTCTCATGGGCTATCAAGAAAGCATTAGCACCTCCATGAGAAACTTGGAGCAAAAAGGCAACCTTTGATGTTGAGGTGTCTGTGTCCCCCGAAAGAGTGTGGAGGAGATGTCTCTGAGCCAGACATCTTGTCTCTCTCCAAATTAACGCCGTCCCTGTAACAGTTCAAATGGTCAATAGCTCTTGAAATTTGGGGTGTTTTACAACTCCATTTCTCCTGAAGGAATGCAGAGAGGGTAAGAGAAGGTCAGTTAGAGGCCAGTTCTGCTACATGGGCAAACATGGTTTATCATTTGGCCCGTACCACACTTTGTTAGAAAAAGAGCAGCCTGCTTTTTTCCAAGCTAGCCTCTCTTCATGGGCAGCTCTGGCCTGCAGGTCCTGCAAATCAGCTGTGGGTGTCAATGGTGAGTCAAAAATGGCAAGACATCTAGCCGTGCTGCTGCCTTAGCTGCAGCATCTGCTCTGGTGTTCCCCTGTGAAACAAAACCTTCATTGTTTGTGTGTGCTTGGCATTTGCAGATAGCGACCTGTTTTGGAAGGAGGACAGCATCGAGAAGTGCAGCAACCATACTGGGTTTGCCCAACCATGGGTTTGTCTGTGGAAGTTAAAAAATCCCTGTTGGCCCAAAGACGGCCAAAATCATGTACCACTCCCCACGCATATTTGCTGTCAGTGTATATGTTAACGGTTTTATCAGAAGCAAGTTTGCATGCTTCTGTCAGTACAACCAATTCTGCGGCTTGTGCAGAAGAATTTCAAGGGAGTGGCTGTTCAACAATTGTGTCATGTGGTGTTGTAATAGCAAAGCCTGCTTGGTTTTTATCGGTTGTTGATTTTCTCGAGGCTGAACAGTTCTAGGTCAGCATTCTGCAAAGGTGTGTCCTGCAGATCGGGCCTGGGGGAGCAAGCTTCATTTATGACTGCCACGCAGTCGTGTGGTTGTCCATCTGATGTAGGGAGAAAAGTGGCAGGGTTAATAACATTGCATCTTTTAACAGTGATGTTACGCATGTCAAGCAGAATCATGTTATATCTAAGCCACCTTGCTTTTGACAGGTGAGAAGTTTTTTGTTCAAGCAAAATCATTGAAACAGCATATGGTACCAGTAGAGTGAGATCAGCATAGAAGAAGATAATTGGAGGGACAATCCCCTTTATTTGTCACACAATGTTACATGCACATGCACACACACGCCATGAAATTGGTGAAACTTGGCCTCCGCATTTATCCCATCCTGGTCGTCCTTCCTCCGCGGCAGACCAGGAGCGGTGGGCTGCCATCTGACTGGCACCCAGGGACCCAATTCCTGTTTGTCACCACTGGTCAGGTGGTGATCTTTTTGCATGTTTTTAGTTGGGGTTTTTTAAGGAGAAAACCCCAGGTGAACACGAGGAGAACAAACTCCACACAGAAAAGCCCCTTTCCTCGAGCAGCAGGCATGGTGGAGGACACGCCACAGCGCCCACAACGGGATTTGAACCGGGACCCTCTAGCTGTGAGGCGACAGTGTTACCACTTGTGCCACCATGCCACAATGTCACGATGTGCCTACAATGTCACGTGAAGCTATCACAGCTTTTTCAGCAGCTGCCACGGCTCTAAGGCATATAGGAAATCCTGCAGCAACTGAGTCAAGTTTTGATGAGAAATAGGCTACAGGTCTTTGTTGTCCCCCATGGTCTTGTGTCAGTATCGAAGTAATGTACCCACCCTGTTCGTCAACAGTCTGTGTGAATGGTTTGGTGCAATCTGGAAGGAGATGGATTGATTGGAGGAGATTGCAATGCCAATTTCAAGTCCACAAAGGCTTTTACTGCCTCAGGTGTCCATGTGACTTTGTCTTTTGCTGTGAGGCCTTTCCCATGAGGGTCCTGGAGGTGTACAGGTCCTGAAGAGATGGGAGATTGCCTTCTCTGCAGACCGAATGACACGCTGCAGTCTGCCCTTGTCCTTGGCGGTGGCAGCAGCGTACCAGATGGTGATGGAGGAGGTGAGGATGGACTCAATGATGGCTGTGTAGAAGTGTACCATCATTGTCTTTGGCAGACTGAATTTCTTCAGCTGCCGTAGGAAGTACATTCTCTGCTGAGCTTTCTTGATGAGGGAGCTGATGTTTGGCTCCCACTTGAGATCCTGGGAGATTATAGTTCCCAGGAAGCGGAAAGACTCCACAGTGTCAATGGTGGAGTCACAGAGGGTGATGGGGACAGGTGAGGCTGAGTTCTTCCTGTAGTCCACAACCATCTGCACTGTGTTTAGAGCGTTGAGCTATAGGTTGTTCTGGTTGCACCAGGTCACCAGATGGTCAACCTCCCACCTGTAGGCGGACTCGACGCCATCAGAGATGAGTCCAATGAGGCTGATGTCGTCCGCAAACGTCAGGAGCTTGACAGACTAGTGACTGGAGGTGCAACTGTTCGTGTACAGGGAGAAGAGCAGAGGAGAAAGAACGCAGCCCTGAGGGGATCTGGTGCCAATGGTCTTTGCGTTGGAGACGTGTTTCCCCAACTTCACACACTGTTTTCTGTCAGACAAGGAGTCTGCGATCCACCTGCAGGTGGAGTCAGGCAGGCTCAGCTGGGAGAGCTTCTCCTGAAGCAGAGTTGGGATGATGGTGTTAAAAGCAGAGCTGAAATCCACAAACAGGATGCTGGCGTAGGTTCCGGCGGAGTCCAGGTGCTGGAGGGTGAAGTGGAGGGCCAAGTTGACTGCATCGTCTACAGACCTGTTGGCTCTGTAGGCAGACTGCACGGGGTCCAGGAGAGGGTCAGTGATGTCTTTGAGGTGTGAGAGCACAAGGCACTCAAAGGACTTCACGACCACAGAGGTCAGGGCGACGGGTCTGAAGTCATTAAGTCCTGTGGTCCTTGGCTTCTTGGGAATAGGGATGATGGTTGAAGACTTGAAGCAGGCTGGCATGTGACATGTTTCCAGTGAGGTGTTAAAAATGTCTGTGAACACTGCAGACAGCTGATCAGCGCAGTGCTTCAAGGCGGATGGGGAGACAGAATCCGGAATGCGGGGGTTCTGTCTCCTGAAGAGTTTGTTGACGTCCCTCTCATGAATGGAAAGAGTCGTCACTGAGTTGGGTGGGGGGGGGTTCCTTTAAGGTGGTCATTGGTGGAGGTGATTGGAGCTGGAGCTGTTGGGAGGTGTCATGGGGTATGGTTGCTGGACTGTCCCTCTGTCTTTCAAAGAGGCAGTAGAACTCATTTAGGTCATTGGCTAGGCGTCGATCGTTGATGGAGTGGGGGGCTGTAGACTTGTAGTTTGTGATCTGCCTGAGCCCTTTCCAGACAGACGCAGAGTTGTTAGCTGAGAACTGGTGTTGGAGCTTCTCAGAGTACAGTCGTTTAGCCTCTTTCACCGCCTTGCTAAACCTGTACTTCATCTCTTTTAATCTGTCTTTGTCTCCACTCCTGAAGGCCTCTTCCTATGCCAACCTTAGCTGTCTGAGTTGGCTTTGAACCAGGGTTTGTCATTGTTGTAACTCACCCTGGTGCCTGATGGAACACAGCAGTCCTCACAGGAGCTGATATAGGACGTCACAGCCTCCGTGTACTCATCCAGACTGTTAGTAGAGTGCAAACACGCCTGGAGATCCTCCACAGCCTCACTGTTCCACTTCTTTGATGTCCTCACTACAGGTTTGCAGAGCTTTAATTTCTGCCTGTACGCAGGAATCAGGTGGACCATGACGTGGTCAGAGTGGCTGAGTGCAGCACGGGGGACGGCGTGATAAACACCCCCGACAGTGGTGTAACAGTGATCCAGAATATTCTGCTCTCTGGTCGGGCATTTAATAAACAGTCTGTATTGAGGGAGCTCGTGAGTGAGTTTACCTTTGTTAAAGCTGCCAAGGACAATAATTAAAGAGTCAGGGTTGGTCCGCTCCACACACAGTATCTGGTCTGCGAGCATACGCTGTGCGTCCTGCACATTGGCCTGCAGCGGGATGTAAATGCTGACCAGAATGAATGAAGTCAGTGTGTGTGTCTATAGTGATTGTCTTGGCCTCCTGTATTAGTGTGTTGTTGACAGAGTTGAGTGTAGTGTCTGGAATCTTCCATTGATAAACATACACTGTTTCAACAAAGGAATTTGTTTGGGGAATTTTCGTCACAACAATACCTTGGGGAGTGGAAACCAAAACTATGCGCCGACTGTCTTTGCATACCAGCTGCTCAGTTTTGGGGTTGGGCTGATATCTTTCTGCATGATAACTGATTCTGTGGCACCTGAGTCTACCAAAAAAGTGATGTCTGTGACTCTGTCACAGAGCTCAGTCACTGTTTGTCTATATTGAATGTTCGCTTCCATGTTGGGTGAGTCAAATCTTTCATGTCGTTGTATGTCCATGGTCTGAAGATTAGCTGAGAGTTTCCATCTCCTCCAGCTACTTCAACCATCGGTGCAACTAACACAGGGTCTGAGTGAGGAATGGAGTCTGTTCGCTTGAAAATGGTGCCTTGTCGTGTTGTGTGCGCATCCCGTGGGGGAGGGGTATGCGGTGGGCAATACTTGGTAGCACAAGGTGGAGGTCTCTCTTTTTCCCCTCTCGGGTGAGGTATTGGTTTCTCAGGCCATGATAGTGTGGCTTGGGCTGTGGCTGTAGTTGTTTCTGGAACGCTGGCTGCTCCTCCTCAGTCCGCAGCTGGTGCTGGCCGTCTTGTGGGCGGAACTGAGTCCAGATCAGGATCTAGTTTGAGGCACTGAGATGCAGAGGTTAGTGTAGCTTTCCCTGCCTTTTGTTTTCTGTCCCTGATGTTGGCTTCAGTGAGTCAACAATCAAAAACTTTCCAATTTGCTTTAAACAGTTATCCTTTTTTCTCTTGCTTTGTCTGACTGATTTTTTTCCTTTGCTGTTAGTTGGACTCTCAAGTGTTCTAATTGGTTTAGGCTAAAAATGCCAGTACATGGGAATCCACACTCGTAAACCCAGATTTTTATTTGGTCAGTACCTTGTTCACCATATTTTGTGATCATAAACCGAATATTGGGAGATCACATCAGAGGTACGTTTTCAGATGCTTTTTCTTTACTGCTGTTGGAACCCATTGTTGAAAAGGAAAAGGAGAAGAAGAAAAAAATTTGTTTTGAATTTTTAATTTCTTCTTCTCTTCAGGTGGATTTGTAAGGACCTTGGATTTTTAATTTATTACCACTTCAACTAATCAAATGTAGATATTTACTATTGTTTTTTTCTAGAGTTCATTCATTCATTCATCTTCTATACCCGCCTTATCCCTTTCAGGGTTGCGGGGGGCTGGAGCCTATCCCAGCTGTCAACGGGCGAGAGGCGGGGTACACCCTGGACCGGTCGCCAGTCAATCGCAGGGCAACATATAGAGACAGACAACCATTCACTCTCACAGTCACACCTAAGGGCAATCTTAGAGTAACCTTGACCTAATGAGCATGTTTTTTGGTCTGTGGGAGGAAGCCGGAGTGCCCGGAGAGAACCCACGCAACATGCAAAGTTCGCGCAGAAAGGCCCCCGCCCGACCCAAGGATCAAACCGGTGACCTTCTTGCTGTGAAGCATGCTGCGCCGAAGTGCCGCCCTTTCTCTAGAGTCTTTTTTCTGGTGAGAGTGTAATGTAAAATTATTCTAACCCCCTGCGTTCTTAGAACAGCAAACCTCAACCTAAATGACAGTTGATGGTAACATTCAAAGCTTTATTAATGTGCACAGGGGCTGTACCTATGAGTCCCAGACTCTACAACGGTTTCCAAAACCTGCCCCCCCCCCGGGTCCCAGACCCGAAGCTTCCTTGATCCTACAGCGGTTTCCAAAACCTGCCCTGTTAATACGTCCTGTTATTACAACACACCCCAGGTGGTGAGGATCATTTACCTTTTCTGAATTTACTCACCAGAAAGACAAGGTTGTGTGCCAGAAAAGGTTCTCTGGATCACGTCAGTGAGTGGGCGTCGGTCCTCACGTGCCAGTTCCCCTGCTTCTCTACCGTCTTTGATAGGGAGGTTCAGGGTTTTGGAGTCCCAGACTCCAGCTGCACAGACTTAAAACACGTAGCGCTGAGTCCCGAATGTCGCCTCACATGTGATCCTGCCAACAACGCCAAGTTTGTTCTGGCAATTTTGTACTAAAAAGCACAGAGCCGTTCATTGTCTTTCTGTGAGTTTATTCTGACGCCTGCAAACGGACTCTCTTCTTGCTGTCTCGAGTGTGTGAGATGACAAGAAAGAGCCCAGAGCAGGAGAAGTTGATAAATTATATACAATATATTATCTTTGTAGACAGGATGACTTTGTTCTATCATCAGAACAATGTCAGCACAATAGGCACGTCATAATGTGTTGTACAATCAGAACACAAGGTTCACTTAATCAGAGCATAATAACATACTGTACATGGTACCTCGAGGATGAAGAGACAATTGATGAATACTGGCTGGCAGTGCTTATATAATGTGACAACAGGTGAGTCTGGAATGATTAGTTTCAGGTGTACTCAGGAGAGGAGGTGGCCAGTTACATTTAGAAACTATTGCATTGATGTAATGAAACTGTTTTACAAAATATGGTATGTCTATCTCATACAGTGACAAGATGAAGGCCATGTTTTTCACTCATTTAGCTGTCAGTTAAAACTACATTTTAATATTTTTAGCTAAAAAGTGAAGGACTTGAAGGACTCACTTGCTTGTGAGAGCTTTCTGAGTAATTCTTGACCAAAATCTTTACCTCTCTTGACAGTTTCACAAGCATTTGCAGCCATTTATTATTATATAATGATGCCATATTGCTGTTGAACACAGACTTGCACATACTGTATATCACAGTGATGATAGTGATTGCAACAGCTTTTACTGTTTGTTAGTTGCTGTTATTGTGTTGTAATGTACTGTAGACATGCCAAATTAAAGATGTATTATCTCACAATTCTAATACATTATGGATAAAAATAAAAGCAGACACAGTGTTTTTATGAGATGAACATGAATTTTTATTCACATTATTACTTGTGCAAATAAATACAATAGATCACATGGCCAATAGGCAAAAAGTCACTTTGTGTTTGGTCTGAACACACTGAACAAATTGGATTTCTCTATAACACGGTCTAAACAAGCAAAACCTGTAACCTCTTAAAACCTATTGTCTGGTCCTGGGAGGGGGACAGGGAGGTAAAAAAAAAGAAATAAAATAAAGATATTTCTTGAAAAACATACATACAAACTCAATAAAACCATTGTAAATCTTTTCACTGTTGCAACAATCACCATCTTTGATTTGGTCAAAACAAACCCTGAAGATATCAGGAAAGAATTGACAGGGAGGCAGCATGGAAAAAACAACAACAAAAAAAAAGAGTGTAGAGTGAGACAAAATACCGTTTTTGTCAGTGCCGCATGTGGCTTTGACAATCTTGACTTAATGGCTGATTCTGGTTGGACAAAAATAATCTTACTTTTCACACACCCAGAATAACAATCTTAGTCAGTGGCAAAACAAGTGCTTTTATTGGACAAAACATATTTTGAAATAAAAGCTGGCTGACACAAGTCCTCAGGACTCTGGAACTAATGCCATCAGGATCAGCAACCCTGCCCAGGTGCATCATCTCCAGCTGTCTTCTTAGCTGGCCGGCAGTCAGGCAGGGGATGGTGCTAGTGGAGGGGGTGCTGTGGGGGATGGAGGGGGAGGTGGGAGTTGAGTCCAAGGGAGGAATCACCAGGGAGGGTTGAGGGTTGGAGGGAGAACGCTTGGGCAGAGGGGGGTTGTGGAGGCCATCGTGGACAGTGGTGAGGTATGGGCAGGGGAATGCAAGGCCACTCCTGGCTATGAGCTAATACTGTTGAAAAAGTGGTTTAGCTCAAGGCTGCCAGCTGCCAGTCTGTCTCCTGCTTTAAACCCCGTGATCATCTTCATTCTTGTCCATACATTCTTCACTCTGTTCTGCTGGGGTTTGGCTTCCAGCTTCCTCCTGTAGGCATCAGCTCATGCTGAACTCTCCTCAGTTCTTTTTTGTCAACTGAACTGAAGGCTTCCTTCCTGTTTAGCAGACTTTTCAGTTCACTGATGATCCAGTGGCACTGTATGCATCTTTTGCATTAGCATACAGTAGGTCTGGTGTAGTGTTGTCTCTGTTGGGACAGTTAATAAATTGGTGGAATGTCTGCAGAGTTTTGTCCTAAGCAGGGCTGGACTGAGACCCAAAAATGGCCCTGGCATTTTGGCCATGGCGGCCCGCCATGATTATTTATACGATATGCGGAGGCACATGAAATACCAGAGGATATATGCGCACATTGTGTTGTTTCAAAAATTAAAATAAAGCACAGTAGCCTACATGGAAGAGAGAAACCATGCTGAAAAAAATTATGTGTTCTTTCACTACTCACAGAGACTTTCATCTTGGGAGAGATGCCACAATTCCCATCTTGTAGTGAAAGTGTCAAAGAATCACTGCTAGGGATGTTTTTAGACTAGTGTTTAATGAAATTTACTGTGAATGAAAGAGAGAGAGAGAGAAATGCAGAGACAGGCAGATATTCTGAGGCAATATAAAATGCAGGTGGCTTATATTTGTTACTGGTATAGGTTGCAGACAAACACTCAAATGCATGACAATCGAGAGTGACATGCACACACGCACACACACACACACACACACACACACACACACACACACACACACACAATTGGTGGTGTTAATTGGTTTTACTCCTATCTCACGGACCGTTGTTTCTATGTAAGTTTGGATACATGTTCCTCTGGGACCCGTGAATTGAAGTGTGGGGTGCCCCAAGGGTCAATTCTAGGTCCAGTACTTTTTAATCTTTACATGCTTCCCCTTGGGGATGTCATCAGGAGACATGGCATCAGCTTCCACAGCTACGCTGACGATACACAGCTTTACATTGCCGTGTCTCCTGATGACACAGGGCCTATTGATACCCTTTTAAACTGTATTTCAGACATTAAGTCATGGATGGCAGAGAACTTCCTACTGCTCAACCAGGATAAAACAGAGGTTTTAGTTATTGGTCCTGAGGGCAAGAGAGAGACACTTTTACCAAAACTACAAGGTTTTACACCCTCAGAATCTGTTAAGAACCTGGACGTCATTTTCGACTCTGAGCTCAGTTTTATTCCTCATATTAAAAATGTAACAAAGATAGGTTTCTACCATCTTAAAAATATAGCCAGAGTCCGCCCGTTTCTCTCTCAGGCTAACACGGAGGTACTGATGCATGCTTTTATTTCCTGCCGTCTAGACTATTGTAATGCCCTGCTCTCTGGTCTTCCCAAAAAGAATATCTATACCTTACAGTTACTTCAGAACTCAGCCGCACGTGTGCTGACGAGGACCAGAGGGCGGGAGCACATTACACCGCTTTTAGAATCGCTGCATTGGCTCCCCGTGTGTTTCAGGATCGATTTTAAGGTGCTCTTATTAGTTTTTAAGTGTCTTAATGGTCTCGGGCCATCTTATTTATCTGACCTCCTTTTATCCTATCAGCCCTCGCGGATCCTGAGGTCCTCTGGCACCGGCCTTCTAATTGTTCCGAGGGTTCGGACCAAAACCCACGGGGAGGCAGCTTTCAGCCATTGTGGTCCAAAGCTTTGGAACAGCCTGCCAGAGGGCATCAGGACCGCAGAGACCGTTGATGTTTTTAAAAGGAGACTCAAGACTCACCTTTTTAGTTTGGCTTTTGATTGATTTCTTTTACTCTTTTGATTTAGATCTGTTTCATGCTACCGTTTGTTTTTAGCTTTTAAGTCATTTTATTCTATTTAATTTCAGGTCTTAGGTCTTTTATTTATTTTTTTTAATTTTTAGGTTTTAGGTCTCCTTATTCTATTGTCTTTTACGGTTCTAGGTCTTTTATTCTATTGTATTCTAGGTCTTAGCTCCAGTGCTTCCTCATGGGGGGCCTCCACGCTGTGAGGTGTGTCTGGTCTGCCCGCCAGGGCGTCGTCCTGGGGACCCCCGGGCCCGGAGGACTGGGGGGCGCTGCCCTGTAATGTGGTGTCCCCCCGGGCAATCTGGGTCGGGGGTCTCTGTTGCGGCGGTGCTCCCTGTGGCCGCGGGCTTTGACCCCTTGCAGTGTGGATGAGCTCCCCATAGGTGGTTTCTTTTCCTCTCATGGTTCCCCAGTGCCCTGCCATGTTTTTACATCGACAGTTTCATTGGGGTGTGTGTGTGTGTGGGTGTCTGGGGGCGTGTTTGGGAATGGGCGTTGTATAGACTTTCCTTGTTTTTATCTTTTGTCAAGCACCTTGAGTTGCATTTTATGTATGAAAGGTGCTATATAAATAAAGTTTGATTGATTGACCGATTGACAATCGAGAGTGACATGCACACACGCACACACACACACACACACACACACACACACACACACACACACACACAAACAAACAAACAGCCCTCCACCCTCCCTACGTGAAAAGTCCCTCTTCATTCTGCTAACATTTCGGCACTTTTGTGGTTTAGGCCTGTCCATTTCCACAGACGGACTCTCAGTTCTGTCTAATTCTGGTTGAACTACAATGGCAAAATTTGATAACCTTGCCTGGAGGGGAGGGGCAGGCCGAGGAGGGAGGGGAGGGCTGAGAGATTTCACTGGACTAACCCATTGTCCTTTAAGAAAATCAACCAATGGGGCGCGTTTCGTGTCTCAAATATGCAACCTGAGGTACAGAACAACTGAACCAGAAACAAATAAAAAGCAACTAACTGGTGCCGAGAGCTGTGGGGAGCATATCCCCGGCGCTCTGGGGCGTGTCTGACAAACAGGCCTTCGCACACATAGAATGATTTACAGGTGAACGCTGTGATTTTATCCTATAGAGAGAAAACATTAACTAATGATTGCGAGTGATGGACTCATCTGCTTCTCACTATGGTCAATCACATAGTCTAAAGGATAAATTTTTCGATCACATTTCAAAATTGTTCACAATATGTATGTTAACATCGATATACATGCATCAGACACATTTCGTTGATTAATGACAACATTCTTCGATACTAATACTAACTTATATGATAAATAATAGTATTACCAACTACTAGAACAAAGAAACAAGGAAAGGCAGATTGTATTTGCTGAAATAAGCACTGCTAATTCTAATTGTCTCATGTCAAGTATCTAAAACCCAACCGCTACTAGTCTGTAGATGACAGTATGGTTCCATGGTAGAAACTGGGACAAACATGCTTGAGAGCTTTAAGATCATAGTTTTGTCATTTTACAAGCTAGAAACACGGGAAAAGCATCGATACCATACAAATTGTGAGTTTAGTGCTGTGGGAACCTCCAAAGTTGAATCAAACATACCATTTGCATTTTCCTGATGTGGTCGAAAAGAAAGCACACAGACACACAAAACAGTTCGCTACAGGAAATGGGTTGTCTGAGGTCTGATTTGCAACTTGTCAGTCTTATCTGGGTCTGGGACCTCTTGAGACCTGTTGATTGTCCATTCAGATGGTTTTAACGCCTTCGTCTGGTGTGGAGCTATAAAGAAAACATTAGCATATTCATGGAAACTGTTTAAATGATTAGTAACTCTTTGTGGTTGGAACAGCTCTTCTGAAGGAATGCAAGGGAAAAAGGTCAGTTAGAGGTCTTGGATCTCCTTCACAACATATAGGAATAAAATAAAAAAATATATATATAATGTAGTAGACAGCTGTATAGTAAGAGTAAATTGTAAACAGATTGTGCAGTAATGTAGTAAATGTATATATAAGTTTCATGATTGTAGTGGATGACATAGGGGCTAAAAACCACCTGGCGTGAAGTGTGAGTATTATCCCTAACACAGCCTTCTTTTTCTGCAGATATTTGGTAAAATTGCACTGGTTGACGGCACATACATCAACAGGAACAACAATTTCCAGACATTCCCACAGGCTGTTCTGCTGTTATTCAGGTTGGTGGTCTGTCTTCTTCCTAAGTATTTTGGATTAGTTTTTGTACTCACATTAACCTGAATAAACTGAAACAAACTGCAAGCTCATGCAGCATTGACAGCACACAAGAAGGGATGAGTGAGCTGGCCCCAGCCATGCGGTTCGTGGGACAGCATTGAAAACTGGGATCAGGGAAGGCCTTTATCCCTTTCTTACTGATTGGCAACCAAGGCATCCAATGTATTTAGTGGCCTGTTTGTAGTAAGTAGAGTAATAAGGGGGGTGGCTGTGGCTCAGGAGGTAGAGTGGTCGTCCACCTATCAGAAAGTCGGTGGTTTAATCCCGGGCCTTGGCAGTCCACATGCCGAAGTATCCTTGGGAAAGATAGCGAACCCCAGAATAGCCCCCGATGCTGTGCCATCGGTGTGTGTATGCACATCGCTTTGAATAAAAGCACCTGCCAAATGGCTAATTATAATACCCCAAATACAGGTGTACCAAGCTGTAGCATCATATCCAAGAAGACTTGACACTGTAATGACTCCCAACGGTGCCTCAACAAAGTACTGAGTAAAGGGTGTGAATACTTATGTATATGCGATATTGCAGTTTTTTATTTTTAAAAAATTAGCAAATATTTCTAAAAAAAAAACTTTTTTTCACTTAATTATGGGTTATTTCCTGTACATTGATTAAACAAAAAAGGAATTTGATCCATTTTAGAAAAGGGCTGTAACATAACAAAATGTGGGGAAAGTGAAGGGGTGTGAATTCTTTCCAAATGCATTGTAGCTAAGTCAGATCACATATATAGAGCTGCAGACAGCATGTAAGCAACAGTCAGATGACCATGTAAAGTGCCTAACGAATTTGTTAATAAATGGGACTGAGGACCGCCCTTTGGTAATGATACTGACAGTTGCCTCATTGTAAATTTACATAAGAGCTGTGGAAGAAGCATTAGCTGGCAAAGATTATTGAAAAAAAAACCCCCAATACCAATGGAAGGAGCTGTGTCTGTGTACAACTTAAAAGCCTACAGAGATTCTAGGCTTTCATTATAGAAGAATGAGATGCCATTCCATTCGTCAAGCAGAGGAGACCAGAAGCGGAGCTTGGATCTGCAGCCTGCGTCCAAGCTCACCATATCATGAAGTTTCTCTTTTCGTGAAATCAAGAAGCCTGGATATAAAGGAGCGACCTTGGGGAATAATACACATGGTAAAATTAAGATGCTGAGCAAAGACAGCAAGTCTTTTTCAAAAATAACTACTGCCTCGCATGTTTTTTACAAAATCAGGGAGCAGGGAGGCTTGCATCAGGTTGCAGGATCTAAGGTGAGGCCTAAAATTTCTACTGACTCGAGCGAACCTGGTGTTTTCTCTTCGAATAGCAGAATACCTAATTTTGCTAAGTGTGCTTGTGAGCGGAAATGCATCTGTCTGGCTTTGAATTAAAATAGTCAACTAGCAGAAAATGATCTAGTAGATGAAGCACAAAAGACAGTTTGCAGTTGTTCAGAAGGATCCAGCAAAGAGCTTCTGACAAGGTATCAAATATTTTGGGGCTGCTGTGACAACCAAATGGGAGTCTGACAGAGAAAATCAACTTACTGACTTTGAAAGCATCTTGTGATATCTGCCTTAGCTAGTCCTGCACCCTTCCCTGCTTTCTTAATAAACGTAATGGCATAGGCAACAGAAGCATAACACAGAGAGAAGGGTGCTAAAGGAACTATACTGTTAAGGCTCTGAGCTTTGTCGTTATGGGGAGCAGATAAATAGATAATTAGTCATGTTTTACCAGAATATTTATGAATTGCTATACCTAAAGGATTAATGCAAGTAAGTGGAAAGGGTGTTACTGTACAAGTGACAATGAGCACGGCCAGGACACAGGTTGCAGAGACTGAATGCCAAGGTTTATTTTACAAAAACAAAGTGCAAACAAATGAGTAACGAAAACCTCCACAAGGGGAAAAAGGCGAAGTAGGCTGCCAAAACTAAAGGAGCAAAAAATAGAGAAACTCAAAATCACCAAAATGGGAAAAACCAGAAAATCAATTAGAAACCAAAATCTCCTTTACAGGGAAAAACTATGAATGAACAATTTGCTAAACAACTCGGGAGGACTCTGGAGCTGGAAGCGCGGAAGGAGACAAGGCACATCGGTATGGTGAGACACGTGTGAGCAAGGCAAGGAAATCTTCCGGCACTGAACAGGTGGAGTAGCTAGCTGAAATAGCCAGTAGCTGATGAGATGATGCCGCTCAGGTGTGTCTTGAAAGTGGTTCGGAGATCGAATCCACCTCCTTCCACACTCCAGCGCTGCAGAGAGGGAGAGCAAGAGGAGAAGGGAGAAAACAGAAGGAGGGGAACAAACACAGGCAGGGCAAAAGACACAGTGTACAAAATCGAGACCACAACAAAGGGGGATTTATCAAATGGGCTGATCATGAATCCCTTCTTAACCTCTTTTGCCAATAATGTGTCAGTTATCTCAGACTACTTTAAAGTAGATTGCAAGTTATTGCAAACAACTTTTCGCAACAATGTTAGCCCAGCTGGGAATCCCTGGACCAGTCCTGTGATCAAATAATTAACAAAGCAATAATTGGGATGCCTTCTTAGCTCAGAGATGTTGATAGGAGTTGATGCCTTTATTTTTTGCTTTTTTTTTACCAGGCCAGCGCATCTTGGGCACACTGATTTGGGATGCCCGTCTCTTTAATAACTGCAAGCATGAATGTATTTACAGTTAACAAACTTTCACACATTCTCATTAAAATTGAAGTACATGGGAGTCATAGACAGCATTGCCTTAGTCTCTACAGTTTGGGGGCTTGATGCAGGCTTAAATGGTTGGTCAACGGTTACAGATGTTGGGCACGAATTAGAAGAGTGAGAGAACCAGTCACAGATTGAGCAGGAAAGAGCTTGATGGCCTGTGAAATGTCTACTACTGACCAGTCCAATCTCTAGTTGAACCTCTGGATGTACATAATGGATTATTCAGAGAGCAATGTATGATAGTCATAAATTAATGTTTCTCCACAGGTCATGGCCAGGTCTGATATAACTGCCAAGTAGGTGTCCAGCTCTGCCGTACGGTTAGGATAGACTTCACAGATGATGTCTCCAAATATGCCAAAAGCAACATTAAATACGGCCAAGGTTAGAGCTTTAGAAAGCCTTGGGTCACTATCTATTGATGTCATTACCTGCTGGAATCTGGCTTCTCAGATTGGGGGAAATTGCCGCTGCAGGAGGAAAGAATGGCACCTCCGTCAGAACTGGGACTGCAATTCCCAGTGATCTCCACGGGATTGTGATGCCATTGCTAACCTTGCTAACAGGACTTACTTTTTGTCTTTGTCGAAGAGAGAAACACAACTTAGTAGAAAGGGGGAGAGAGAGGGGATGATGCAGTAAAGGTCCACAGGTTTGAACTGAGCACTGTGCACACTATAAGCTACCTGAACACCCCATTAACAGGATGTCTTACATTTTCATATGTAGATGTAAAGTGACTCTTTCACTATATTGAGGAACAGAAGCATCAGAATCGGCTAGGGAGTTGAATGCTGCACAATCAAACACTCCCACAACAGAGAACGTAAATCAACATCGCTGGTCAGTACAGATCAGGCAGTGACAAGACCTCCAGTTCAGTTCAATTCAATTTTATTTGTATGATGTCAAATTACAACAAAAGTTGTCTCAGAACACTTTCCATAACTGGTACAGGCCGAGCTCTTTAATCTACAGAGACCCAACAATTTTCAGTTGCAGATAGCCAAATGTAACAGCTTTCTTTTAAGCTTCTAATTGGCCAGCATGGCTTTAGGATTGGAGTTATTTCACTGCATCTTGGTTTGGCATGGTCTTCACAGTGCTTCAGTTGTGGTTAAACTGTGCTTTTGTGGAGAGAACATTCTTTTTATGAATGGAAAAACCCTCTTTTTAAAAATACATCTCTACAATGGACTAGGTCTAAGCTACAGTCAGCTGGTCAGGTTCACTCAGTTTATCTCAGGTCAGAGTTACCAAACTGAAGAGCAGTCATTATCAGCTGTAGGGGAATCAGTTTATTAAACCTCTAAGTTAATGTTGCATTCGTTAATAAACACCAACCTTCCTCAACTCAGAAGGATTTTATATATAATTTCTCGTAAAGCTGATGTAATAATAACGAATGAACCAACAGTAGACCAGTCTGATAATCTGAGGCGTAAACTCTCGATACAGGGATTGTTTATATCCAGCTCAAAAGGACACCGCCTGACCACAACTTGAATGAAAAGTCTTATTTATTAAACACAATAATGAATAATGAATAGTACGACAGAGGATATGGGTGATATGACGTAACACAAACAACTGCATGGAGAAAGTGATGGCAAATAATGGTAGAATGACTTTGGCAATAGTGAGAAGTAGTTTGAGGGTAAAATGGGGATGCAAATGTAAAGTTAATTTCTTGAATGAATGGTTGAGAGAATTTAAGACAATTGAGAATATCATAGCCTTACGGACCCAACTCGTTATTCAAACCTGCATAAGCATGCCTACTTTGCCAGCGATACTCCTGTGGATGTCTGCTCCGAACCGACACGAAGGGGCTCCAGGCTGTCGTTCATGGCTCCGATCTGCGCTGCGGTCCAACGGACAAACCAAGCAAACCACAGTTGAGACAGATGATGTTGGACAGGGATCTTTCAGGAGCTGGAAGGCCTCTGGTGTCAGTTACAGACAAGGAACAGCTTCTGGTGGTTATTTAACCCAAACAAGTGGGTCGAAGCAGGCTACAGGTTTTCGGTATGGCAAAAACTTGAGAGTCTCTTCGATGGCCGATCGAAAATGTCTCCAAAATTATTATTACGTGACTAGAATTTTAACTAAAAAAAAACAAATCATGCAGCTTAATGTGGCGAGCAAAAATGAAAGTTTCACGAAGAGAAAAAAAACTAGAAAAGGACGTTTTCTTAATAACGAAATCAAGCTACTACAGGCGTAACTATGAACAGCAACAAAAAGACTAAGAGAACAACAAAACGAGAAGAGGAACTGAAGAAGAACAAGACTAACAGAAGACCGAAAAAGAACGGAGCGTCCACTGCATGCTGCGGACGGTATATTCGCTCCAGGGTGTCTAATGACCAATAGGTTGTTGCACATGTGAGATGGTTTGCAGGCGAGCGATGTGATTTCACCTTATAGAGCGAGAATTAACTGAGTCATATGAGTGGCTCATCTGCGTGCCACTATGGTCAGTCACATATATTTTAAATGATCAGTTTTCAATGGCATTTCAACATTGTTCACAACATGCGTTAGACAATTCCTATGACTAGATGACAACATTCAACAATAATCATGATAACAATTTCTAATACTCATCCTAATATACATGATGACTCAGGGTATAACTAATTTAATATAACAAAGGAATAAAGAAAGACTATATTTGCCGAAATGATTATCACTATTATGGTTACTACTAATAACTATCTCATGTCAAACTTATACAACCTAGCCGCTATGAACCTCTAGATGGCAGTATGGTTCCATGGTAGAAACTCATACAAACTTTTTAGGAGAGTTAAAATCACAGTTTTGTTATTTTATAAGCTAGAAACACTGGATAAGCATTGATATCATACAGATTATGGGCTTAGTACTATAAGAAAATTCAAAGTTAAATCAAACAGAGATTTCGTTATCCTGGTGTGATAGAAAAGAGGCACACAGACATACAACACAGTTTACTTCAGGAATGTCTAATTTACAACTCATCAGCATTATCTGATGTGTAGATTCCTCTGAGACATGGCACTTGTTCATCCAGACAGTTTTATTGTCCTTATCTCCCATGGGGCTATCAAGAAAGAATTAGCATCTCCATGAGAAACATCTTGGGAAAAAGGTAACCTTTGAAGTAGAATTGTCGGTGTTTCCTGCTTCCCTGAAATGTCAATGTTTGCTAGACATAGCATACCAAACACATTAGGCACACACAACAATCTTAAGTTCTCAGGTGCAGACATGAAAGTCGTTGCAAAAGACTATGGATTTGAGTACATGACACACAGTGCCACACTCAGAAAGCAATGGTGAAAGCATTTCAGTAACTTGCTGAAAAAGCAGCTGATGCCTACTGTGGACTACTTCCATGCAGAGCTACACCACTGAGCAATGGCTACAGCTTATCCCTGTTGCTCATGGGATGTTGTCTGTGCCTCACCCTGCCCACCTTTCCTGTAATGTTGAAGCCAGATATTCAATGCCTACAGAGTGATCACCACAGGGAAAAATAGAGGATGCATGGATGTGAGCAACTACATGAAGACACAGGGTGATCTGTTACCAGGAGATCAAGTGTAGACTATTGATACAAAGACAGCGGGCACGGTGACATCTGCACATCCCATGCAGTAAACATTCCTGGTCAACAGGCCATAAGGTACGCTCAGGAGGAACCTCCATCACATTGTGTCAACCCCACTTGCTACAGACAGCAGCTGTAAGACGCATCAACAATGCAGCACACAGTCATGTCCAGGGATCCCAACGCGCAGCCATATACCTATTGTCTACATCACCTAGTAGCGCTTTGTAATACAGCAGTGCTTCCCAAGGAGAGAACCGATGTCTCTCGTGAGCTAAGGAGAAAGAAATGGGGAAGCCATTCCATGTCTAGGGGGCAACATTACAAACCAGTCCTCCCCTCAATCATCATAGGGAATGTTAGAGCTTTCCAATAACATGGACTGGCTAGCAGTGCTGACCAGAGGGAATTCTGTGAGTGTAGCATTATGCTATTCACAGAGACATGGCTACCTGTGCTAACTCTGGACACAAACACTATGATGTACTGTTTCCAAATGATGCGGCTGGACAGGACAAAGGGGAGCAGTAAGAAGAAGGGAGGTGGGCTGGCAATATTTGTTATACAGAACAATTCTGCAGTAAGGTCATTGAGGTGTTAGCTGTTAGCATGAGGCCTTGGGAACCCAGGGAATTCTCACATCACCATGATAGCAGTGTATATTACCCTGCAAATGCTGATCCTGCCTCTGATGTCATTCACTCAATATTATGACACACACATACACCTAATCATATGACATAGTTAAAAATTTGGCTTTAAGACAGTGAATGCTTATGATTGAGTAACAGCAGCAAATATGAATAATAAGAATTCCCATTACATTCCCCCATTTGAATGTATTACGCTCACAAATGAACACTAATAAAACTAGACTTGTAGAAGCAAAAACTCGGGTCTGGGAGGAGTTCGGGGAGGCCATGGAGGAGGACTACCGGTCGGCCTCGAAGAAATTCTGGCAAACCGTTCGGCGCCTCAGGAAGAGGAAGCAGCTTTCTGTCAACACTGTTTACAGTGAGGGTGGGGAGCTGTTGACCTCGACTGGGGATATTGTCGGGCGGTGGAAGGAATACTTTGAGGATCTCCTCAATCCCACTGTCATGTCCTCCGTAGAGGAAGCAGAGACTGGGGACCCGGGGGTCGGTTCATCCGTCACCGGGACTGAAGTCACTGAGGCAGTTTGCAAACTCCTCGGTGGCAGAGCACCGGGGGTGGATGAGATTCGCCCTGAGTACCTCAAGTCTCTTGATGGTGTAGGACTGTCTTGGTTGACACGCCTCTGCAACATCGCGTGGCAGTCGGGGACGGTGCCTCTGGACTGGCAGACTGGGGTGGTGGTCCCTCTTTTTAAAAAGGGGGACCGGAGGGTGTGTTCCAACTATCGGAGGATCACACTCCTCAGCCTCCCTGGGAAAGTCTATTCCAGGGTACTGGAGAGGAGAATCCGGCCGATACTCGAACCTCGGATTCAGAAGGAACAATGCGGTTTTCGTCCCGACCGTGGAACACTGGACCAGCTCTATACCCTCCACAGGGTGCTTGAGGGTTCATGGGAGTTTGCCCAACCAGTCCACATGTGTTTTGTGGACTTGGAGAAGGCATTCGACCGTGTCCCTCGAGTCATTATGTGGGAGGTGCTCCGGGAGTATGGGGTTGGAGGCTCTCTGTTGAGGGCTGTACAGTCCCTGTACAACCGGAGCAGGAGCTTGGTCCGCATTGCCGGCAGTAAGTCGGACCTGTTCCCGGTGCACGTTGGACTCCGGCAGGGCTGCCCTTTGTCACCGGTTCTGTTCATTATTTTTATGGACAGAATTTCTAGGCGCAGCCAGGGGCTTGGTCCGCATTGCCGGCAGTAAGTCGGACCTGTTCCCGTTGCACGTTGGACTCCGGCAGGGCTGCCCTTTGTCACCGGTTCTGTTCATTATTTTTATGGACAGAATTTCTAGGCACAGCCAGGGGCTGGAGGGGGTTCGGTTCGGGAGCCGGCAGATTTCTCTCTGCTTTTTGCGGATGATGTTGACTTGTTGGCTCCATCGAGCCAGGACCGAGTCCGCACCTCCAAGTCCGAGGCCATGGTTCTCGACCGGAAAAAGGTGCCTTGCTCCCTCCAGGCTGGGGGAGAGTTCCTGCCTCAAGTGGAGGAGTTTAAGTATCTTGGGATCCTTTTCACGAGTGATTGAAGGATGGAGCGTGAGATTAACAGGCGGATCGGTGCAGCGGCAGCAGTAATGCGGTCGCTGTACTGGTCTGTCGTGGTGAAGAAGGAGCTGAGCCGAAAGGCGAAGCTCTCGATTTACCGGTCAATCTACGTTCCTACCCTCACCTATGGTCATGAACTTTGGGTCATAACCGAAAGAACGACGTCCCGGATACAAGCGGCTGAAATGAGTTTCCTCCGCAGGGTGGCAGGGCGCTCTCTTAGAGATAGGGTGAGGAGCTCTGTCACCCGGGAGGAGCTCAGAGTAGAGTGGCTGCTCCTCCACATCGAGAGGAGTCAGCTGAGGTGGCTCGGGCATCTATGTCAGATGCCCCCTGGATGCCTCCCTAGGGAGGTGTTCCAGGCATGTCCCACCGGGAGGAGGCCCCGGGGAAGACCCAGGACACGCTGGCGCGACTATGTCGCTCGGCTGGCCTGGGAATGCCTCGGGATACCCCCGGAAGAGCTGGGGGAAGTGTCCAGGGAGAGGGAAGTTTGGGCGTCCCTGCTCAGGCTGCTCCCCCGCGACCCGGCCCCGGATGAAGCGGGAGAAAACGGACGGAAAACTAGACTTAATCATTGAAATCCAAAACTGATGAAACAAAAAATGCCTAAGGTAATCAAAGTAAGCAATATTGTTAGATTAAACAATAGTGTCAAAATCATGACTGACTCAGAAAGTCAGCATAGGGTGGAACCCAGTCCAGAGAGGAATCATCTTCCGAATGAAACATGAACTGTCCTACAGAGGATTTTGACTCGTGACTAAGCTTCAATGCAAGGTATACCACAACAGATTACAACCATGAATACTGTCAGGAAAACAAGCAAAGGTGTCAGTGTTTTCAGCAATGTCACTTTCCATCCTCCCTCAGTCAGTGAAGACCACAGACGCCATTTCTCAGAGTCGTAGCAGGAGGTGTGAGACAACATGAATCATGTTGTCTGTAATATCTTAACTGTAAGTGCACAGTCAACACCTATAATGTGGCAGACTCCTCCTTGGCTGGTAAACCTCATATCCATTGCCTTCCTGTTCTGCAGTGCCACATATCAGATGGCTTGAACAGTGGGGGTGAGGGCAGAAAAACCAGATGACATTAAGGCCGTCAGGCTTTCTAATTCCATTGTCAGGTTGTCGATCTTAAATGCGTTATTTACAGTTCCCCATGATACCCCGCAGGTGGCCATGACTGTCCTGCACGGTGATATCCCCAGGAAGTACTCTTGCTCAGTGAAGCATTTCCTAGTGAAACAAGCAGTTGTTGGGTGGGGTTTGTTGTCATGACAGATTGGTGAACTCCTCGTTGTGTCACCTTTGTTATGTTCCAGAATCTAGCGGTTGAACCCCCATAATTGGTGATGCTGATATTGCACATGATTGTCACAGTTCTATTCTGCAGCTATACCCCCAGGGTGAAGGCTACTAGGGTCTCAGAAATGTTCAGTGGTCATGGCGTCACAGGTATTGCAGCCCCCACTCCGTGAGGAAGTTGTGTGCAGACATAGCAGTTGTTGTTTGTAATCCTTTTGGTTGTTCATAGTACTACAGTGTACCAGGAATTTTCCTCAGGCTTCAGTGGGGAGCGAGTAAACACAGGCAGCAATTCTCTCCTCCTTCTACAGTTGGATGCTCTGCAGCTGCTGTTTGAGTTTTCGCACCCCTGTTGTTGATTAGGCTGAGATGTGCCTTGTTGCAGCAGCAGTAGCAGGACAGTGTTGGCAGTGAGCAGCAATATGCTGCGAATTCCTATACATCTGTCAGCCCTCCAGCGCCACTATATATTCGTTGGCGTCATGTCATCAGCCATTGCACCTCAGTTTACCCCTGTATTCAGTGTGCTGCCCTTCGTTAGTTTGAGAAACGTGTGGTCCTATTGTTATCCAAACCTCTCTCTCCCTCGAAGACACAAGGTGGAGGAAAGTGTTGGTTCACTTACTGATGCTCTACTCAGGAATGCGTTTGCAGTGGTTGGCGTGTATCCAGGTGGCCCACTCTGTGACTTTCACTTTTGTTTCTGTGGTGAAGAAGATTTGGAAAGGTCCGTTCCACCTGCATGCTTTCCAATTTTTTCTCCTCAGATCCTTCACTACGACCCAATCTCCTGATTCTGGGTTGTGTAGTTTTCACTCTGTGGCTTTTGGCAGGGTGTCCTTAGCCTGTTTGTGGATAACAAAGACTACAGGGGACAGGTTTGCACAATAACGTAACATTTCATCTTTGCACTGGCTGGTATGGGGAAGTTGCCTCTTAGTTATCCAATCCCTGCATTCATTGGCCGTGCAAAAACAATTTCAAATGGGCTGAGGCCGTTTCTGCTTCTGACCCTAGCTGTCATGTGCATCAAAACAATCAGTAGTGCATTTGTCCAAGTTAAACCAGTTTCCTCACATTTAACCAACTTGCCTTTCAATGCACCCTTCTCTCTTTTAATAGGCCCCTGCTCACCCGGTGATAAGCACAATGTTGCCTTATTTCAATGCCAGAATACTTACTCACGCTCCTCAGGGCGAAAGGTGTACCATTGTCAGATAAGATCTGACCTGGAATTCCCTATCTGGGAATTATTTCTCTGTTTAAAGCTTTTTGAATCCTGTTTAGAAGTCAGAAAAGCCTCCACCCACTTTGAAAACATGTCAACAAAAAACAAACAGTATTTCTTTCCCCTCGCTAAGTGGTCCGCACTAGCTCAATGAAGTGCATTTGTAAGTGATCAAAAGGTTTTTGTGGCGGTGGATGAGTATTTGGATGCCTCTTCCTGCACTGTTAGTAGCACAGATCATACAACTTTGACAACATTTTTGGTAGAAGAGAAGAGAAACCCTTTGTGAACCAATATCTCTGTATTTCACTCATCATACCCCCTTTTGACACACGATCCCTTCCATGTAACAACTTAATGAGGAAATAAGTTTTTGGGCAAACGTGGTTTACCATTTGGCCTGTACAACACTTTGTTAGAAAAAGAGCTGCCTGCTTTTTTTCAAGGCAGCCATTCTTCAGGGCAGCCTCTGGCCTGTAGGTCCAGCAAATCAGCTGTGGGTGTCAAAGGTGCTGCTGCCTTGGTTGCAGCATCTGCATTCCCCTGTGAAAGAAAATCATCATTGTTTGTGTGTGCTTGACATTTGCAGATAGTAACCTATTTTGGAAGGAGGACAGCATCGAGAAGTGCAGCAACTATGTTGTGATGGGCAATGGGTTTGCCTATGGAAGTTAAAAAATCCCTACTGGCCCAAAGACGGCCAAAATCATGTACCACTCCCCGTGCAGATCTACTGTCAGTATATATGTTGGCAGTTTTATTAGAAGCAAACTTACATTCTTCTGTCAGTGCAACCAGTTCTGCTGCTTGTGCAGAATAATTTAAGGGGAGTGGCTGTGCAACAAATGTGTCATGTAGTGTTGTAATAGCCCATTTAGTTTTTACCAGTTGTTGAGTTTCTCAAGGCTGAACCGTCCACAAACAGTTCTAGGTCAGCGTTCTGCAAAGGTGTGTCCTGCAGATCAGCTCTGGGGGAGCAAGCTCCAGTTATGACTGCCATGCAGTCATGTGTTTGTCCATCATCTAGTGTAGGGAGAAAAGTTGCAGGGTTAAGAACATTGCATCTTTTAATAGTGGTGTTAGGCATATCAAGCAGAATTGTGTTATAGCTGAGCCACCCTGCTGTTGTGTGAAGTGAGAAGTTTTCTGTTTGAGCAAAATCATTGACACAGCCTGTGGTACCAGTAGAGTGAGATCAGCATAGCCTACAATGTCACGTGACACTATCACAGCTTTTTTCAGCAGCACAGTTCTAAGGCATGTAGGGAGTCCTGCAGCAACCGAGTCAAATTTTGATGAGAAATAGGCTACAGGACTCTGTCGTCCCCCATGGTCTTGTGTCAGTATCGAAGTCATGTACCCACCCCGTTCGTTAACAGTCTGTGTGAATGGTTTGGTGCAATCTGGAAGGCCTAATGTTGGAGAAGATTGCAATGCCAATTTCAAGTCCACAAAGGCTTTTACTGCCCCAGGTGTCCATGTGACTTTGTCTTTTGCTGTGAGGCCTTTCCCATGAGCGAGAGCACTTAATGGTGCCTCAATTTCTGCATAGTTTGGGATCCAATGTCTGCAATATGACGTCATTCCTAAAAAACTCATAACTTGTTTCTTTGTTTCAGGCTGTGGGATGTTTTGGATTGCTTCAATTCGTTTGGGTGAGAGGGTTTTGGCCTCTGCTGTGATCACATGACCCAGAAAAGTGACTTGTTTTGAAACAAACTGAAGTTTTGACAGACTGGCCTTGTGGCCATTATCAGCTAGACGCTTCGAGCCACGAGAAAGTGTACATTTTGGATTCAAATAGAAACACAAACCAAAATTGACTGTCTTTATCCACTGGGAAACTAAAAAATGCATTTGTGAGGTCAACAACAAAGAACCATTTACTGTTGGATGGAACTTGAGAGATAATTGTGTCTGGATTTGGCACAATTGGCGTCGGCACATGGACCGTTGCATTTACTGTGTGGAGATCCTGTACAAATCTCCACTCATCAGGTTGCCCAGCATCTCTGATTTTCTTCACAGGAAAGATTGGTGTTAACACAGGAGATTTTTCACATTGAATGATTACTCCTGCTTCAAGGAGGGATCCAAACACTGGTATGATGCCCTCAAGTGCGTCTTTTTTTTCAAAGGATATTGATTTTTGCATATTCTAGATGAGGATTTTGGTGTGATTACAACCGCTTCACCACCTGTAATCAGTCCTACATCATATTTGTGTTTCACCCACAAACATGATGGTACCTGATTTAACTCAGGAATTTCAGAGACATCTTTTATGAAAGTGTGATTGCCAAAGAATGAATCAAAAAAATCTTTTACCTCTGTTGCTGTTTGAAAATCTGTTTCCAGAATGAGCTCAACGATCCTTACCATGGTCACAACAGCAGAAAACCTTTTTCGGTGCACCTTTAGATGCGGGTGGAAATCCACATTTGGATCTGACCTTTTTCCCACCTGGAGGCCCCATTGCATGTTTTTATTCATGGTCCCAATTCTTTCCACCTTTTGTTTTTGGATTTGACCAGTGAAACATGGGGATCAGAGTGTGGTACCCTGAACAGAGTGAAAGGTGGATTAGACAGAGTTACAGACGCAGCACATTGATTGTGTGTCTAGTATAACCAGTTTAGCATGAGTGTGTGCCTGTCCTGATCTGTCCAATACCATGTTTCCTACAACTCACAGTCTGATCCCTGAGCAATGTGAGAAGTGCGGTGCAGGTTTTGTGATGTCATGATGTCAGTGTGTGTGTCTATAGTGAGTGTCTTGTGTCAGTGTGTTGACAGAGTTGAGCGCAGTGTCTGGAATCTTCCACTGATAAGCATACATTAGGTCTTCCCTACCTCATCCGACAAAGGAATTTGTTTGGCCAATTTTTGGGCAACAGTACCTTGGGAAGCGAAACCAAAACAATGCCTTGTTGACACATTAAATCGCTCCCTAACAGATTTACAGGACAGTGTTTTGACAGCAAAAATGAATGTTTAAGCTTTCCCTTAACGTTATCCTGACATGAGAGTTGGGCTGTATATTTCTCTATAATGTGAGTGCCTGATTTGCTCACTGTCTTTGGTTGGGCTAATATCTTTCTGCATGATAACTAATTCTGTGGCACCTGAGTCTAGGTGTATTTTGGCATTTTCTTGTATGTCTTGTGTGAATTTTATGTAAATTTCAGAAATTCTTTCTTCACCAGTTTTTTGTGTAGACTCCAGATGTTGAATGGCTTGTGAGATAAGTTGTTGCTTTTTGTGCGTGTCTAGCTGTGTTTTGCATGTCAGTGACTCAGAAAAACCTCATCTATTCCCTCTGCTTTTTCCTTTGTTCTTTGTAATTGCCAGTCTGCTGTAAACAAAACCGAAATTATCCAAGTACTTGTAAAGCTACATCAAATTCAGGTCCTAGCCCTGACCGAAACCTGGATCCATCCAGAAAACACAGCCACACCAGCTGCGCTTTCAGCCTACTCTACTTTCTCCCACACACCTTGTCCTGATGGACACTGAGGTGGAAATTCACCAAGCTTACTCCTCTAAGCAACTGCTCCTAATTCGAATACCAGGCAATCATGCTTACTGCTCCTACTAAGCTGTATATATTGGTCGTATATAGTCCACCTGGGCTACTGGGGAACTTTATAGCTGAACTGGACATGCTACTGTCAACCATTCCTGAAGATGGGACCCCACTGATTTTCATGGGTGACATAAATATTCATCTGAACAAACCCCATGTGATCGACTTTGCTGCTTGACCTCAAACAGGCCTCCTCGCTCCCATACACAAAGCAGGCAATACTCTCGACTTCATTGCAATGCGAAACTGCTGCACGGCTAAGCTAACTGTAATCCCACTACATGTATCAGACCACTTTTCTATTGAATTCTCTGTATCCTTACCAGAACATCCACAAGCTCCACCACACCAATAGTCTCTTTCAGACGAAACCTCCGGTCCCTCGCACTGGCTCAACTTTCCGATGAGGTCCTGGCAACCATGCCTCCTCACAGTGTTTTCTCTTCACTCCCTGTGAATGAGGCTACAGACACACTCTGCTCTTTGCTTGCCGCCTCTCTAAACAATCTATGTCCACTCTCATCCAAACTTGCTCATAAAACCCCCTCCAGTCCATGGCATGACTGATTTTTTTCCTTAGTTGTTTTCAAGTTTTTTTCAAGGATTTTCAAGTATTCTAATTGTGTTAGGCTAAAATTGCCAATACATGGAAACCCACACACCTGAACCCAGATTTTAATTTGGTCAGTATGAAGCATGTCAGGAGGCCTTAGTTCATATCAAGGATAATTTCTCTGCACTCCAGCACTGAAAGTTCCAGACTTTAGCTCACTATTGGGTCTTACTGGATCAGGCCTGCCTTCCTCCACACTGTTGAAGATGGCTATGACAGACCAGTAGCATATTGGTCCATGAAGCTACATAAACATCAATAAGCATGTTCAACCACTGAGAAAGAGGCTTTGGCATGGACGTTGTCCATGAAGCATTTTGAGGTTTAAGTCACCAGTAGTGAAAAGATAGTGGTTTACTCAAACCTCATTTCGTTACCTTTCCTGGCCAAGTTCCAGTGCTCGAGTGTACAGGTGGAGCGTGGTGTTGCAGCTGTATAACATAGATGCACATTCCAGAAAAAGCATGTAGAACAATGTTCGATGGCTGTGGCTCAGGAGGTAGAGCAGTTGTCCACTTATTAAATAGTAGGTGGTTCGATCCCTGGCCTCAGCAGACTCCATATCCTTCTGCAAAATACTGAATCCCAATGCTGTGCCATTAGGCAGAATGTGTGTGAGAATGGAGCTGAGAGATAACAGGTTCAGGTTGATTTTGTGAAGTTACTCAAAAACCCTAATAAGATAAGATAGGATAAGACTTTATTGATCCCACACCAGGGAAATTTAGTCGTAACAACCACCACGTATTATAAAGAGCAAGCACAGTGGCACAAAGAGGTCAAAATAAAAAGCTATACAGGGTACAGAAAAGAAAACAACTATGTATATGTACATTTGTACAGATAAGAAAAGATAGTGAGTGCCATAATTAGGGCTATTGTTTTGTTGAGTAATTGTCTAATGTTAATAGAGGAATGGTGTCCAGTATTTTAGACATACTTTCTAAAAAAACTAAAGAAAAGAAGTATTTTTCTTTTGGAAGAGTATTTTTCAAAAAGGGGATGCCATGGTCACTGCTTGTAATTTGATTTAAGAGGCCAGGTCTTACCTGATATGTGTTTGCATATATGACAGCACAACTCGTTTTTGTTGAGATGATGAATGGCAATCCTGATCCCTAAAGTATTTGGTTTAGTTTCGACTGTATGTATTTGTACATGGTTTGTAATACGAGAAGAGGATTTTGTGGTGGGCTGTCACAATCACATGATAAGTGGGGAGGCAGCAGCTAGTTGAGATCACTGGGGTTCAGGTAAGACCTTCATCCTTATGGTATTTAAATCCTTCTTTTTTCTTGCTGATTTTCACAAAACATCACTGACTTCTGCAAATTAAAGCTGGTTTAGCTGTTCTTTTAATTGCTTATCATTGAGATGCACAAAATTAAATCCCTTCCTGAAAGCAAACGCTTAACAAGAAAGCAATGTCAGACTGAGTAAAAGACTAGTGGGTTGTCTGTGAAGATTCTCAGTGATCTAGGTCATAGTTATCCAAGGAGGGCTGTATGAAGGGCAACTGGATTTGTGCTTGATGCAATCCTCCTTTGAATGGAGTTGTGATAAATTGCATTTTCAGTATGAGAATCAGGCTAGAGGTGTGATTGGAGACATTTTGTTTTCTCTGTTCTCTATACAGATGTGCCACAGGGGAGGCATGGCATGAAGTGATGTTGGCGTGTATGTATGGGAAGAAATGTGATCCCAAGTCGGACTACCTGCCTGGGGAAGAGCACACCTGTGGATCCAACTTTGCCATCATCTACTTCATGAGTTTCTACATGCTTTGTGCCTTTCTGGTAAAACAACACATACATTAACAGGCTCTCAGCACAAATTAAAGAGCAGCTTAACTTGTTTCAGATGAAACACTTTGCTGTCACACATGTTTAAAACACAGCTGTCTACACAATGGCTCACATTTGACTTAAGCGTAAATACAACCTAAAATGTAGTTTTTACCAGACATGAAAAGTAGCACAGTGACTCCAGTGAGATTTGAAACATTTAAAACAAGGTCTTTTGAAATGGAGGGCTACCATTGAATACTCAGTTGTGAGTATAATGAAATGACTGCACTTTATGTGTAATTCACGAACTCAAGGAATGTCTTAGATTTTTTAGAATTAAAATAAAGCAATAGCCAATACAAGACAATAAAGAATATAAAAGTAAAAAGTAAAAGTGTGTGTACATATATACACACACACACACACACACACACACACACACACACACACACACACTACTCACAAAAGTTAGGGATATTCAGCTTTCGGGTGAAATTTCAGGATGAACCTAAAATGCACTATAACCTTTACAGGTGAACTTAATTTGACCTTCTCTAAACTTTTAAATGCACATGTCCAACTGTTCAGTGTTTCAGTACTTTTTTTATGCACAACTTGCTGTTCTCTATCAAGGAGCTGAACGGCAAAAGTCACAACAGATGTTTGATCCATGAATCGACTAATAAATTTCCTGGTTGAATTAGAATTGGTATTTAAACAGTCCCCTTCATCAAGCTGTTCACATTTTGACATCATGAGACCAAGATGACAGCTAACAATTGATCAACAGTACCTTGCCACTGTGAGGCTTCAGACAGGATCTTCTCAGAGGGAAGTGGACGCTGAGCTTAGAGTGTCACAGAATGTCATCAGCAGGTTGCAACAGAGGTACAGAGAGACTGGAAGAGTCACAGAAAGGCATAGAAGTGGACGTCATTTGGCCACATCCCACACTGATGACCGCTTCATTGTGAACAGTGTCCTGCGGAACCAAATAATGAATGCCACTCAACTCCAGGCACATTTAAGGGAGGTGAGAGGCACTCAAGTGTCACATCAGACCATTCAAAACCATTTACATCAGCATGGTCTGCATGCTAGACGACCTGTTAGGGTACCTGACCACATCACCAGGCATAGGCATCATCGTCTTGCATGGGCCAGGGAGCATTTACGCTGGAGGAGGGAACAGTGGGCCTCAGAGTTTTCTCTGATGAAAGTTGATTCACATTGAGCAGAAATGATGGCCACCAATAATGTTGGAGATGTCAAGGACAGCGCTGTGCATCAGCCACTGTTGTCACCAGACGAGCCTTTGGTGGTGGTGGTGTTACACTGTGGGCATTGTGTCTAGTCAATACAGAACTGTCCTACACTTTGTCAATGGTACAGTGACAAGCCCATACTACCTGAATAACATCATTAATCCAGTCATTGTGTCCCTGCATGAACAACACAGGCCTAATTTCATTTTCATGGATGGCAATGCTCCAGCTCATCGAGGTTACATCACTAGGGGAACAGCTGCTGTAGACTGAGGTGCCTCAGACAGAGTTGCCTGCACTTTCTCCAGACCTGAATCCCATAGAAAACCTATGGGATCAGCTGAGTCGCTGTGTAGAGGCACATAACTCTGTACCCCAGAACCTCAGTGACCTTAGGGCTGCCCTTCAAGAAGAGTGGGACGCCATGCCTCAGCAGACAATAAGCCAATTTGTGAACAGCATGAGACGTCGTTGTCAAGCTGTCATAGACGCTCATGGGCACATGACAAGTTATATATATATATACATACAAGTACATACAACCCCATTTCCAAAAAACACTGTTGGCACACTGTAAAATGTAAATAGATACAGAATGATGACTTACATCATGTCTTGTATCAAATGATTTTGAGGATGATATGATCATTTAGAATTTGATGCCACAACACATTTCCAAATCTTGGTCAATGTCACCTCAAAAACCATTTCAAACTTGCACACAACCCACCCTTTAGAAGTGTATTACCGACCTTGAAAAAATACCATTAACTCTGTCGAGTCACAGCATAAAACATGAAAAAAATGCAATTAGTTGAATCACATAATAATCACATTTGCTTGCGTTCAAATCTAACATTCAAAACTGTTAATATCTTTTTATCCAAATGACTGATGGTGTCAAGTTTTTTTTCCAAGCTAGGACCCAAACGGCTGGACACAGACAGGAGCAATGTCTTTTAATCAAATCATTTCAGTATTGAAATGTGCAACAGAAAATCAGACAATCCAAAAGTTAACTTGAGGTGAGAAGGGGCAGACAGGAGAAGAGTCCAGACTTTGTACTCAATTTCCATTATTTTCATTTATAAATCATTGGGTGTCTAGACAAGTGCATAAATTTGGGCACCCCAAGAGAAAAATCACATCAATATTTAGTAGAGCCTCCTTTTGCAAAAATAACAGCCACTAGATGCTCCCTATAACCTCTAATGAATGTCTGGATTCTGGATGATGGTATTTTGGATCATTCTTCCTTACAAAACATTTCCAGTTCACTTAGGTTTGATGGTTTCATGGACAGCCCACTTCAAATCATCCCACAGATTTTCAATGATATTCAAGTCTGGGATGGCCATTCCAGAACATTGTACTTGTTCCTCTGCATGAATGCCTGAGTAGATTTTGAGCAATGTTTGGGTTGTTGTCTTGTTGAAATATCCAGCCCCTGCATAACTTCAACTCTGTGACAGATTCTTGAACATTAATCTCAAGAATTTGCTGATATTGAATGGAATCCATGCGACCCTCAACTTTAACAAGATTCCCAGTACCGACACTGGCCACACATCCCCACAGCATGACGGAACCTCCACCAAATTTTACTGTGGGTAGCAAGTGTTTTTCTTGGAAAGCTGTGTTCTTTTGCCGACATCAATAACGCCCAAATAAACCCAAATAACTCAATCTATATTTCATCAGTCCACAGCAAATGAAGATGAAAAATGAAGCTGGCTTGTCCAAATGTGCTTTTGTATACCTCAAGCAACTCTGTTTGTGGCGTGTGCTCAGAGAAGGCATCTTCCGCATCATTCTCCTGTATAGCTTTTCCTTGTGCAAAGTGCGCTGAATTCAGCTTGAAGGATGCACAGTGACACCATCTGCTGCAAGATGATCTTGTAGGTCTTTGGAGGTGGTCTGTGGGTTGTTTTTGACCATTCTCGCCATCCTTCACCTTTGCCTCTCCGATATTTTTCTTGCCCTGCCACTTCTGGCCTTAACAAGAGCTGTGCCTGTAGCCTTCCATTTACTCACTATGTTCCTCACAGTGGAAACTGACAGCTGAAATCTCTGAGATAGCTTTTCATAGCCTTCCCCTCTTTGTTTTCAGGTCATTTGAGAGCTGTTTTGAGGCCCCCATGTCACCACTCTTCAGAGGAGAGTCAAAGAGAAGAGCAACTTAAAATTGGCCACCTTAAATAACTTTTCTCATGATTGGATGCACCTGTATATGAAGTTCAATGTGTAATGAGCTCATCAAACCAATTTTATGTTCCAATTAATCAGTGTTAAGTAGATACAGATATTCAAATCAACAAAATGACAAGGGTGCCCAAATTTTTGCACAGTCTATTTTTAACATCTGATTTAATTTCATACAACTTAATATTGCTACACTAAAAGTCTTCGTCTACTCAGCTTTTATTAGAAAATGAATGACATGTCACTGTGATCATTTTCTGTGAAGAAGTAAATTATTATGCAGCCTCAGAGAGGTGACCAAACTTTTTCATACAACTGTAACTTCTAACAGCTCAGAGTTGTCTCAGATTGTGAAAAGAGCTAATCAGTGTGTTGACTGCAGTGATCTGTCCAGAAATTGCTCACAAACTGTGTGAGGACAGGAGAACTAGGGGAGAATAAACTTTTTTCAGCTTAGGCTTAGGAGTAAGACATCGGCTTGTGACTGAAAGAGACCTAAACGCTTGACATCTGCAATGATGCACACTGAAATGACTGCAGCATGAACGTGCGCATAATGGTACCATGAATGAACTATGGCAGAGAGAGATTCATATTTAAAAAAGCAGCACGACATGCAAGGCTAACAGTGAAGGTGTGTTGCTGTGCTCCAGGCCTAAGCACGCAACAGTATAGTCTTCCTTACTGAACTTCAGTTAGAACTTCATTTCTTTGAGCTCTGTTTCTAGTGGATTTCCATTGCTTTCTCTGACAATCACTATTTGTTTGTGATATGCACCTGGAAAGTTTGCAAGCTAAGAGGCAGGAAGGTGAAAACTGTCATTTCATCGACATTGGTAGCAGTGTAACTACTTAGATTACAATTTAATTAGGATGATTTGATGTTTATTATCTACTCCATTTTTAAATATTTAAAAATGGAATAAAAATAGCTGATTTTAATGTTGCACCTATTTGGTGGGGTAGTACTTTATTAAAAATGCAAAGTAAAAGAAAAGGACAAAGAAGAACAGTTTGTTTACCACTACGATAGACAAGTGAAAGAAATATAAAAGGAATGAGCAGCACATAAATAAGAAATCATTTACACAAGACACACACCTCTCTAACCACTTGGGTGCAGTTCAACAATCATACTCACGGACATACAGTAAACATGTATATTGTGTCTGTTCTTCACAGATCATCAACCTTTTTGTGGCTGTTATCATGGACAACTTTGACTACTTGACACGTGATTGGTCCATCCTTGGCCCCCAGCACTTGGATGAGTTCAAGAAAATCTGGGCAGAATATGATCCTGAGGCCACGTAAGTGTTTATGTGTACTTATCTGGTTTTAACAGAAATGTTAGTAAAATGCACTCTTTTTTTGAGACCAGTGGCTGACCCACAACAGTGGTTCATACAGGAATCCAGGTGGCGACCTGCAAATGCTTATGTTGTTAGCAAAGGCTTACCTGGCTCTGCTCTAATTTCATTACATGACACAGTTGTGTCAACTGGGTGCATCATGTGTAACATGGGGGACAAAACAAGGCAGGACCACATTCTGTCAAGCTTTCACAGATTTAGAGATGGAGTATGATGTTCAGCATGTTACATTCTGGGGACTAAAATTAAATGTCAAATCAACTACATCAGCACTTCATCTGTCACCATAAATGTGAAACAGAATAACTTCAGACTGGTGGATTTAACAAACTTTCATTGACCACAATTACCACCTGCAAGCCAACATGGTCTCAGACTCTGAAAGCCACCAAAAAGAAAGAAATAAAATTCCTCAACACTCACAGATGACAAACAATGGAAACTGGGGTTTGTCTGGGCAAAATTTTTCATGAACAAGCTTGAATTTCTTGCCCCTGCGATGTCAAAGAGCTCATCCCCGAATGACCAGGAGCACTTTGAGTCCTTTTATGGCACTATTCCTTTTGTATGACTTTTGTTGACATTTTTTCAATGTTGGGCCTAAACCTTGTAGCTCAAAATCTTTTTAATTTTTTTCATAAATCAATGCTTACCCTTTACATTAACCGATGAAAAGTATTAAGTATTAAGTTCCTGTGGGTAAATATTGTAACTCCTGCACAGCACAACTGAAGGTAACAATGATGAGGTGACTTTTTTTACATCCTCCAGTAGGCAGTATCTGTCAGAATTTTTGTACAGTCGTATGAAAAAGTTTGGTCACCTCTCTGAGGCTGCATAATAATTTACTCTGTCTTCACAGACAATGATCACAGTGACATGTCATTCATTTTCTAATAAAAGCTGAGTACTGGGGTGTTTTCCAGATGAAGACTTTTGGTGTAGTAATATTAAGTTGTATGAAATTAAATCAGATGTTAAAAATAGGCTGTGCAAAAAATGTGGGCACCCTTGTCATTTTGTTGATTTGAATACCTGTGACTACTTAACACTGATTAATTGGAACACAAAATTGGCTTGATGAGCCCATTAAACATTGACCTTCATAGACAGGCGCATCCAATCAGGAAAAATTCAATATGCAAAGCACATCCTTCTGTATATACTCTGTTTATTTGTCTGTGTATACTTATAGTTTCTCAGTATATATATTTTGTTTTGTGTGTGTGTGTGTGTGTGTGTGTGTGTGTGTGTATAGTATAAATATTTAGTTTGTTATATTTTGCTTTATATATATATATATATATATCCCCCTATTGTGCCTCCTTCAAGCTCGGGTCCTCTACCAGAGGCCTGGGAGCTTGAGGGTTCTGCGCAGGATCTTGGCTGTTCCCAGGAATGCGCTCTTCTGGACAGAGATCTCAGATGTTCTTCCTGGTAGCTGCTGGAGCCATTCTTCCAGCTTGGGGGTTACCGCTCCGAGTGCCCTGATCACTACTGGGACCACTTTTGCCTTTATGCCCCACATCTTCTCCAACTCTTCCTTGAGATCCTGGTATTTCTCTAGCTTCTAATGCTCTTTCTTCCTGATGTTACTGTCACTTGGGATTGCTACATCCACCACTGTGACTGTCTTCTGTTCTTTGTCTACCACCACTACGTCTTGTTGGTTCGCCATCACCAGTTTGTCTGTCTGGAACTGGAAGTCCCACAGGATCTTGGCATGGTCATTCTGAATCACCTTTGGAGGTGTCTTCTACCTTGATCCTGGGACCTCCAGCCCATACTCGGTACAGATGTTCCTGTGTACGATGCTAGCCACCTGGTAATGACGCTCCATGTATGCCTTCCCTGCCAGCATCTTACACCCCACTGTTATGTGCTTGATTGTCTCAGGGGCATCTTTGCACAGCCTGCACCTGGGGTCTTGTCTGCTGTGGTAGATCCCAGCCTCTATTGACCTTGTGTTCAAGGCTTGCTCTTGTGCGGCCATGATCAGTGCCTCTGTGCTGTCTTTCAGTCCAGCCTTTTCCAGCCACTGGTATGTTTTCGCTATGTCAGCCACTTTCTCAAGCTGTCGATGGTACATGCCATGCAGGGGGTGGTCTGTCCATGCCAACCCTTCTGGCTCCTCCTTACTGGGCTTCTGCTGGCTGAGGCATTCACTCAGCAGGTCATCATTGGGGGCCATCTTCCTGATGTACTCCCAGAGGCTTGCTGTTTCCTCCTCGATAGTGGCTCTGACACTCACTAATCCGCAGCCTCCTGTCTTCCGCTTAGTGTATAGCCTCAGGACGCTGGACTTAGGATGAAACCCTCCATGCAGCGTAAGGAGCTTCCTTGTCTTAATATCAGTGGCTTTCATTTCTTCCAGTGGCCAGGATATTATAGCAGCAGTGTATCTGATTACTGGCAGGGCATAGGTGTTTATTGCCTGGATCTTGTTCTTGCCATTCAGCTGACTCTTCACCTGCCTCACCCTCTGAAGGAATTTGGCTGTGGCTGATCTCTGTGTTGCCTCCTTATGATTGCCATTTGCCTGTGGGATCCCTAGGTATTTGTAGCTGTCTTGAACATCTGCTATGTTGCCTTCAGGTAGGTCAACCCCTCGTTCTCGTTACAACGCAATAAATTGCGTTGTAACGAGAAAGGAGGGGTACAAAACAGAGCAAGTAGAACAAATAATTAAAAAAAGATACGCAATAAATTGCGTTGTAACGAGAAAGGAGGGGTACAAAACAGAGCAAGTAGAACAAATAAACAATTGAAAAAAGATACACAATACATAATCTTTAAAGGCTATACACATTATATACAAAAGAGGATAAAAATATAGCCTTGTGAGGAATGGCTCAATTTAGAGTTTAGGTTATTGCCATCATAACTTTATTGTCGTCATCAGAGTGCAACACAGAAACAATTAATGCAGTTTAGCATCTAACCAGAAGTGCAAATAGTCATATTATCCCAAAAATATAAATACATGTAAGTGGTGCAAGTGGCATGAAGTATAAACAGTGTGAAGTAGGTGCAGGTAGTGCAAGTAATTTCTATGAAACCATAAAACATGTGCAACACGGTATGTCAACAGGTGACGTGCAAAAAGTACAACGTATAAGTGAACAGATGAGATGTACAGTGTATATAAAATCTAAAATATGTACAGTGTACTGTATGGCATGGGCTGAGTTGTAATGTTCATCTTGTTGTAGTCTCTTGGGGTGGAAGAGGGAGTGACGGTGTCAATGGGAGGGTGGTGGGGGGTTGGAGGAGGGCCACGAGGTGGTAAGACGGTGTGTCAGTGTCAATCAATGGGAGGGTGGTAAGGGGTTGTAGGGGAGCCATGATGTAGTAGAAGGGGTGTCAGTGTCAATAGGAGGGTGGTGGGGGTTGGAGGGGGGCTGCTGGTGGACAGAGTTCAGTAGGGTAACAGTTCTGGGGACGAAGCTGTTCCTGTGCCTGCTGGTGCAGGAATGCAGCCTCCTGAACCTCCTAAAAGATGGTAGGGGGCAAACAGTCCATGGTTGGGGTGGGAGCTGCCACTGCTGATGCTGCGTGCCCTTCTTAGACACCACTTGCACTGGAGGTCCTCGATGGCAGTTAGCTGGGCACCCGTGATGTACTGGGAGGTTTTCACCACCTGTTGCAAGGCATTCTGCTTGGAGGCTGTGCAGCTGCTGTACCATACTGTGATGCAGTTGGTCAGAATGCTCTCAATGGTGCAGCGATAGAAGTGGTGTTGTCTGCGAACTTGATGATGGAGTTGGAGTCCAGTGAACATCCGTAAGGCTGAAGAGGGGCATCAGCTTCCCTGATGCCCCTCTTCAGGTTAGCTCTGGATGAGCTGTAGGCCGCTGTGTCGCCAGATCAGAAGGCAGTGTCACATTCCTTAATTAGGAGGCAGAGCTTCTGTTCATTCAAGGCTTGTGGTTGGGATTCTTATCTTAAGTTTGTATCTGTTTGTGGGTGGTGATGTTGCCAACATATGTGTTAATGTAATCCAGAACAGAGGAGGCATATGAGTTCATGTCAATGGAGTCCAGCGTGGCGCGGGTGGCAAACAAATTCCAGGCTGTGTGTTGGAACTGGTGCTGGAGTGTGGATTCTGCTCCCTCTGGCCATACTTTAGCAGTCCTCAATGATGGCTTCACACGTTTGATGAGTGGTGTGTACTTGGGGAGTTGGAACAATGAGAGGTGATCAGAAGGTCCCAGTTGGGGGAGGGGGTCGGCTTTGTAAGCCTCAGGACTATTTGTATAGACGTGGTCCAGGGTTTTGTCTCCTCTGGTGGGGCAGGAGACATTCTGGTCAAATTTGGGGAGAACAGTCCTCAGGTTGGAGTGGTTGAAGTCTCCAGCAACAATAAAGACTCCATCAGGGTGTGCAGTTTGTTGTTTGTGGATAGCAGCATACAGTTCTTTCATTGCTAGTTTAGCATTAGCATCCAGGGGGATATAAACTGCAGTTATTACATCTCTAGGCAGATAAAAAGGCCTGCACTTGATCATCAGATATTCCAGATAATCAGAACAGTGGCTCCCAGTGTTAACAGAGTCTGTATACCAAGTTTTATTCACGTAAATACACAGTGCTCTGCCCCTGATCTTACCAGAGTGCTCTGCCATTCTGCCCGCTCTGAAGACGTGGCATCCCTGCAGCTCTATCACATTGTCTGAGATGCCGTTGTTAAGCCACATTTCACTGAAAATCATGACGTTGCAGTCTCTAAAAATCCTCTGTGATGTGTAATGCGCAGTCGTAGCTCGTCCATTTTGTTCGCCAAAGAAGTCGCTCAGTCTCGCTCTGTCCTGGCGATCTCTGGAGGGAGCTGAAGTTTATCGAATACACTGCTTGTGCATTGAAATCTTAAATCCAAACATTACTGTCTGGTGTAGGAAGTGTTTGCAAAGCTGTAATGAGCAAACAGGCTCAAAAACTGTCAATGTCTTCCCCATGTTGACGGTACTGCACTCCCTAGTTGGTGGTATCAAAGCAGTGCCATACTAGTCTCCTTAGACCATCTTCTCACATACTTTATGGTTGGTGGTTGTTTATTCAGCATAGGTATGTAGACAGGGAGCAGATGAACCAGGTTGTGGCCAGAACGGGCCAGTCGAGGTAGGGTTGAAGAGCTGTAAGTGTGAGGATCTGGTAGAGTGTCTGCTCCTAGTGTTCTCTGTTTCCCTTTTCCCTGATGTTATGTGTCTGATTGTCTGTTCCCCTGTCTGTCTCAGCTGGGTGTTTCCCTGAACGCAGCTGACTCCGCCTATCTTTCTCCACTCCACTCGTTGAGTGTGCTTTTTGTTTTTGTCATCTCCACTCCTTTTGAGTGCACCTGTAGTTATTTGTTATCCACTCCTTCTGAGTGTGTTTTGTGTTGCTATAATTGTAAATAAATTTTGTTTGTTTTTTCAACTCTTTCTCCGGATCTATACATTGAGTCCAGTAACATATTTTTGGGCCAAGCCTAACAGTAAGTATCCTTTTTTTGTTTGCATACAGTAAGTCCAAGGTTCTATTGTCTCAGAATCAGAATCAGAAAAAAAACTTTATTGCCAAGTACGATTTTACACATAAGAATTTGTTTTGGTGAAGTTGGTGCATGACACATCTACTAAAAATAAGCTATTAAAGAAGTAAAATATATAACAATATAAATATATATACACATCTGTTTTTTTTTTTTTTGTTTTTTGTTTTTTGTTTTTTGTTTTTTGTTTTTTTTTCCAGAAACACAGACTGTTTTTTTCAGAAAGAAGTCCAAGCTGAGCATTTTAACGCATAGAGTTATGGCAATGTGACAAGATGAGGCAGAGGTGAAGTGTGAAGAGTGTTGGGGGCGTTCCGGGCCTTGTTGATAAGGCTGACAGCAGATGGGAAAAAACTGTTCTTGTGGCGTGAGGTTTTGTTCCTGATGGACCGCAACCTCCTGCCAGAGGGGAGTGTCTCAAAGAGTTTGTGTCCAGGGTGAGAGGGATCAGCCACAATCTTTCCTGCACGCCTCAGGGTCCTGGAGGCATACAGGTCCTGAAGAGATGGGAGGTTGCAGTCGATCACCTCCTCTGCAGACCTAATGACACGCTGCAGTCTGCCCTTGTCCTTGGCGGTGGCAGCAGTGTACCAGATGGTGATGGAGGAGGTGAGGATGGACTCAATGTTGGCTGTGTAGAAGTGCACCATCATTGTCTTTGGCAGATTGAATTTCTTCAGCTGCCGTAGGAAGTACATCCTCTGCTGTGCTTGGGGAGATGATAGTTCGCAGGAAGCGAAAAGACTCCACAGTGTCAATGGTGGAGTCACAGAGGGTGATGGGGGCAGGTGAGGCTGAGTTCTTCCTGTAGTCCACAACCATCTCCACTGTCTTTAGAGCGTTGAGCTCTAGGTTGTTCTGGTTGCACCAGGTCACCAGATGGTCAACCTCCCACCTGTAGGCGGACTCGTCGCCATCAGAGATGAGTCCGATGAGGGTGGTGTCGTCCGCAAACTTCTGGTGTGGTACTTAACATAGTTGGTGAAGATTGGGTTGAAGACAAGGAAGTCACCAGAGATGAGGAGGAGGGACTGGGGGTGCAATGTCTGCAGCTGTGTACAAGGGGATGTTGGTCAGAGACAGAGGGCTGTGGAATTTACCTTGGAACAGGAGAAATGATGTAGGCTGGCAAGTTTGATAATAAGAGGTCAGTCCAATGGTAAGAGCTGGAGAGTCTTGCATGGATGCAAAGAACAATCTGGCAATGAGTGAGTGTGTGAGAGCAGCTTAAATACTGGGCTGACTGGGAATGAGGATCAGGTGAGTGGATAGGTGGGTGAGGCTGGCCAGGAGACTCCTGAGTGGAAAAGTACTTGTTGAGCAGTTGAACAGATGAAAGGAATGGCAGCAGCTAAGAGACTGCAGGCACTGTGACAGTGACTGATTAATATATTCAGAGATAGCTTTTGTCCAGGTGGAAAGGATTAATAAGATAGAATGTCCTTCGTTTAATGACCAAGGTTGTCCATTAACTAATAAGGCCGGATTTTAAATTCTGTTCAGTACGCATGTCTTTCTTAACTGTTAAATAAAAGGAAGTATGAAGTAAAGTTTCAATCATATTCTTAATTTGAGAAAGATCATCCGTCTGGATTTGTGTATGAAATTCTTTGGTTTTTATTTTATTTTATTTTTTTGACAGAGGGCGTATTAAGCACCTTGATGTGGTGACACTGCTGCGGAGAATACCTCCTCCTCTGGGTTTTGGAAAGTTCTGTCCTCATCGTATCGCCTGCAAGGTGAGGAAATGTTTAGCCTGATGTCTAGTGTAAACTATTCTACTTCAATTAGCTAAGAAGTGCTGACTAGCCTTTATGTTATTCTTTGAGTTCAGTTCATTTCTGTTTGTAGTAAATTGCCAACTGTCAGTATTAACTGTCACAAATAGTGTTTTAAAGATCACAGACCAGTACGATACCAGAGCAGGGTATGACAGAGATATATGGGTTAAGTTGGTAGGTGTATAACAACACCCATCACAACTTGCATATAAATGGTGGTATATTTTAGCGAGTCTTTAGAATTTTCAAATTTGTGTGATAAATCTTCAAAGCTTGTCAATACACAGTCATACGTGTATGTGTGCCTTTTCTTTACCAATGAGAGAATGAAGAATCTGATGTAGCTTGGAGGAAAAGGTGATTATTACATATAGGACTTACTTCAAATCAAATCAAATCAAACTTTATTTATATAGCACCTTTCATACATAAAATGCAACTCAAGGTGCTTGACAAAAGATAAAAACAAGGAAAGTCTGTATAACGCCCATTCCTAAACACGCCCCCAGACACCCACACACACACACCCCAATGAAACTGTCGATGTAAAAACATGGCAGGGCACTGAGGAACCATGAGAGGAAAAGAAACCACCTATGGGGAGCTCATCCACACTGCAGGGGTCAGGGGTCAAAGCCCGCGGCCACAGGGAGCACCGCCGCAACAGAGACCCCCGACCCAGATAGACCGGGGGGACACCACATTACAGGGCAGCGCCCCCCATTCCCGAGGAGTCCCCAGGACGATGCCCCGGCAGGCAGACCAGACACACCTCACGGCATGGAGGCCCCCCATGAGGAAGCACTGGAGCTAAGACCTAAAATACAATAGAATAAAAGACCTAGAACCATAAAAGACAATAGAATAAGGAGACCTAAAACCTAAAAGACAAAAAAATAAAAGACTTAAGACCTGAAATTAAATAGAATAAAATGACTTAAAAGCTAAAAACAAATGGTAGCATGAAACAGATCTAAATCAAAAGAGTAAAAGAAATCAATTAAAAGCCAAACTAAAAAGGTGAGTCTTGAGTCTCCTTTTAAAAACATCAACGGTCTCTGCGGTCCTGATGCCCTCTGGCAGGCTGTTCCAAAGTTTCGGACGACAATGGCTGAAAGCCGCCTTGAAGAAAATGTTTGAAATAAAAGTGTGAAATAAAAAAGGGGAATAAAGAAAGTGATGCTGCAGAAATTGCTTGGAAACACTGAAACACACACCAAATAATGCACACACTGATGGTTGTAAGTTAAAAAGCAATAATGCAATAATGGAATGGACAGTACTTTTTAGTGTTTTTCTACTCTACCCTACTCTACTTTAGCCTACCACTCAAAGCGCTTTACAACACATGCAACACTCACACGAACTGATGACACAGCATCAGGATTAATTTGCAGTTCAGTATCTTGACCAAGGTATCTTGCCCTTTGATTTTGAGAAGAGGAGCCAGGGATTGAACCACAGCCACCTCTTAGCAAAAAGTCAAATTGTTTTCCACATGATGACTAGATTTACATTTAGATTTTTTTGTCCTTCTGCAAGGAAAAATGTTTCCACCTTCTGTACAACCGCAGAGTACACAAATACATCAAAGCCTATTCTCAAAACTTTACATACACAAACACACAAACAAGCACAATTGCATTACTGTCTGGATGTTCTGTTCAGCTCTATTATGACAGAGGGGACAAAACTCCTGCTGAACACTCTCTTCCATGCCAGCGTCCTGTTATGGTGACCAGATGGGAAGAGCACAAAGTGTGGGTTGAGGGGGTGACTGGGGTCAAGAGCTACAATGTGTGCTCTTCATGCAGTGGCTATGCGGTTAAGATGTGGGAGGTTGGGGGTTGGGAGGCCAATGATATAGGCAGCCTTGTGTGTAATTTGTGTAAGTCTGTTCTTGGAGGGAGTTAATAGCATTTTAAAGAAGTAGGGTGAGCAATAGAGGTGGATGGGTTGAACTATACTTTTGTAGAGGGGGGAAATGGAAAGTGCTTTGAATTTGGCAAAGAGTCTTGTTGGCAGCGTTTATAGATGTCAATTGTGTGTTGTTCAAAGTTCAGTTTATTGGCTTCGGTGATGATGAGCTATTTGTGGCTCTCCACCAACAATATCAACAATATCACTGACATAGTCTTTGGTGTAGAGGGTAAACAGGGAGGAGAAGGCAGTGTCCCTCTTGTTCTTCCTATCTTCTTATACCCTGTCAGGCTTTAATAGTTGAATTTATAATCATATTGTCACAATAAGAGTTTTCATCTTCTTTTGATTTGACATTTTCTTGTTTTCAATTTCTAAAATAAGATATGAATAACATTTCTGGATGATCTTGCGTGTGCATTGTATTTTGTTTCCACAGAGGTTGGTCTCCATGAACATGCCTCTCAACAGTGATGGAACAGTCACCTTCAACGCCACACTGTTTGCCCTGGTTAGAACTGCGCTGAAAATAAAGACAGAGGGTTTGTGTTGTCAATGTCAATGTCAATGTATGTGTATGGTGTAGTTATGTTAGTAATTTATTTTGAACATGGGTTGAAAATATGTGAAATTTAATTCTAGGCAGTGGTCTGTAGTGGTTTCATGGATGATCAGATTAAATGAACAAACAAAAAAATAACAAAAATGAGCGAGTTGTGATTCAAACTTAAAATTAGTTTTCATCACAGTTCACTACATAGTTTCAACTTAATAATAATAATAATAATAATAATGACAGTCAAGTTGGCATAACAAAGACATCTCAAACAATGTCAACTTTGCATTTAATATGACTGACCAAATGACACTTGGTGTCCCTTGGTGGTCACCCTCCCCGGTCTTGTTCTTGCAGGCTCATTCAGACTTTGAGGACAGGCTGCTCTAGTCAGATTTGCAGCTGCACTATATCTTAATGACTGATTTACCGGGAGTGGGAAGGAAGTTCAGTGAGAAATCATGCATCCATCCCCCCTGTGATAGTATGTTTATTTCAATGTCTATACACTGGAAATCCCTTTTGATATTTTGTATTCCAGTTTTCTGTCTCTAAGCATTCTTTGCAGTTGCTCGTACCATACTCTTTAGTGATGCCTCAGCTTCTCCGCATCACTGGAAACTGTCCTATTGGACTGCCACTGAGCCTCTTCAACAGAAAATAAAATCTAGCAATATAGTGTGGTTGCGCTACACATTAGTAGGAAACATTTCATGATTTTGAAAGTAGTTACACTATGTGACTGCTACTGGAAAATGCAATTAATTTTACAGTAGTAGCTTAGCTACATTTAGTGATGGTTACTCGTTCATTTCTATGCTTCTTCCATTGGTCAGGTAATTTTGAACAAGCCAATGAGGAGTTGAGGGGAATCATCAAGAAGATCTGGAAGCGCACCAGTATGAAACTACTGGATCAAGTCATCCCACCTATAGGAGGTCAGCTTTCATGAGATTGAAGAAAAAACACACACAAACACATTTTTACAGGTGCTGGGTGACAATAAGCTGCACAAACAAAATGAAAAAGGAAACAGCACACTACTATCTCGTTCCCAGTTCTTCTTTAATTCTGTGTGGATTCCACAGGGACAACATACAGTACATAAAACATACAGTGTACAGGAAGGTTTTTTTTTTTTTTTTTTTCTTTCTAAGAAACAAAAGCCTTTGATTTTTTTTGTCAAGGAGCCAGAGGTTTAATAAATAGATGCTGAGTCTTACATATAGTAAAAAGAGTTTGTATCAAGTATTGCTAGTTCATAAAATCTTTTCTATAGTGTGAAAAACTGCTGGAAAGATTTTTTCAGTTTCCTTTCCAACATTTCTGGCAAAAATACAAAATGCCATGATCTGACTTTCAATATCTCTACTAACATAACCACTGCTATAAATGTTGCCAAAGGTACAACCGGCATTTGACTGCATTGTGTCATCACTTAATTAAGATTCTACTTTACCCATCTCTTTTTAAGTACAATTTATTTATACAGCCCAATATCACATATCATAAAATTGCCTCAAGGACCTGTGTCTCGCACAGTGAAGAGGTGGTCTGGCGAGGCTGAAGAGGCTCGGAAGGACTGTTTCGAGACAACAGTGTGGGGAATATTCAGTGACTCTCATGTGGAGGACATTGACAGTTTGACAGACAGCATCACGGACTACATAAATTTCTGTGTGAAGAACACTGTACCCACCAGGACTGTACGGTGTCACTCAAATAATAAACCCTGGATTAATCCTGACATTAAGTCTCTTTTAAAGGAAAAAAAGAGGGCCTTCAAGTCAGTTAACAAACAGGAGCTGAAAACTGTTCAGAGGGAACTAAGAAGGAAAATCAGGGAGGGGAAGGACAGATACAGGAAGAGAATGGAGGAACAGCTACAGGAGAACAACACCAGGAGAGTCTGGAGAGGCTTGAAAACCATCTCAGGCCACCAGGAGCCAAACTCCCAGGCAGCTGGGGATCCAAAGTGGGCAGATGAGATGAACACTTACTTATGCAGGTTTGAGGAAGCATCTGCCCCTCCCCCAGCTGCATCATCAGCCCTGCAGCAGCCCTCCTTTAATCTGCCAGCACTCTGCCCAGACAGCCCACTTTCAAGGGAGGACCAACACCACACCTGCTAGATTGTGGACTACCACTCCAACCACCCACAGTACAGGTGCTGGTCATAAAATTAGAATATCATGGAAAAGTTGATTTTTTTCAGTAATCCCATTCAAAAAGTGAAATTTGTATAATGTATACATTCATTTTACACAGACCGACATATTTCAAGTATTTACTTCTTTTAATATTGATGATTATACCTGACAGCTAATGGAAATCCCCAATTGAGTATCTCAGAAAATTAGAATATTGTGGAAAAGGTCAATATTGAAGATATCTGGTGCCACATTCTAATCAGCTAATTAACTCCAAACACCTGCAAAGGCCTTTAAATGGTCTCTCAGTCTAGTTCTGTAAGCTACACAATCATGGGGAAGACTGCTGACCTGACAGTTGTCCAAAAGACGATCATTGACACCTTGCACAAGGAGGGCAAGTCCCAAAAGGTCATTGCTAAAGAGGCTGGATGTTCACAGAGCTCTGTGTCCAAGCACATTAGTAGAAAGGCAAAGGGAAGGAAAAGATGTGGTAGAAAAAAAGTGTACAAGCAATAGGGATAACCGCACCCTGGAGAGGATAGTGAGACAAAACCCATTCAAAACTGCGGGGGAGATTCACAAAGAGTGGACTGCAGCTGGAGTCAGTGCTTCAAGAACCACCACTCACAGACGTATGCAAGACATGGGTTACAGCTGTCGCATTCCTTGTGTCAAGCCACTCTTGAACAAGAGACAGCGTCAGAAGCGTCTCACCTGGGCTAAAGACAAAAAGGACTGGACTGCTGCTGAGTGGTCCAAAGTCATGTTCTCGGATGAAAGTAAATTTTGCATGTCCTTTGGTAATCAAGGTCCCAGAGTCTGGAGGAAGAGAGGAGAGGCACAGAATCCACGTTGCCTGAGGTCGAGTGTCAAGTTTCCACAGTCAGTGATGGTTTGGGGTGCCATGTCATCTGCTGGTGTTGGTCCACTGTGTTTCCTTAGGTCCAAGGTCAATGCAGCTGTCTATCAGGAAGTTTTGGAGCACTTCATGCTTCCTGCTGCTGACCAACTTTATGGAGATGCAGATTTCATTTTTCAACAGGACTTGGCACCTGCTCACAGTGCCAAAGCTACCAGTACCTGGTTTAAGGACCATGGTATCCCTGTTCTTGATTGGCCAGCAAACTCCCCTGACCTTAACCCCATAGAAAATCTATGGGGTATTGTGAAGAGGAAGATGCGAGATGCCAGACTCAACAACGCAGAAGAGCTGAAGGCCACCATCAAAGCAACCTGAGCTCTCATAACACCTGAGCAGTGCCACAGCCTGATCGACTCCATGCCACGCCGCATTGCTGCAGTAATTCAGGCAAAAGGAGCCCCAACTAAGTATTAAGTGCTGTACATGCTCATACTTTTCATGTTTATACTTTTCAGTTGGACAACATTTTTAGAAATCCTTTTTTGTATCAGTCTTAAGTGATATTCTAGTTTTCTGAGATACTGAAATTCGGATTTTCATTAGTTGTTAGTTTAAAATCATCAAAATTAAAGAACTAATCATTTGAAAATATCAGTCTGTGTGTAATGAATGAATATAATATACAAGTTTCAAGTACAAGTTTTGAATGGAATTACTGAAATAAATCAACTTTTCCATGATATTCTAATTTTATGACCAGCACCTGTATGTGAGGACACGGGACTGTGTGTTAGGGACTGACCTCTGCAGCGTAGGGGCGCCCCAGGGAACAGTGCTGGCACCGTAACTCTTCACCCTCTATACGGCTGACTTTTCCCACCTGTCACCCACCTGCCACTTGCAGAAGTTCTCTGATGACTCTGCCATTGTTGGCCTTATCACAGATGGGGACGACAGAGAGTACAGAGGACTCATCCAGGATTTTGTAGACTGAAGCCAGCAGAACCAGCTCCTGATTAATGCTGGAAAAACCAAAGAACTGGTTGTGGACTTCCGTCGGCGCATGTACTCCTCCCCATCACCAGTGAACATCCAGGGAAGGGACATTGAGATGGTGACATCTTATAAGTACCTGGGTGTTCATCTGAACAACAAACTGAACTGGACTCATAACACCACTGCACTTTATAAAAAAGGACAGGGCAGACTCTATGTGCTCAGGAGGCTGAGGTCTTTTTGGGTACGTGGGGCACTCCTGAAGACCTTCTATGCTTCTGTTGTGGCCTCTGCCATTTTCTATGGAGTAGTCTGCTGGGGGAGCAGCATCACAACAGCTGACAGGAAGAGGCTGGACAAACTCATTAGGAAGGCCAGCTCTGTCCTGGGATGCCCTCTGGAACTGGTGGAGATGGTGGGGGACACACTCACTGTACTGAGGAGCTCCATCAGTGACAGGATGCTACATCCAAAGTGTGTGAAGGAGAGGTATCACAGGTCATTCCTTCTTGCAGCTGTCAGACTGTATAACAAAAACTGCTCCAAGTAACCTGTGAATTATCTGTGCAATGATCAATAACAATAACCTGTGCAATAATCTGTGCAATGGGTCTGTACCACGCGGACAGAGACACGGAACTTTCCGGTAAAACTAAAGATGGAGGAATCTGTTTATACATCAACAGTGGTTGGTGCAACGATGTGACAGTGATCCAGCAGCACTGTTCTCCTGACCTGGAATCTTTTATCATTAACTGTAAGCCTTTTCATTCACCCCGTGAGTTTGCTTCATTCATTCTGGTCAGCATTTACATCCCGCCGCAGGCCAATGTGTAAGACACACAGCGCATGCTTGCTGACCAGATACTGTGTGTGGAGCGGACCAACCCGGACTCTTTAGTTATTGTCCTTGGTGACTTTAACAAAGGTAACCTCACTCACGAACTCCCTAAATACAGACAGTTTATTAAATGCCCGACCAGAGAGGAGAATGTTCTGGATCACTGTTACACCACAGTCAGGGATGTTTATCACGCCGTCCCCCGTGCTGCACTGGGCCACTCTGACCACGTCATGGTCCACCTGATTCCTGCGTACAGGCAGAAACTAAAGCTTTGCAAACCTGTAATGAAGACATCAAAGAGGTGGACCAGTGAGGCTGTGGAGGATCTCCAGGCGTGTTTGGACTCTACTGACTGGGATGTGTTCAGGACTGCTACTAGCAGTCTGGATGAGTACATGGAGGCTGTGACATCAGCTTCTGTGAGGACGGCTGCGTTCCATCACGCACCAGAGTGAGTTACAACAATGACAAACCCTGGTTCACAGCTGAACTCAGACAGTTAAGGTTGGCAAAGGAAGAGGCCTTCAGGAGTGGAGACAAAGACAGATTCAAAGAGGCAAAGTGCAAGTTTAGCAAGGTGATGAAAGAGGCTAAACGACCGTAGTCTGAGAAGCTCCAACACCAGTTCTCAGCTAACGACTCTGCGTCTGTCTGGAAATGGCTCAGGCAGATCACCAACTACAAGCCTAAAGCCCCCCACTCCATCAACAACCGATGCCTAGCCAATGACCTGAATGAATTCTACTGCTGCTTTGAAAGACAAAGGGACAGTCTAGCAACCATCCCCCACGACACCTCTCAACAGCTCCAGCTCCAATCACCTCCACCAAAGCCCATCTCAAAGGTCCCCCCCATCTAAGTGATAACTCTTTCCATCCATGAGAGGGACATCAACAAACTCTTTAGAAGACAGAACCCCCGGAAAGCAGCTGGACCGGATTCTGTCTCCCCATCCTCCTTGAAGCACTGTGCTGATCAGCTGTCTCCAGTGTTCACAGACATTTTTAACACCTCACTGGAGACATGTCACGTGCCAGTCTTCAACCATCATCCTTGTTCCCAAGAAGCCAAGGACCACAGGACTTAACGATTTCAGACCTGATGCCCTGACCTCTGTGGTCATGAAGTCCTTTGAGTGCCTTATGCTGTCACACATCAAGGACATCACCGACCCTCTCCTGCACCCCCTGCAGTTTGCCTACAGAGCCAACAGGTGTGTAGACAATGCAGTCAACTTGGCCCTCCACTTCATCCTCCAGCATCTGGACTCTGCAGGAACCTATGCCAGTATCCTGTTTGGGGATTTCAGCTCTGCTTTTAACACCATCATCCCAACTCTGCTTCAGGAGAAGCTCTCCCAGCTGAGCCTGCCTGACTCCACCTGCAGGTGGATTACAGACTTCCTGTCTGACAGGAAACAGTGCATGAAGCTGGGGAAACACGTCTCTGACTCAAAGACCATCAGCACCGGATCCCCCCAGGGCTGCGTTCTTTTGCCTCTGCTCTTCTCCCTGTATACAAACAGCTGCACCTCCAGTCACCAGTCTGTCAAGCTCCTGAAGTTTGCGGACAGCACCACCCTCATTGGACTCATCTCTGATGGTGACGAGTCCGCCTACAGGTGGGAGGTTGACCATCTGGTGACCTGGTGCAACCACAACAACCTAGAGCTCAATTCTCTAAAGACAGTGGAGATGGTTGTGGACTACAGGAAGAACTCAGCCTCACCTGCCCCCATCACCCTCTGTGACTCCACCATTGACACTGTGGAGTCTTTCCACCATGATCTCCCAGGATCTTAAGTGGGAGCCGAACATCAGCTCCCTCATCAAGAAAGCACAGCAGAGGATGTACTTCTTACGGCAGCTGAAGAAATTAAATCTGCCAAAGACAATGATGGTGCCAGCCATCATTGAGTCCATCCTCACCTCCTTCATCACCATCTGGTACACTGCTGCCACCGCCAAGGACAAGGGCAGACTGCAGTGTATCATTTGGTCTGCAGAGAAGGTGATTGACTGCAATCTCCTGTCTCTTCAGGACCTGTACACCTCTAGTACCCTGAGGTGTGCAGGAAAGATTGTGGGTGATCCCTCCCACCCTGGACACAAACTCTTAGAGACACTTCCCTCTGGCAGGAGGCTGCGGTCCATCAGGAACAAAACCTCACGCCACAAGAACAGTTTTTTGCCGTCTGCTGTCAGCCTTATTAACAAGGCCTGGAACCCCCCCGACACTCTTCACACTACACCTCTGCCTCTATTTGTCACACTGACATTGCCATAACTCGTTACACTAACGCCCAGCTTGGATTTCCTTGTTCAACAGACTGTGTATATATATTTATACTGTTGTATTTTTTACTTTTTAATAGTTGATTTTTAGATTTGTCATGCACCAACATCACCAAAACAAGTTCCTTGTATGTGTAAAATTGTACTTGGCAGTAGTTTTTTGCAGGCCTGTACACTTCAGAACCACAGTAAACACCTGTCTACATAAAATAATGGCTAATAGGTCAAAGGCTGTCTGTTCTCAGCAGTTTGGGGTGACCCCAAAAAGAGGCCCTGCTCACTCCACTAAGGAGCCAGCTGTTGGTTCATTGAAGTAAGCCTGCTGTACATTTCATCATTACCCCACAAAATGATTGATGCCAACTCATCTTCCTGGCATCTTCCTCCAATGTCCTGCCTATTTTTTCTTTTGTTATCTCTGTAAGCTTCATCCTTAAGTTACTGATGCCGACATGAACTATAATGTTGCTTAAACTATTGGTCTGACCCCTGCTTCTTCTGACATGATGCTAGCATCCTCACATTAGTCTCTTTGTCAGAAGCTCTGGTCCCAGGTGGACGATAAACAATGGCTGGTGACGCCAGTCTAACATGGCAGGTAATGGAGTTAAGTATCTTCAATCTTCTTCTATTTTATCTGCCTCCTATCTGAAATGACTTAACCAAAATAAATAGAGTATATCTTATCTTATATCTATATCTAACTACAAGGGCTGTATGAATAATCTTGGTCTCAAAAGAAAGTTAAGACCTATGAGATTACTACAGAAGTGTTAGAATCAAGATATTTGTTACTGTGTTAGAGTAAATCTGGAACACAGTAGAAAATTAAAAAATTATCTCCGTGTGAAAAAAAAAAAAAAAAGCATTATTTAGAGTGACAATCACCTTTGAATCATGGGATAGTAGCCCAATTAATCTAGAAATTAGTAAAGTAATATCTGATGAGTAACTGTGCAAAAGTACATGAAGAACCTGAGCAGTTAACAGATGTTATAAGACAGGTATGTCCAGGCAGTCATTTGGGCACATTTGGGCACCGTACCGCTATTTAGTCCAACCATACGGAGAACCTCCTCTGTTGAAAACACTTTTTAGCCTTTTTTTCTACTTGTCATTGTTCTTATCTCTTGAAATACAAGTACAGTAAAAGGCGTTCTGCCCATTCATGTGTAAATGAGAAGGAGCGGTGAAACTCACTGCACATTTACACTGGTCAATATCTCAGCAACTCACTGGTCAATTTTGATGATTGACACCTCCATCGACCAGTCAGAGTCAAGAGAATCTAGGGGCAGCACCCAATTATTATTATTATTATTTTTTTTTTGCTATTTTTTGTTACCTTTTCGGTCCTTTTTTAAAAAAGAAAAAAATATACATTCTGTGTTTGCCTGTATGTTTGATTGCTACTGCAACAAAATAATTTCCCAAATTGGGATCAATAAAGAAGCAGTCTAAAGTCTAAATTCACCTTAGAAACACCAATGACGATCCAGAAGGAAGTGACCCGAGAGATAGCATGTTGCATGAAAGCTCTGGAAAGCTCTGGAAAGCATGGAAACTCCCTCCTCTTTATGTAAACAACCAGGACCTTCGTGATTAATTTCAAACTAATGTAGAGTCATAAGAGTAGACATTAGCAGCATTTTTTTGGGCTGAAATATAACTTTTGACCGCAAAACAGCAAAGGTAAGACATGCTTTATGATTTTGCAAAGTTTATTCCTGCTACTCTGGCTGCTAGTTTGCCAAGTTTTCGTCGCACTGTGAGGAGGCAGACATATTTGTGATCAGCAGAGCCTCTGCTTTCATATGATTCCATGCTTGTGTGGTTTGCTTGAAATGGTGAAATCAGCAGAACTTAAGTGGACATATGCTATTTTCGTGTTTTTGTTACATGCCCATATCATTTCTTGGGGTTTGAATTATATTTTGTTTGGGTTGCAATGCTTGGCAGAGGCTTTTAGCTGAGTTCCCCCCTGTCATTCTATGATGCTACAAGTTAGGATTGGTGCTCCCCAGCGTGAGCATTGATCATCTGTACTGCGTGCATCTCACGCTGCCACCTGTAGGCTAGGCTAACCTCAGAACTAAGTGAACAGGAAACAGCAAAGTTAACCCCCTGATGCAACAGATATTACTAGGTCACAGGGAAGTCTTGTCACTTTGCACACTGCACCTACATGACTCACAGTAGTAGGTGATGCTTGGAGATGACTGCCTCATTAATATCTGCCTGCACTTATGTTATTTTTGAAGTTGAAATTTCACCATGTGTTATATGTGCAATTTTGAACAGGTTGCAGTCCATTTTCATTCAATCCAAATAGCTGTGTTCATGTATGGAGACATATGGGGGTCAGTTAAACAGACAAAATTATAAATGACAAGCTAAAATGGAAAACTTGATCTTGAAACCTAAAAAAAAGTGTATGAACTCTCTTCAAGACTTTAGACTTTAGAATTTAATGATCCCAATTTCGGAAATTATTTTGTTGCAGTAGCAATTAATACAGGCAAACACAGAATGTATACACAATTATTTAGAAAAAAAGTAACAAAAAATATATGTATTATAATGTATAATACATATTACATAATATAACTAGACAATTTCCCCTGGGGAAATTGTGAAAGGGCCACGGGGGCGACTGCCGGAGTCTGTACATTATGATGAGATTTCATCAGAGATTTCAAACAGCGGGTAATGCTAACTAACATTAGCATGTCAAATAACATATTGAAAAGATGTCAAACACCATTAGAATGCATTTAAGAATCATTTTAGGTTAGGTTATCATGTTAGCATTATCATGCTAATCATTAGCATATTAGCACAACAACCTGACATCAAATGTCACACCTGTTCATAGGACCTCATGTTTGCCGCTGTCAGCATTGCGGCTAATTCTAAGCTAACATTAACATCTCAAATAACACATTGAACAGATGTCATACACCATTAGAATGCATTTAAGAATCATTTTACCCTAGGTTAGCATGTTAGCATTATCATGCTAGCATTAGTATATTAGCACAACAACCTGACATCAAAAGTCAAACCTGTATGCACCAACAAGTTCATACGACCTCATGTTAGCATTAGCCGCTATTAGCATTGTGGCTAATGCTAACAGGCCAACATCACTCATTACATTGCTAACATTTCAAACTCACCAGTTCAGTAGAACCACAAGGCACACAGAAGATTACAGTCCCCAGCACAATTACACACACGCTCTCAGCTCAACACACGCACACGCATTCAGATGGAGAAAAAGCAATTTTCTGCCTCTGCACTGCTCTCACATTTAGGTTAATACTGAGAGAACAGTAGCTCGTATCAGAAAAAAACACAGACTGTCATCGCTGTAAGGACTTCCTGAACGCTTCGGTGTGCTTTTAGTGTTTCTACAGTCAATATTTCGCAAACAGTCGCGAGTTGAAAACAGGGGTCCGTTCTGCTTCTCTCAGAAAATCTTTGTATTGGAGAGAATGAGGAGCAGAGACAGACGTGGCTGCACTTAGAGGCTGCTAATTCAAATTCTGTAAGTCTCTCTGATTTTTTGAGCACATTGTGAGAGACAGCACAAATTTGTCTACAAACTTGGAAAAAATCATGTATGTAGAGCGTAAATTGTGGCTGGGAGGAGTGTGGAAAGAGAAAAAATCAGGAGTTTTTTTCGGCTCTCCTTCACTCTAACCGATGACATCACCCACTCTAGCCCAAACATTCCGTGCAATACACACCCATTGAGAGCTCCAAATTTCTCCCAAAACGATCGTGGTCATTGAACAGCGATTGATCAAAAACTATAAGACCTATCAAAACGTGGATTTACACAACAATAGACAAGACTTGTGTCTACATTTTAAAGTTTAATTGGAGTCTCTAGGTGAAAGTATGCCAGAGCAGTAGGCAGCAGAAAAAGTGTGATTTTTTGTCAGTTTTTTGAGCCCTGTTCACTGCAGCTATGACCAGTGCTTGTGCGACTCCACCGTGGCCCTAATAATATAATGAAAAAAACAATATAACTAAGTAAACAGTATTTACAGAAAAAAAACAGCAAAAAAATTTGAGCGGTTTCAGATGATGGAAAAGTGTAAACCGTAGACCGTATGTGCAATATTGCAATAGTGCAGATACTAAAACACACAAATATGGGTTATAAGAGAATACATGCTTAAAGGCCTTTGTTCAGACAGTAAGGTTATAGGAGGCCACACAGAGAAGCAGCTGCCAAGACAGTTGCCAAGACATCTGCGTATGCCCCTGATAAGAGTGCTGATAAGGATGCTCTATGAGTCTAGTTGATTTTATGATTTCTCCATTTCTCTATTTCTACTACAGTTTCACACTCAGCAAATCAGCTACTATTGATTACAGTTTTTCTCTCAATCCTCTCAGGTCATCACATATCTGTTATAAAAAATTATACTACAAGGGCCACTCCTGGCTGTGAGCTAAACCTGATGAAAAAGTGGTTTAGCTCATTGGCCTTCTCAAGGCTGCCAGCTGCTAGTCTGTCTCTTGCCTTGAGCCCCGTGATCTCCTTCATTCCTGTCCACACATCCTTCATTCCGTTCTGCTGGAGTTTGGCCTCCAGCTCCTGTAGGCATCTCTGCTCTGCCTCTTTTTTGTCCCCTGACCTGAAAGCTTATTTCTTCTTGTTCAACAAAACTTTTCAGTTCACTGGTGATCCAGAGGTTGTTGTTGGGAAAGCAGCGTAGAATATGGCAATATGGTCTGTTCACAGAATTTGATGTACTCTGTGATACACTGTCAGGCTGTAGATGTCCTCCCCATGTGGCTCACACAACACATTCCAGTCTGTTGGGGCAATGCATCTTTTGCATTAGCATGCAGTAAGTCCAGTGTGGCGATGTCTCAGTTGGCAGAGGTTTGTCCAAAGTATTGTGGGTAAAGTCTCCAGTAATGACTACAAACGCATTTGGTTGCTACATTTGTAGCTCCGCTACGGTGGAGTGAATGACGTCACATGCTGCTTGTAAACAGTGATGGCAGCTTGTCTGTCTTATTTGCTGAGGACCTCATGTTTCCCATGATGATCACCGGAATGGATGGTCTGTATCTCTGTGCCTTTGCCCTCTGTTCGGCTCCGGCTCTGCAGCCCCGATGTCATCTCTTCAGCTCGTCCGGGACTACAATCCTCTCTCCGGGCAGCAGCGTGGGTTTACACAATGCGATCAGTTGCTCGCGTGTGTAGACAAAGCCCCCACTTTCATCTGTATGGCCCTCCTTTTACAAAGAGGTAAAAAGTAACAGAAAGGCCACCAAAAAAGTAATAAAACTGCATACGAATATTTCGACACAGACACCAAAAACGCAGTTAAGAAATAGAAGTTAAAGAAAACAATGGAGCTACTGCAACAGGCTGCAACCTAGCACAGAGCCATCTTGCAATCTGGCGCCATTCTATTTTGGAACAAATACAATATCAATTCCAACATACATCTCTAAGAAAATTAGCTTAAGCTGCCTTCTTTCTCACGTCATTTGATATTGATAAATCCTCAGGATAAATGCAAATTTTTCACTCAAGTTAAAATTTTCCCTGCAATTGTGTCTATTTGCTTCATCCTATTGATGTATACTGTAATTGTGGCACATTCACATCTAAAATTCACTTGATTTCTATTACACATTACACACATAAATAATGTGTTGAGCCTGTTGAATCTCAGATGCTCTAAAATGGCCACAGTACAGGGGATTAACTCTTTGTAAATTTAATATCATGGCTTTTCAAACTTTCACATGCGTTTCTGTGTTTTAACAGATGATGAGGTGACAGTGGGAAAGTTCTATGCCACTTTCCTGATCCAGGAATACTTTAGGAAATTGAAAAAGAGACAAGAAGAGTACTATGGCTACCGGCCCACCAAGAAAAGTGCTACCCATGAAATACAGGTCAGTAGTTAATGGTATTCAGTGAATGATTTTATTATTCTTTCATCTAAGTCAATACAATGAATTTAATTAATTTGATTTAAATTCAAAACAGTAAGTAATGATAATAGTACCAGTATTTATTTTCTTGTGTGTATGACATGATAGTACTGTGGAAAACTGAATTCACTGCTCATTAAATGTGCCCAGAAGCTATGTTTTAGTGTAAAAGTGTTAGAGTTGCGTAAGGATAAGTACATTTAAATATCCAATTAAATACCAATGACTTAATGTTGTATGATGGCAGAAATAAGCATCCAGTTAACATTCAGTTCCCCACATCTCAGTATATAACTACATAAAAAAGATAAACAACAAAGTATTTTGTGTAGGATGAATAATTCACCTTTCAGCAAATTTTCCACATTTTTTAAGGCTATCTTAATAAAATAATCGCAAGCCCATATGTACATTGAAAGTGTTTAAATGCCCTCTTAAAGCAAATTCAGTACAACACAATTTTTTTTCAATTTACTCCTTTACCATTGCCAGTAGAGAAGTTTGCCTGTTTGCCTCTGTTTTACTTACTTACTTACTTACTTACTTACTTATTTATTTATTTATTTATTTATTTATTTATTTATTTATTTATTTTTGATGTGTCATGTTCAACACCAAAAATGTACCAGAAAACAGAGAACAATAGAAAGCAGAATGGAGGTCAGTGACAAAGTCATGAACAATGCTTCCTGGCATTTGAGGTTCCTGGCTATATGTGTCAACATCCAAACCTCAATGCTGGAAAAGGGACAATTAGCATGTCCACCTGCGTGTCATGTTTCCATCACTGCTGTAGCTGGACCAAAACACTTCCATAACAGCTGCAGTTATTTGACCCAACAATGAATGCCAATTGCGCCTTTCCCAATGAAGACCATAGACAGATGTTAGTGGGTGTTGGTAGGTCTTAAGTCCACTGTGGAAAGATGGGGATAAAATCCACAGTGCTTATTTTGTGCAAAATGCACACCAGATCCAATGAAAACGACCACAGAGCTGTCTACAGTGTTGCACACGTGTGGCTGTTCCTCACTGCCAATCAGCTAGCAACTAGCTTTTAATCTTTGACTGTTCAGTGTGGGACAAGAAACACTGGAAAATTTTCTTAATAACGTTGGTAAACGTCACTTCAAAATTCAGCATGCAGTGTTATGTGCATCCACTATGTGCTCCAGATTCAGCATGTCAAATTGGTCAAATGGTAATTTTTTTTAAATAATTACTTCTGAAGTTCTGGATGGTATCAATAGAACCATTCCATTCTATCCCATTTTTTTCATCAGTGGTTATTTCATCAGAAAAAAAAACCTATTTCCACCAAGTTGGAGAACTTTGAATAGTTAAAACCAATGAAATACCTCATAATTAAAACTGTTCATAAACTTAAAGAGATCAAAGTCAACCACCCAAAACAATACAGTATACAGTGATCCCATGTATGAAAACTCATATGTCTGCCTTACAAAAGCATGTCCAGAGGTATTTCCCAGTGCTGGATCCTGCAAAATATGATTGAATCAGAGACCCCTTCAGTGCAACACCAGCTGCTGACTCCAGCACTACAGAAGAGGAGCAGTTCATTGATGTCACATCTGATTCAACAATGAGGCTGCAGTTTAAGTCCAAGACATTGGCTGCATTCACACACACATTCATTAATGGTGGCAAGGCCAGCACCAAATTGCTCCAACCTTCTGAAGTGGATGACCACCTCCTGAGCCACGGCTGTCCCAGTGTGCATCTCTGCTCCCTTGATGCCATCTGAGTTTGAGCAGTTCCTTGGCTTTCCACCAACCACCACCACCAGCAGCTTCTTAGTCTTTTGTTAAGATCCTGAGTCACCCTTGTACAGGAAGTACTGGACCAGCTCTCTGTTTAGAGGCTCCGATTCCCAGTCCTACAGGGTTTTACCCTAACTGGCTATAATTGAAAACTATTTAAGTTTTCCGTTCATTCATTGAACGATAGTTCATGAACTCGTTCATATTTTGAAGAAGAAGAATCGGAGGGACAATCCCCTTTATTCGTCACACAATTTTTCATGCACATGCAATCACACGCCATGCAATTAGTGAAATTTGTCCTCCGCCTCTATCCCATCCTGGTCGTTCTTCCTCCGCGGCAGACCAGGAGCGGTGGGCTGCCACCGGCGCCCAGGGACCAGTTCCTGTTCGTCACCATTGGTCAGGTGGTGATCTTCTTGCATGTTTTTAGTGGGGGGTTTTTAAGGAGGAAACCCCAGGTGAACACGGGGAGAACATGCAAACGCCACACAGAAAGGCCCTTTTTCCTCGAGCAGCAGGCACCGAAGGCATAGTGGAGGACACGCCCCCGACGTTCACAGCGGGATTCGAACCGGGACCTTCTTGCTGTGAGGCGACAGTGTTACCACTTGTGCCATCGTGCCACCAGGTGAACATGAGCTGAATGTACTGTATTACTGCCTGATGAACGTTACTGTGAACTCGTTCATTCTGGTGTCTGAGAACGGCACGCCTTCTCAGTTTAACTTCATTCAGTAGGGTGCCAGATTTCTATAGAGCCTTCCAGGCGAAAACCCGGCTAAAACACACTGTAAACAGGTCTTAATATGTAGCGGAAACACCCAATCTAGCAACACCAGCCACCAGTGTTGCAAAGCCGCATGCGTCATCAAAACAAAAAGTGGCATGGAGATGACAGCAGCATGTAGGTGACAAAGCAGCAAGGCGTTGTCGTATGATCATTTAAACAAAAAAAAGCAAAAATGGGGAAATGCTGTCCCCTCAATGCTAATGTAAACTCTGGTTGGATAAGGATTCAAAATTGGATATGAAGATGAAATCTGACGCATAGTTACAGTGTTAAAACTGATAAAATCATTGCTGTCTGTGATTCTATATGGGCTTTGGCAATAATTTTGAAAAATAATAGCTCGCAGCAACATATAGAAAAAAAAGAACTATAAACTAGTTCATTTTTGGAACGGTGAACTTAGTTCAAAATTTTGAATTATGAACTATGAACTGAACTCATTTTAAAATTTGTGAACTGAACTTTGAACTAGCTTCATCACTGTAGGATTGTGGACGGTTCTTCCGTCTCACATGCGGGAAGCCGGGGTTCGCCTCCCCGTAGCAAACAAAGTCCGCAGGGACTGGCGACTCTAATAAAAAAAACAAAAACAAAACAAAACAAAAAAAAAAAACTTATTTGGGCGGCACGGTGGAGCAGCAGGTAGTAGGCGTGCCTCCCAGCAAGAAGGTCGCTGGTTCGATCCCCAGGTCAGGCAGGGCCTTTCTGTGTGAAGTATGCATGTTCTTCCCGTGCATGCATGGGTTCTCTCCAGGCACTCCGCCTTCCTCCCACAGACCAAAAACATGCTCATTAGGTTAATTGGTGACTTAAAATTGTCCTTAGGTGTGAGTGTGAGCGTGAATGTCTTGTCTCTGTATGTTGCCCTGCAATCGGCTGGAGACCGGCTCAGGGTCTACCCCACCTCTCGCCCGTCGACAGCTGGGATAGGCTCCCCCAACCCCGAAAGGGATAGTTGGGGTATAGAAAACGGATGGATGGATGAACTTTGAACTAGTTCATGTAGAAAGTGAACTTTCCCAACACTGCCTAGTTTCTCACTTCTAACAACCTACATTCAGGCGCCTACCCCTCTTCCTCTGATACTGCACCTGACTGAATCGTCCTTGAATCAGGATTAAGATATCAGCCACACCCGTCAATGGCAGCTCTCTTCTAAATGATCTGGGTTCTTGGTATGGTGCTAGGATGATATTTAGTAGCAAGTCCCAAGGGTTTGTTACTTTCTTTAGGCTAGAGTAATCTTTAAGAACCTTTGAGATGTTAGTCACACAACCGACTACATTACCATCAGAGAACTAATAGAATTATTTCTATGCAGTTTGTATGTGTGTGTGTGTGTGTGTGTGTGTGTGTGTGTATATATATATATATATATAGTTAGCTAGTTTTTTTAAACTGTATATATTGTGCATATACATAGACCTAGTGTTTCTGTGAAGTGAAATAGCATTTTCTCAGGTGCAATAGTATTTCTCAAGTGCAATACAATACATGTCATGTCAGCAGTTTGTTTTCTCATAAGACTACTAGCAACAGTACTTTTTCATGGCAGTAGGATTCTTTGGCATTTACAATTTTTTCTAATCTTTACAAATGTACATATACAGTACATTGTTGTTTTTTTTCTATTCTGTATATTGTATACTTTCATATTTTTATTTTGACCTCTTTATGCCACTGTGCTTGCTTTTTGTCACTGGCTGGCTGTAATGACTAAATTTCCCCGGTGTGGGATCAATAAAGTCGTATCTTATCTTATCTTATCTTATCTTATAACATTCTATTCCACTTTGGCTTTTTAGTTCTTTAAAATGTTCCAAATAGGTTTCTTAAATTTGTGTTATGAAGTGATTCACTTTGATTAGTTTTTGGAAAGCAGTGTTATTATAGGACTGGTCAGAGTTTTTCTGAGAGGTGGCAGTCTCAGCACCAACTGACACAGGGGACTCTTTTCTGACTCAGCTCTTGGGTTTGGATAGCTTTGGAATGGAGAATGACTAAGGGGATGGGTTTAAGGTGAATGAAATATTTGAGCCCTCTCTTTTGACTGTTTTCAGTGGGCATCTGCTTCAGTGTACTCCACATACATTTGTTAGTGTTTTTCCGTGCATGTGTAAAATGTAACTGCACATTTCTGCATGTAAAGCTGTACCCAAACAGGTATATCTATTATGAGTGAGTGGACCACATGCTTCACTACCATCTGGCGCAACAGACTGGACAACACTGACAATTTTTAGAAGAGAGAATGAAAAGTCTACATCTATATGATGAAAAACAACTAAAATGAACATAAAAGTCCTTCACACCTGTTATTGTAAAAATAGTATTGGTACCACTATGCAGTGTCATGTACTTGGTTTTGTTCTTCTTTTCTTCACTCGTATCTCTGTGTCCATCAGGCAGGGCTGAGGAACATTGAGGAGGAAGTAGCACCAGTGCTCCACAGGGCCATTTCTGGAGACCTTGTGACTGAAGAAGAGATGGAACGAGCCACTAATGAAACTGCTGTGGAGGGCGTATTTAGGGTAATAGGACAGAAATCACAGATGAAGAGAGAAAACAATAAACTGCTATAGACTTTGAAAGTGTACTCACTTACAGCATTGACAGCATCCCACCCACCTCCAATTTCCTCCCAAAACTTAAGTGTAAATTTATTTGTTTCCAAACATCAGGGAACAAATTTTTGGAATTTGATCACACTGTTCTGCACTGTATCAAAATAAGATGATAAGCATGTAATAAGCATGTAATACTACAACTTCAGGCTATTAATAATTGCCTTTAAGTGTCTGCCTTTATTCTGACATAATCACCAACAATTAGTCACTAACATTATTGCAGTTTTTGTCAAGTAAGCAATGGCAATTCCTGACAAAAACTGATGAACACAAATTAAGGTATGATACAAAAATCCTGTATTACTGACAGTCCTAACACTGATGTGTAACGGTTTTGTGTTAACTTGTACTGACATATATGTGAGCTATGTCGATAGCCTACAACAAGTGTGCTATCTTCTCCAACACAGAGACAAGGCAGTCCTTTTGGAATCCACTCAGACCCATTTTCTGTAGGGAGTGAGATAGCCAATACCACCCAGGTTACTAGCCAGCGGCCTCTGCAGATGGCAGAAGGAGTCATCAGCAACAATATGAATATTGCCAACATCCATGCAAGTCACAGGTCTGTGTGCTCATGCTTGTTTCAGTATTTTAACAGTCTTTTGATGAATCCATACATTTACTGCATTAAAACTGACTTGTTTAAGTACTGTACTGTACTGTACTGTATTGTCCATTTTGTCCAGAGTAGAGTTCAACTGATTATCTGGCATTGTACTGTTACCACTACGTGTTAGACACACTGTGTATGTTAACGTAGATAAACAGCAAGCCAAACTTGTTTGTGGCTTGAAAAGGTCGAGTGAAACTTAAATACATAAGACAGAAGTGGAAAAATATACCTCAGTTATTGGTATTGGGAAAATGAATACATTGGGAAACAGCCAGCGCCAAAATAATGCATTAAACTTAATTAAATTGCTATCCCCAAACTCACAGGACGTATCCACACTTATATCGATCCATTGATATGCTAATTTGATCATTAATATGTGTGAATAGCTGCATTGATATGCTAATACATAGCAAAAAGCTAGCAGGATGCATGGGCTAGGTCTATTTCCTGGCAATAGACATGTACAGAAAAACGATTTCTAACAGAGCTTATACAACTTGTAAAGGTGATATATTCTTATTGGTTTAGCTATAAAACACTTATTAAACTTACAGCCATTTTTTTCAGAGGTTTGAATGAGATGTAAGACACAGGAGCAACTTGGACATGAGTAGGCAGGCTTGTTTGTTTTTCCCAGACTTTTCCCAGAGTTTCTGCTACCTACAATGCATTGCAACTATCAACTATGCCTAAAGTGAATACAGGTAAACAAATACTGACTGTATAATCATTTTTTTTAGATTATACTTTTAACCTGAACTACAACCAATTAATTATAAACTATTTATCACTAAATTATTCTGAACTTTTTTAACCTTTTTATCAAACACATTTTACGGAGGGCAGAACAGGCATTTTGAGATAATCTGTATAAGCTGATGCCTGCGCTAATGAGGCTGATTAAAACAGAAATTGTCCGCTGACAAATCTGCACATAACCTTATTTAGTGTGGACCAGTGTGGCTCCTGTGGGGTGATGGTAGCATTGTTCCTTGGGTCAGTCTTGCAAATTTGCCCATGCTGGATCTAACTAACGACACATCAGATTGTTTGTTACACAGAATCATGTGGGAAGTCATCAATGGAAAAAGTGTTTGGATGAACCATCTGTCTATCACCACATATCATTGACTAACTTCAACCAATCAATCAATTTCTTTACTGGCAGGCTCCCAGCATGCTCACTAAAACCTTTGCAGATGATACAGAATGCAACGGCTTGCCTGGTATTTAACCAGCCCAAACGAGCGCATGTCACTCCGCTGTTCATATCCCTCCACTGGCTCCCAGCTGCTGCCCGCATCAAGTATAAGTCCTTGAGCTAGTGCTTGCATACAAAATTGCCACCAAAACCACTCCAACCTACCTGAACTCCCTGATTCAGCTTTATCAGAATCACAATTAGAAAAAGCTTTATTGCCAAGTACGATTTTATACATACAAGGAATTTGTTTTGGTGATGTTGGTGCATGACAGTCTTCTAAAAATAAACTATTAGAAGGTAAGGAATATAACAATATAAATATATATACACAGTCTGTTTTTTTCAAATGTTCACAAATGTGCAAATCCAAGAAAGGAAATCCAAGCTGAGCGTTAATGTAATGCATAGAGTTATGGCAATGTCAATGTGACAAGTAGAGGCAGAGGTGGAGTGTGAAGAGTGCTGGGGGGGGTGGGGGGGGGGGTTCCAGGCCTTGTTGATAGGGGTGACAGCAGATGGGAAAAAACTGTTCTTGTGGCGTGAGGTTTTGGTCCTGATGGACAGCAGCCACCTGCCATAGGGGAGTGTCTCAAAGAGTTTGTGTCCAGGGTGGGAGGGATCAGCCACAATCTTTCCTGCACGCCTCAGGGTCCTGGAGGTGTACAGGTCCCAAAGAGATGGGAGATTGCAGTCAATCACCTTCTCTGCAGACCGAATGACACGCTGCAGTCTGCCCTTGTCCTTGGCAATGGCAGCAGCATACCAGATGGTGATGGAGGAGGTGAGGATGGACTTAATGATGGCTGTGTAGAAGTGCACCATCATTGTCTTTGGCAGATTGAATTTCTTCAGCTGCTGTAGGAAGTACATCCTCTGCTGTGCTTTCTTGATGAGGGAGCTAATGTTTGGCTCCCACTTGAGGTCCTGGGAGATGATAGTTCGCAGGAAGCGAAAAGACTCCACAGTGTCAATCGTGGAGTCACAGAGGGTGATGGGGGCAGGTGAGGCTGAGTTCTTCCTGTAGTCCACAACCATCTCCACTGTCTGTAGTGTTTTGAGCTCTAGGTTGCTCTGGTTGCACCAGGTCACCAGATGGTCAACCTCCCACCTGTAGGCGGACTCATCACCATCAGAAATGAGTCCGATGAGGGTGGTGTTGTCTGCAAACTTCAGGAGCTTGACAGACTGGTGAATGGAGGTGCAGCTGTTTGTATACAGGGAGAAGAGCAGAGGAGAAAGAACGTAGACCTGGGGGGATCCGGTGCTGATGGTCTTTGAGTCAGAGACGTGTTTCCCCAGCTTCACGCACTGTTTCCTGTCAGACAGGAAGTCTGTAATCCACCTGCAGGTGGAGTCAGGCATGCTCAACTAGGAGAGCTTCTCCTGAAGCAGAGTTGGGATGATGGTGTTAAAAGCAGAGCTGAAATCCCCAAACAGGATCCTGGTGTAGGTTCCTGGGGAGTCCAGGTGCTGGAGGATGAAGTGGAGGGCCAAGTTGACTGCATCGTCTACAGACCTGTTGGCTCTGTAAGTAAACTGCAGGGGGTCCAGGAGAGGGTCAGTGATGTCCTTGATGTGTGAGAGCACAAGGCGCTCAAAGGACTTCATGACCACAGAGGTCAGGGTGACGGGTCTGAAGCCGTTAAGTCCTGTGGTCCTTGACTTCTTGGGAACAGGGATGATGGTTGAAGACTTGAAGCAGGGTGGCACATGACATGTTTCCAGTGAGGTGTTAAAAATGTCTGTGAACACTAGAGACAGAGTCATCACTGAGGTGGGGGGGAGGGGCGGGGGGGGACCTTTAAGGTGGGCATTGGTGGAGGTGACTGGAGCTGGAGCTGTTGGGAGGAGTCGTGGGGGATGGTTGCTGGACTGTCCCTTTGTCTTTCAAAGCGGCAGTAGAACTCATTCAGGTCGTTGGCTAGGCATCGAGGCATCGGTCGTTGATGGAGTGGGGGGCTTTAGGCTTGTAGTTGGTGATCTGCCTGAGCCCTTTCCAGACCGACACAGAGTTGTTAGCTGAGAACTGATGGAGCTTCTCAGAGTACAGTCATTTAGTCTCTTTCACTTCCTTGCTAAACTTGTACTTTGCCTCTTTATGCTCCCTCCTGCTCACTTTGCTCTGTCTGGGAATGGCGCCTGGTGCTGCCACCTCCAAAAAGCCCAAAGTCTCTGGCTAGACTCTTTTACTCTGTGGTTCCCCGGTGGTGGAACGAGTTATCAAACTCCATTCACTCTGTAGAGTCCCTCGCAATCTTTAGAAAAAGACTAAAGACCATGCTCTTTACTGAACACCTTGTTCTTTAATAAAAAAAAACAAAACAAAAAAAAAAACTCTCGGTCGACTCTATGCACTCTTTGCACTACTTGTTTTTTCTGAGACAACTGTCCAATATTATCAACTGATAGTATGGCAACAGGCTGGAAACAAAGGAGACAAAAGGCAACAAATGTCCCTCTAATTGAATCAGGGACACTGTGGTTATCCACTCAGCCACCAGGGTGTCTCCTGTATACTGTTCTTTATTGTAATAGTGATTTACTCTATAGTTTACTGGCTTCAGTGCTTTCCTGAAACTGAGATTACATGACTGTTTCATTCTTCTCCTTGTTTCCTTAGCCTTCATTAACAATGGAACTGGAAAAACTGGCCTCTGACCATTGAGGTGTGTTACAGTACTTCAATGCCATGACCTTTGACTTCGGCTGTGATGAAATGAGCTACCAAGGCTGCCAACCCTGCAAAAGATCTTGGAGGGAAATCCATAAATTAATGGTTAACATTGAAGACATGTAATAGCATAAAATACTTCTTATGAAACACAGGGCTAGTGTGAACCTTTGCTGTGCTTGTGCTGTGTTCAAAAAGAATGTCAATTTTTGACTTTGAAGTAAAATTGTCTGTGTTATCTGGATGCGTTCATATGCATAAAGCTGTGTTAATCTTTTTTTTTTTTTTTTTTTACACCATTTGGGGACAGCAGACTGCAAACACAGCATTGACGAATGACCACCTTAAAACACATCCAGTAAACACAGAGCAACATTAGCACTGGTTTGGAGCTGTGTTTCTAATATTCACTCTCCTTTAGCTCTGTTTTGTTTACCACTAACTCCTGAAGAGTTAGGTTTAGAGTTATACCTGGTTCTTAAGCTGAATAAATGGGCATGAAATCAAGCAGACATTGCTTTATTGGGTGTTATTTATTATTAATATCACACAAATATGTAACAATGGCTATGAGAATACATCCATTTGATGGATTCTACATTTTCAGAGCAGAAATATTTACATTCAAGTCATTTACTAAACAACAATACACTTCACATTGGCCTTATAAATTGTTACACTGTTTGTTCTTCAAGATGTTCATTGTGGGATGGAGCGTTTTACTTGTGCTTAAAAAGTGCACAGCACTCTCATTATCCCCTTTTGAAAACTTAGAGCTATGGATGGATTCACAGGCATAGATTGCTTACAAAAAAAGGACATTACCTTTACTCATTACTCATTATCAGAGACCGTAGTCAAACACATAACTTGGTCCATGTTCTGAGCATCCAATTCGACTTCAGTTCAACACTTTTCACATTCCACTCCAGCCAGATCAGGAGAGAGGTTTGTTGTGACAGGTGTCAAAGATAATACTGCAACTTGGAATGAACTAAGTCAAAAGCTCCTGCAGATCTTTCAGTCCCCCTCCCTCAGCTTCTCCGAGATTCCACACTGCTTTGAGAAGAGGAAAGTAAACAAGGAATTAAAAATGTGATGATTTTGTTGTGGAGAGAAGAAAAACAAAATTATTGTTAGATTTGTACTACTGTTGCACACACACACACACACACACACACACGCACACACACACACACACACACACACACACTGCTCACAAACATTAAGGGGACATCAGATCATGATGGACAAATTATTCAAGTTGAAAAACCTCACTGATCTACATTGTATAATTTTTGAGAATAAAATGATGTAACAATGAAAACCAAAATTGTCAACCTATGGCAGGATTCAAAATCACACCAAAAATCAAAGTAAAAAAACTGAATCACAGGCTGATACAACTTGCATGAATTTCATCACGGCAACTCATAATGTGACTCAGTAGTGTGTATGGCCCCCACATACCTGTATGCACTCTCAACAACATCTAGGCATGCTCCTGATGAGTCAACGGATGGTGTCCTGGGGGATGTCCTCCCAGACCTGGATCAGGGCATTGGTTAGCTCCTGGACAGTCTGTGGCGGCACTTGGCGGCTTCAGATGCACCAATTTATACACACTCTGGCCACATGAGGCCAGGCATTGTCCTGCACCAGGAGGAACCCAGGGCCCACTGCACCAGTGTAAGCTCTGACAGTTGCTCTGAGGATTTCATTCCGGGAGCTAACAGCAGTCAGGGTACCATTGGCTATGACATGGAGGTCTGTGCAACCCTTCAAGGATATGCCTCCAAAGACCATCACTGACCCACCGCCAAACCGGTCATGCTGGATGATGCTACAGGCAGCATAATGTTCACCACAGCATCTCCAGACTCTTTGATGCCTGTCACGTGCTCAGTGTGAACCTGCTCTCATCTGTCAAGAGGAGGGGGCGCCAGTGGCAGACCTGCCAATTCTGTTGTTCTCTGGTGATGCCAATCAAGCTGCACGGTGCTGGGCTGTGAGCACAGGTCCCACTACACGATGTCGAGCCCTCATGCTACCCTCATGCAGTCTGTTTCTGACAGTTTGTTCAGAAAATATGCACACCAGTAGCCTGCTGTAGGTTATTTTGTAGGACTCTGGCAATGCTCCTCCTGTTCCTCACCAGACAAAGGGGTATGTGGTACGTGATAAAAGGGGAGAGCTCTCTCCTACCTATTGCTGGATTATCCTGAATCCCTGGCGTTGTCCTCATTCATGCAGTGTGAGTACTACAGTTTGCTATTTCCTCTCTTTGTGAATTGTGTTAATGTTTAATTTGTTTTGTACTGCCACTTATAGTGTGCTCTGTGTTTCAGTTTTGTCTGCCTGCCTGTACCTTGCCTCAGAGGCCTGTTTCATCAGAGCTCCCTTGGTTTCTTTCCACTCACTTTTTGAGTGCACTTTTCTTTGTTTGTTCCCACTCCTTTTGAGTGTGATTTGTCCACTCTTTGTGACTGTGTTTTTTTTTGTTTTGTTTTTTTGCACTTTCCTTGTTTTAAAATTATTTTTGTTTGATAAATTCCCTCTCTGGTCTGCATCTTTGGGTCCTAAGAAATTATCCAGGCATTCTGCATAACAGAGAGAGCAAAAGTCTGGGGCCACCATATGAAAGACCATTCCTTTTAGGGGGGTTGTATTACCTTTGCCTCTCCATTGCACCTGTTCTCATTTTCATTTGCACCAAAGGAGGTGTAACTGAGTCACAATCACTTGTGCTTCCTAAATGGACAGATAGCTATCCCTGAAGTTTAACTGACTTGGCGTTATACTGTGATGGTTAAGTGTTCCCTTAATTATTTTGAACAGTATACACACACACACACACACACACACACACACACACACACACCTGAAATGTTACAAATTAACAAATGATAACAACAACAAATAAATAATAAAGCAATTTAAAAAATCGAATTGAAAATGTGTATAATTTATTTTTCTTATCTTTCTTCGTTAGGCCACTATAATTTTATCACAAAACAATCCATAATTCAACATGGCCTTTACATCAGATGGCTGTTAACCTGCTGACCTCTTGTCACCATTTAAGCAACATACCATCCCTAAGTGGTTTTTGTTGATCTAGTTAATTGTCTTATATAGGTCTACATGGAAGACTCAGACAATCCATGGTCATCAACCAAGTCTCATGTGGCTCATGTGGCTACTTAGGTGTTAAATGCTCAACTATGCTTACCAGCAACTTGAGTTTGAGTCAATGACTGATTAGACCAAACCAAAACATCGTAATTGTGAGCCATAAAACCAAAACAATGAACTGACAGACAGGAAAAATGTTCAGTATAGCTGAGGCAAATGGAGTTGCTGATAATTCTCTGTGGGTCCATATGAGCAACATTGCATTACGCACTGCACAATAGTCATTTAATCACTCATTAATATAAAATATTGATTAATGCAGATTTAATTATATGAAGATGATTACATTCTTTAAAGGCATTTGGACATTGCAGTGTATGGGACGATACAATCATTGACCTCCCATTGTGTGGTGTTTCAGTGTATTTCTTTCAAGAATGATTAAAATCTAAATGTTAGAGCACCAGTCACCACCAGTCTTTGTTTGTGATTAGTTTTTGTGGCCATTTCTTCCTAAGGTGGAGAGGACAGAAGGACATTCAAAGAGGGAAACAGGATGAAGGGGGCAATTTGAGTGAGTTAATTACTCAGGCACAATTAATATGGTATAGTATAAACCCTAGGAAACAGGATGAGTGCAATCCTCAAATGGTCATTGTTTTGGGGGAGGCATGATTTACCAACACCAGGTGTATGTGATAACCAGTTGTCCTATTGTTGCCAGAGAGTATAAAAGTCAAGACATTGTGGAGATCTGCAGAGAACAGTCTGCATGAGTCCTCCCTTCATGCTGCATGTATTAAAGAGACCTGATTCATCACACCAAGTCTGTAATTCTTCAGAGAATCAACAACTCTCAACGATCAACATGGAGAATTTCCCTTACAGAAGGGCCTGAAGCACAGAACAGTTTTGTTGCCAGAGGCTTGTGGCCTATCAGTAGCAAACTTGCAGACAGGATGGGGAAAAAAATTTAAGTCTTTAATTTCATTGTTTAGGGGATTTTTGCCAATCCCTCCTTGAAATCGGCTAGTTCTGTGAGATTCTTGAGCCCTCTCGCATGCACTGCTGTCTGCAGTTTCCCAGCCTTTTTTCTATTGTGCCTGTGTGTTTCTCTTCCCATCTGTCTTCTCTCTGGCAGGTCTGGTCTGGCCTCCTCCTCTCCTGAGCACACCTGCCTCAAATCATGCAATCATACTCACCTGCTGTCAAAGTATTGAAGGACCAGCTTTCTAGCCAGTATTCGTCAGATTGTCTGTTCTTTCTTGTGGTGACAACTGAGACTCCAGAGATCTACTCAAGAATTTGTGCTACATTTTGCTTTGTCTGCTTACCTGCCTTCCTGACTCCTGTCCTTTGTGTTCAGCCCCCAGACTCTCTGCCTGTATGTTGGAGTTTGCCCTGGTAGACGAAAGCGTTGCTTCCCTGTGTCTTCAGTTCAGGGGATAGGTCTTGACTGTTGCTCGTGCTTACGCACCAAACAGCAGTGGGGCAGTTGTTGCCCCAACTGGGGGACTCCATTGTCCTGCTGGGGGACTTCAATGCTCATGTAGGCAATGACAGCCTGACCTGGAGGGGTGTGATTGGGAGGAACGGCCTGCCTGATCTGAATCCGAGCGGCATTCAGTTGTTGGACTTTTGTGCAAGTCGCAGTTTGTCAATAACGAACACAATGTTCAAACATAAGAATGTCCATCGGTGCACTTGGCACCAGGACACCCTAGGTCATTGGTTGATGATCAACTTCATAGTCATATTGTCTGACCTGTGGCCATATGTTTTGGACACTCGGGTGAACGAGTTGTGAGGGTCTGCTGGGAATGCCTGGTGGAAGAACCTGTCAAGTTGGTCTTCAACTTCCACCTCTGCTGCCACAAGGTTTGTGGTGCTAGTCGAGGCGGTAACCCCCAAACCTGCTGGTGGACACCAGGGGTGAGGAGAGCCGTCAGCTGAAGAAAGAGGCCTACAGGGCATGGTTGAGGGTCAGGGGCAGAGGCAGCTCACTGCTACCAGAGAGCCAAGTGGTGTGGGGCTGTGAGGGTCGCGGAGGCAAAAACTCAGGCTCGGGAGAAGTTTGGTGAGGCCATGGAGGAAGACTATCGATCAAAGTTTCCCTCTGTCACCACTCACCAAATTACTGGGTCAGGTTGGAGGTCCTCACCCAAGTGGAGGAGTTTAAGTTTCTCAGGGTCTTGTACACAAGGGAGGGTAGGAAGAAACAGGAGGTTGATAGGCGGATTGGGGCAGCAGTAATGCAGGAACTCAAACAGTCTGTCATGGTGAAGAGGGAGCTAAAACTGGAAGGCGATGCTCTCAATTTATCATTCGATCTATGTCCCGACCCTCACCTATTGTCATGAACTATGGGTAATGACCGAGAGAACAAGATCATGAATACAGGTGGCCGAAAACAATTTCCTCTGCAGGGTGTCTGGGCTGAGCCTTAGAGATAGGATGAGTAGCTTGGACATCTGGGAAGGGTTTGGAGTATAGCCGCTGCTCCTCCATGTCGAGAGGAGACAGTTGAGGTAGTTCAGGCATCTGGCAGCTTTTGGACGTCTCCCTAGGAGGAGGAGTTCTGGGCATGTCCGGCAGGGAGGAGACCTCGGTGCTGACCCAGGACACGCTGAAGGGATTATGTCTCTTGGCTGGCCTGGCAACACCTGTTATTGTGCTCCTCAAACCATTCCTGAACCATTCTTGTTTTGTGGCATGGTGCATTATCCTGCTGAAGGAGGCCACAGTCAACAGGGACTACCATTTCCATGAAAGGGCGTACATGGTCCCATCCAGCTTCTTCTTTGGTCTGGAGAAGAGGAATAGGCAGAGCAGGTTTCTGCACACCTTGCACTCAGCTGAAGGGCAGGAGATGACAGAGGCTAGAGAGATTCAGCAGGGAGCAGTTTTACTCTGAACTCTGTAGGAGTGAGTATAATGAAGATAAACTGCTGTTTACAGCGCTCTGTAATGGACTTTCACAGATCTCAGCAGAGGGGGATCCTGGTCTTGGGGATCCTCTGAGGCTGGTTGAGCTGCACGCTGCTCTGCAGGGCAACGAGGGGGGCAAGGCCCCTGGCATCAACGGGCTGACAGTTGACTTTTACAAAGCTTTCTGGGAGGAGTTGGGTGGAGACATGCTGGCAATTTTGAACGAAAGCTTTGAAAGAAATGTCTTTGCCTTTAAATTGCAGGAGAGCTGTGATAGCCCTGTTGCCAAAGAAAGGAGATCTACAGGACATAAAGTACTGGCAGCCAGTCTCTCTTATCTGCACAGACTATAAGATCCTGTCCAAAGCTCTGGCTAACAGACTCAGGGAGGTGCTTGACTAGACCATTCATCTAGACCAAACCTACTTTGTGCCTGGAAGGTCTATTGTAGACAACGTGTCTTTAATCAGGGATGTTTTGGACATCTCTAGTTCTTTGGGTTTAGATGTTGGTCTCATTTTGTTCAATCAAGAAAAAACTTTTGACAGGGTTGAGCACCTCTACCTTTGGAAGATCTTGGAGCATTTTGGTCTCAACCCAGGTCTCATAGCTTTGACTGAAGTTTCGTACCAAAACTTTGAGAGTGTGCTGAAGATCAGTGGAGGGCTGAGTGCTCCTTTTAAAGTAGAGAGGGGTCCGACAAGGTTGTTCTCTGTCAGGTATGTTATATGCTGTTTATTGAACCTCTGCTCCATAGGATATGGTGTGGTGTCAATGTTCTGATCCTTCCAGCTTTTAAAAAAGCCCATATTCTGTAGGTATATGCAGATGATGTTTTAGTCCTGGTCACTAATCAAAAAGATGTTGATGATCTTGGAGAATGTGTTCAGGATTTTGGTATTTTAACAAAAGCAAATGTAAACTGGAAAATGAGTGAAGCCTTGGCAGTGGGGAGGTGGTCTGGTGGTCTGCTAAATTTACCCGGGAGCTTAGTGTGGAAGAAAGGTGGCAATAAATATTTGGGTATTTATTTGGCTGATGAAACAGTGAGCAGGAACTGGGAAGGTGTAATATAAAAAGTACAAGGAAAATTAAATAAATGGACATGGTAATTGCCTAAAATGTCCTTAAGAGGAAGAGTTAAAGTAATTAATAATCTGGTGGCCTCTACACTGTGGCATTGCTTGGCTTGTATGGGGCCACCCAGTGGCTTAGTTAAAAATTTACAGGAAATTTTAGTAGATTCTGGGACAGATTACAGAGGGTACCTCGGGCATTTTTTTCATGCCTTAATACACATTGAAAGCAGGATGGCAACTTTTCATATTAAATTAATTCAGAAATATCTCACAACTGGAGGCAAATTTCTTGTTTGGAAGGATGTTGTGAGTGCTGTGAGGAGAGTCAGTGGTCTTGGGATTGATGCTGCTTTGTTTTTAATGGATGTTAATTTTCAAACTTGTCTCAACTGTCTCCGTTTTATAGCAGGAACCTTTTGTCGGTGGGGCCCGAATGGACATTTAGGAAAGCTCAACACCAGGGGCCCGTTGCACAAAACTAGTATAAGGGATTAAGCCGGGATATGTTGGTTATCCTGGCTCAACTTATCCGTGATCCAGTTGCACAAAAGCAGGATAGTGGAAAGTGGGATATGTTATGGGATAAGTTACCATGGAGATTTATTCTGTGGAGCTAGCCTTCTCCAGACCAGGCTAAGTTCCAGGATCTGTTTAATTTCATCCCTTATCTCAGTCAGCAGTCATCACAAACGGAAACCAATAGTTATTCCATTACCCACTACAGATTGTTATCACATTCAACTACACTGTGTGCACAATTACTAGGCAAGTTGTATTTATGAGGATTAATTTTATTATTGAACAACTACAGTGTTCTTGGTCAATCCAAAATGTTAATAAACCTCAAACTTGAATATTTAAGAAAGTAAAAGTGAGGTTTTGGCTTTCTTAGGAGAAAATCTATGTGTGCACAATTATTGGACAACTATTAGTGTGCAGAATTATTATGCAACTAAATGAAAAATGAAAATTTTCACATCTCACTTGTTTATTTTCATCTATTAAAGTGAGAATAATAAACAACTCAAAATCTACAAACAAACATTTCTGACATTTCAAAAAAAAAAATCAGTGACCAATATAGCCACCCTTCTTTTCAATAATGGTCATAAGCCTTCCATTCATGGAGTCTGTCAGTTTCTTGATCTGTTGACGATCAACTTTTTGTGCAGCAGCAACCACAGCCTCCCAGACACTGTTCAGAGAGATGTACTGTTTTCCTTCCCTGTAAATCTCCCATTTAAGAAGGGCCCACAAGTTCTCAATAGGGTTTAGGTCAGGTGAGGAAGGGGGCCATGTCATTATTTTTTCATCTTTAAGGCCTTTACTGGCGAGCCACACAGTGGAGTACTTCAACGCATGCGATGGAGCATTGTCCTGCATAAAAATCATGGTCCTCTTGAAAGATGCAGACTTTTTCCTGTACCACTGCTTGAAGAAAGTGTCTTCTAAAAACTGGCAGTAGGTTTGGGAGTTCATTTTGAGTCCATCTTGAACCCAAAAAGGTCCAACTAGCTCATCTTTAATAATACCAGCCCATACCAGTACCCCACCTCCACCTTGCTGGCGTCTGAGTCGAAGTGGAGCTCTGTGCCCATTACTGATCCAGCCATGGGCCCATCCATCTGGTCCGTCAAGAGTCACTCTCATCTCATCAGTCCATAAAACCTTTGAAAAATCTGTCTTCAGGTATTTCTTGGCCCAGTCTTGACGTTTCAACTTATGTGTCTTGTTCAGTGGTGGTCGGGTTTCAGCCTTCCTTACCTTGGCCATGTCTCTGAGCACTGAACACCTTGTACTTCTGGGCACTCCAGGTAGGTTGCAGTTCTGGAATATCACAGCGCTGGAGGATAATGGGTTCCTGGTAGCTTTATGTTTGATTCTTCTTAAATCTTTTGCAGTTAATTTGCGTCTTTTTTTCTCAACACGTTTCTTGCGACACTGTTGACTATTTGCAACAAAACGTTTGATGGTTCTGTGATCACGCCCCAATATCTTGGCAATTTCAAGAGTACTGCATCCCTCTGAAAGACTTTTTACAATTTTTGACCTTTCAGAGTCAGTTAAATCTCTTTTTTGGCCCATTTTGCCTGGGGAAGAGAAGCTGCCTAATAATTATGCACACCTTGATACAGGCTGTTGTCAGTTTCCCATAGACTATATATAAAATACACATCCAATATAAATATAAATACACATCAAAGAGTAACATGATGTTCCTTTATTGAATAAGGATAAATCAAAGCATCAGTTCCTTTCAAAACTAGAAGTCACACAGTGACTCTACAAGATAGAAAGCACAGACAAAGCATATTATACAACACAAGAATAAATACACATTCAAAGGTCTGTATATAATACAACCCACATGTCTGCACACTGAAATAAATGCAGGACAAATCCGTACACAACAAATGAACAGACAAATTAATGGATGCAGTAGCCTCCCTGCAAGCTTGTATACACATAGTGTACAGCACAAACATAAAAGGCCAAATCAATTTAATTAAAAACAACAACAACAACAACAACAACAACAACAACAAAAACACAAATTCCTCTGGCAATGCAGGACATATTTAACTGAAATTTAAAGCATGCATGTTAACTAAAATAATTTAATACATATTGGTCCCTGACCAGCCGACCACTGTCGTCATCAGGGAAGATGGCAGGATTGTCCCAGTCCATGTGTGATGGCACTCTGGGGGCCCTCTCCTTCCTCTGGCACGCCACATTGTGGAGAACAGCACAGGCCACAGTGATGTCACATGCCCTCAAAGGGCTGACCCGTAAGTCATGAAGACAATGAAAGCGTGCCTTCAGGAGGCCAAAGGTCATTTCAATCCTGGCCCTTGTCCGGGCATGGGCATGATTATGGACCTGCTGTGCTTCCTGGGGGTCTGTGTACGGTGTCAGGAGAAAAGGCTGGTAGGCATACCCCCTGTCCCCCAGCAAGACACCAGAGAATTCACCTGTCAATACAAAATCTCATCATCACAACCTCATAGAGTGACATTCTTGACACAGCTATGATGTAAAAAGTGGTTATTAATACGATACGATACGATATACTTTATTGTCCCCATGGGGAAATTTGTTTTGGACTCGTATGCTGTGCACAACATGCCTCCACAGTGTGATAAAACAAACAACATAATGAATTGCACATAGTCAACATTGCACATTACAAGATATTGCACATACAAATACATAACACATATTGCACATTGCACATATTGCACACACCCTGTGGTAAAAACCCATGGAAATATTGCACAATCCCTGCAGCCTCAAACAGCACTATTTAAAAGTTTAATGGAGGTAGGAACAAATGAATTTTTAAATCGGTTAAATTTACAGTGGGGAACTCTGTATCGTCTGCCAGAGGGCAAGAGCTCATATTCTAAGTGCAGGATATGTGATGGGTCGGTCAATATCCTCTGAGCCTGCTGAAGAACAGACTGCTCGTAAATTGACTGGAGGGACTGGTACTCGTTTCTCCCCATCACCTTCATGGCTGTGTGAACCAGACGTGACAGCTGAGTTTTTAACTTTACAGTGAGGTTTCCAAACCACGCTGACATGCCATATCTGATCACACTTTCCAATACAGCCTGATAGAATAAAAACACAATCCTCTGGTCCACACCATACACTCTGAGTCTGCGCAAGAAGTAAAGTCTCTGCTGTAGATGAGAACACACAGTTTCAACATGATCTTTAAAGCTGAAAGTGTTGTCCAAGTGCACACCGAGATACTTGTATGAGCACACCTGTTCGATATGTGTGTCATGTATGACCACAGGACTGTGATCCCCCACTGATCTGGGGTCCAGAACCATCTCCTTAGTTTTGGTAACGTTTAAAATGAGGTGGTTTGCATCACACCACTGTACAAAGTTTTGTATTTCGCAGAAATAGGCTGATGGGCTTGTGTCTTTGTACAATAAGGTGAGGATAGCTGTGTCGTCTGAAAATTTAAAAACAAAGTTCTCAGGGTGGCTGTTTGCGCATTCATTTGTGTATAGTGTAAAAAGGACTGGGGAGCTGACACAACCCTGCGGGGCACCTGTACTGATGGGTCTGGGCTCAGAAAGGACGTTGTTGACTCTGACCTGCTGACTTCGATTATTTAAAAAAGAGAAATACCACTTAATTAAAAAAAGGCTGACACTCATCTCCTTCAGTTTTTGAATAAGAAGATGAGGCTGCAGTGTATTAAAAGCTGAACTAAAATCAACAAATAAAATATGTGCATAGGCCTTGGGGTCTTCCAAGTGCTTAACAGTGAGGTGGGTGATGCTGTTAATGGCATCATCAGTACCCCTGCCCTGCCTGTAAGCGAATTGGAGTGGGTCAAGTGCCAAGTTGACCTCTGCCCTGAGCAGAGACATCATGTATTTTTCAAAGCATTTCATGACAATTGAAGTCAGGGCCACGGGTATAAAATCATTGTTCTCAGATGGACAGGGTTTCTTAGCAATTGGAATTATAACAGAGTTCTTCCAGAGAGCAGGTACAGTGTGTAGATCCACGGACTGCTGGAAAATGGGACACCACGCTGGGGTGAGTTCTTCTGCACATGCCTTTAAGAGCAGCGCAGAGATGCCATCTGGGCCGGTGGATTTTTTAGTGCACACTTGTTTAAAAATCGACTGAATCTTGTCTGGGTCAACAACAATCCCACAGCATGGATCAGCTGAGATTGTATCCAATGCACTGCTACATTCCTCCGAGAAGTCATGTTTTTCAAACCTAAGAAAAAAATCATTCAATTCATTTGCTTTCCTCATATCATCATCAGTAATGAGGCGCTTCTTGGTTGTGTTCATGTTGGTCATTGCCTTCATTGAGTCCCACAGCTTTTTAGAGTCCATTGCCATAAAATTCTGCTCTAACATATCCTTATGATGCTTCCTGGCATCTCTTAGCATCTGGTTGAGTTCCTTTTGCACTTCTTTCACCCCTGCTCTGTCATTATTCTTAAAAGCTATCTTTTTCCTATTAATACAGTCTTTCACACTCTTAGTTATATAAGGCTTATTGTTGGGATACACTATAATGTCCTTTTTGGTGACCACACTGTCCACACAAAAATGTATGTAGTCTGTTATTGTTTCAGTGGCCACATCAATTTCCAGATTATGAAATATATCCCAATCCGTGCAGAGGAATGCTCCTTTTAATGTCTCTATACTGTCTCTGTCCCACACAGTCACCGTCTTGGTTTGTGGCTTACTCCGTTTGAGGACAGTCTTGTAGACTGGTATTAACTGGATTGTATTGTGATCAGAATTTGACAGAGGGGGTTTTGGTTTTGCTGTGTACACATTTTTGATATTACCATAACATTTGTCTAAAATTCTATAGTCCCGCGTGACACAAGTTATATACTGTTCAAATCCGGGGAGTGAAAATTCCAGTCTGCAGTGGCTAAAGTCCCCCAGAATAAAGACTGGGGCACCAGGAGTACGTTGCAGTTGCTGATGGACACAGTCTGCTATTTGGGTCGCGGCTCTGGTTGCATTTCCACTGGGGGGAACATACACTGCACAGATTATAATATTCCCAAACTCCCTCAGAAGATAGAAGGGTCTAAGCGACACGCACAGCAACTCCACGTCAGCTGTGCATACAGTCTTCCTCACGGTGCAGTTCCTACACCAGCTGTCATTCACAAACAGACAGACCCCGCCCCCTCGGCTCTTCCCGATAGGTCAGTTCTGTCCGCTCGTATGAGAGAGAACCCCTCAAGCTCGATGAGAGAGTCCGGGATGTCCCGATGGAGCCAAGTCTCAGTGAACACCATCACACTCGACTCCCTGTATTTGCAACATACTGTACCTTGGTGTTGACGCGGAGTTCATCTATTTTGCTCCGCAACGACCGTACGTTGCTGAGTATCATGCCGGGCAGCGGTGGTCTGTTCCCTCTCCGTCGGAGTCGCCGCCGTATCCCCACTCTTCTGCCTCTCCTCCGTTGTCTACTTCTTGCTGGTTGTCTCACAACCTCTGGGAGATCAACAGGTGGGGTCGTTCCCGTGGACCGGAGAGATAGTAGAGCGTCTCTAGTGTAACATAGCGGCAGCTTCGCTTCCGTGCGAGGATATGTTTGACATGTTGAAGTAATTTCCAAATAAACAGTGCCAGAAGCAGTCCTTGTGCAAAAGTCGCCATGGCGTTTTAAGCCCACATCCAATTTTGCAATCACACCGTTCAGATCCGTAAAGGTACAACAGTAATAGTAATAGAGGTTGTGTGGCTAGAGTGATAGATTCCAGAGGTCCAAAAGACTCGGGAGTCATGGACTGAGCCAGGTCACTTTGCCACAACATTGCTGATCAGACAGTCAGCATTGCAGACCATCTGAAATTATAAGATGAAGACTGTTAAACCTGTCAACGCACATCACAAGCAATGTACAGTGTTCATTAATTGACAATGTCAAAAAGTTATGTTCACCTGAACATTAATGCTGTAAAAGGATTTCCTATTCACAAAATCCGCCTCATGGGCACCTGAGGGGGATTTTATCTTGATGTGTGTGCAGTCCAATGCACCAATGACATTGGGGAAACCTGTAACACAAAGCAATGAGTATCCTACTATGGCTGTTAACAGTGGTCCTGTAATTTGTAGTTTTTCTTTCTTTCCAGGGAAGATGAAGACATCTGACAGTTTTAATAGCCAGACACACAATTGTCACCTTGTTAAGATGTTCTGCATCCCCCACTGAGTACAGGAAGCCCACACTTGCAAAAAAAGTGCAAGGCCACACAAATCATCTGCTCGACATGCATGGCTCCGTGCTGTGCAGTGTTTGATCCTGGGACCCAGCAGTCTGCACAGATACCTGATGCCATCTGCAGAAAACCTGTATCTCTCATAAAGGTGGTCATCAGGGAAGGCCAGTGGGTCCAACTGGTCCCTGAAGTCCCTATCTCACCTGAAAGCTCCTGAGTGCTTCCTCATCCACCACATCTTGCAAGAATGGGCACCCCATTGTTAGAGCAGAAAGGAACACACCATTTTGGGCCTTCATATAGGCTAGTGGCCCACTTGACTTAACGAGGAACACCTTTGCACCCTCACACCTCCAAACTGCAAATAGTTATTTAGTTATCACGATACTTTTTTTTTTTTCTTTTTAATAGTCATGTACTGCCTCAAAGAATAGATAACAGTCTAACCATTCCCTCTACTCACTTTTTATTGCCATGAGGTGTTTTGATATATCTGGGAAGTTACATTTCAGTGTATACTATGTGCCTTTCTTCTAGCCTTAATACTGCCAGTGTTTCAACTTCCAACCAATCATGCCACTTAAGTGGGATTACAGATGGAAAGGACCACAGTCCGTGTGTCACATGTCATCTCTATGATAGCCCTAACTGTGCATACATTAAACAGAGAGACACCACCAAAATTCCATTTGACCTTTTATTTTATTTTATTTTTTTAAGATGTGTCATGTTCTTGGAGCTGGGGGAGGAAAGGAGAACAATGATTAATACATTATTTTTGTTACAGTCAGCACACAGTGTGCATTGAAGGCATAACTCACCTCCCGTTCAAGTTTTTATTTATGTTTTCAATTCAATTCAATTCAATTTTATTTGTATAGTGCCAAATCACAACAAAAGTTGTCTCAGGACACTTTCCATATAGAGCTGGTACAGGCAAAGCTCTTTTATTTACAGAGACCCAACAATTCCCTCATGAGCAAGCACTTGGCGACAGTGGCGAGGAAAAACTTCCTTTTAACAGGCAGAAACCTCAAGCAGAACCAGGCTCTGGGTGGGCGGCCATCTGCCTCGACCGGTTGGGTGGGAGAGGGAGAGCGAGAGAGAGAGTGAGACAGACAGAGAGAGACAGACAGAAATGCAGTCAGAGAGAGAGAGAGACAGAGAGAGACAGACAGACAGACAGAGAGACAGACAGACATGCAGTCACAGTACCATGACAGTGGATATAATAACAGCAGTAGCAGTTGCAGTGGATGTCAGGCAGGGTCATGGCAGGAGACATAGCTGTAATCCACAATCCAGATTCAGCCACTATCCATGGGAACCTGCGAGATGACAAAGCACAGAGACTCCAGGGAAAAAGCTAAATTAGTAACACGCTGTGGTAGGACATGAAAGCGTGCACATGGAGAGGGAGAGAAGGACAGAGGAGCTTGGTGTATGTTGGAGGTCCCCCGACAGTCTAATCCTATAGCAGCATAACTAGGGGCTGGTCCAGGACAAGCCTGAGCCAGCCCTACCTATAAGCTTTATCAAAAAGGAAAGTTTTAAGCCTACTCTTAAATGTAGAGACAGTGTCTGCCTCCCAGACAAAGACTGGAAGATGGTTCCAGAGGAGAGGAGCTTGATAGCTAAATGCTCTGGCTCCTGTTCTGCTTTTGGAGACTTTAGGAACCATAAGTAGATCTGCATTCTGGGAACGCAGTGTTCGAGTGGGGTAATAAGGTACTATGAGCTCTTTAAGATAAGAAGGTGCCTGACCATTTATGGCTTTGTAAGTAAGGAGGAGGATTTTAAATTCTATTCTAAATTTAACAGGGAGCCAGTGCAGAGTGGCTAAGATTGGAGAAATATGATCTCTCTTCCTGGTTTTTGTCAGAATGTGCGCTGCAGCGCTCTGGAGCAACTGGAGAATATTCAGCAACGAATTTTGGCAGCCTGATAGTAAGGAATTGCAATAATCCAACCTAGAAGTTACGAATGCATGGACTAGTTTTTCTGCATCATTTTGAGACAAAATATGCCAATATGCATATAATATGCAATATTACAATGGTGAAAAAAGGCAGTCCTTGAAATTTGTTTTATATGGGAGTGAAAGGACATGTCCTGATCAAAGATAACTCCCAGATCCTTTACAGTGGTGCTGGAGGCCAGCGCAATACCATCCATAACTGCTATGTCATCAGAAAGTGAGTTTTTAAGATGTTTATATCGGTCTATAGTTGGCTAAAAACCCCTGGATCAAGAGTAGGCTTTTTAAATAGTAGTTTTATCACAGCTACTTTAAAGGACTGTGGTACGTAGCCTGTTGATAAAGACAGATTGATCATGTCTAATACAGAAGAGTCAATTAAAGCTAATACTTCTTTAAACAGCTTAGTCAGGATGGGGTCTAAAATACAGGTTGATGATTACTGAAATTAGTTGGTGAAGGTCGACAGGTGTAAAACAGTCTAAAACTGTGACAGGCTGAGTAACAGTTTCTACGGTTTCTGTGTTTGAAGGCAAAACGGTACCTGTTGACGGCAGGAGCCGATGAATTCTGTCTCTAATACTAAGAATTTTATCATTAAAGAAGCTCATGAAGTCATTACTGTTCAGAGCTAAAGGAATACATGGTTCAACAGAATTATGGCTCTCTGTCAGCCTGGCTACAGTGCTGAAGAGAAACCTGGGATTGTTCTTATTTTCCTCTATTAGTGCAGAGTAATAGGCTGCCCTGGCACTGTGGAGGGCTTTCCTGTATATTTTAAGACTGTCTTGCCAGGTGAACCAAAATTCTTCCAAATTGGTAGAATGCCATTTCGTTTCTATTTTCCGTGAAGTTTGCTTTAATTTGCGGGTTTGAGGAGTATACCATGGAGCTAACCTCCTCTGTTTAATTATCTTCCTTTTTAGGGGAGCAACAGAGTCAAGTGTCATACGCAATGAACCTGTAGCTCTATCAACCAGGTAGTCAATTTGGGAGAGACAAAGGTTAGCACAGGAATCCTCTGTTGTATTGAGACATTGCATTGAATTAAATGCTGATGGGATCATATCCTTAAATTTAGCTACAGCACTATCAGATAAGAGTCTGGTGTAAGAATTTTTGCCCACTGGCTGGTAGTCTGGTAATATGAATTCAAAAGTTATTAAATGATGGTCCGATAAAAGAGGATTCTGTGAGGAGACTATTAAGTCTTCAATTTCAATGCCATATGTCAGAACAAGGTCGAGGGTGTGGTTAAAACAATGAGTCGGTTCATGTACATTCTGATGGAAGCCAACTGAGTCTAATACTGAGATAAAAGCAGTGCTAAGGCTGTCATTATTAACGTCGACATGTACATTAAAGTCACCTACAATAATTACTTTATCTGCTTTAAGGACTAAACCTGATAGAAACTCTGAGAACTCAGCTATAAATTCGGACCAGGACCAGGAGAGCGGTATACTATAACAAATAAAACTGGCTGCACTGTTTTCCATTTTTCATGAGAAAAAGGGAGAACAAGGCTTTCAAATGAGTTATAGTCGAGTTTAGGTTTAGGGTTGATTAAAAGGCTTGAGTCAAAAATGGCTGCAACTCCACCTCCTCTGCCAATGCCTCGAGGAATGCGAGTATTAATATGGCTCGGAGGAGTAGCTTCATTTAGGCTCACATACTCTTCAGGACACAACCAGGTTTCAGTCAGACAAAATAAATCAATATTATGGTCTGATATTAACTCATTTACTAAAACAGCTTTAGAGGACAGAGATCTGATGTTAAGGAGTCCACATTTAATTCTTTAATTCTTGTTGTACTATTGCAGTGGTTGTTTTAATTTTAATTAGATTTTTACGATTAACTCCTCTTCTCTGTGCTTTTGGTTTAATTAGTTTATGTGGTCGGGGGGCAGACACAGTCTCTATGGAGTGTTGGGTGGGTAACTGCTCTAATGGAAGCTGTAACGGGCTAGTGGAGGACCCAGTTGCAGTGCCAGCCGATTTACGGGGAATACGGGGAAACGGACAACCGGAGCGACACTGTGCCGTACTGAGCAGAGAGCCAGCTCAGAAGGAGTTAGTGTGGAGAGAGCGGATCTAACGCGGAAATCACTGACAGATTTCGGCGTGGTCAAAATCACTCTCGGAGGAGGAATACGCTCTTTGAAACCACCGAGGTGGTAAAATCTGCACACCCACAGACACAGGGCTAGGACGGAAGGAGTAGTCAAGAACAGGCGAGGTTGGATACCGGAGATCGGTCTGGGGAAAACCGCTGGAGAGTCTGGCATGCGCAAAGACAATCTGGCAACTGGGAAGAATGACAGCGTGGCTTATATACTCTCCAGATGAACCTAATAGGCTAGGTGTGCAGATGGGCAGGTATGGGGCGTGGCTGAAGAGCTGCAGCACAGGTAAGTGCAATGCAGGACTGTGACAGGAAGCACAGAGAAGCGTATAGGAATGCAGCTCTGTCTCCTGATCTTGACTCTGAGTTGTCAGGAGTTAGGTTCATAAATTAAATCGGTCAGATTTCTAGAGGTGAGAGCTGCTCCCTCCAAAGTGGGATGGATGGCATCTCTCCTAATCAGACCAGGTCTTCCCCAGTAAGTCTGCCAATTATCAATGAAGCCCACACCTTTTGCTGGACACCACCTCGACAGCCAGCGATTGAATAATGACATGCGGCTAAACATATCATCACTGGTCAGATTTGGCAGGGGTCCAGAGAAAACTACGGAGTCCGACATCGTCTTTGCACAACATTGAATAACAATTTTACTGCATTTACGCTTATCCTTAGCCAGCAGTTTCAAATTTCATTCGAGATCGCCCGCTCTGGCTCCCGGCAGGCATTTGACTATGGTCGCTGGTGTAACTTCATGTTTCTCAAAATGGAGCTGCCAATAATCAGAGTTGGTTTCTCAGCGGGTGTATGGCTGAGTGGAGAGAACCTGTTAGAAACATGAAGTGGTTGTTGGTTACCCATCAGGTTCAGCTAGGGACTATGCTTCCTTCGAACAGTCACCCAGCCTCCCTGGTTTCCCGGCTGCTTGGGAGCTGTTGAGGGACGGTTAGCCGGAGCTGCGCTTGCCTGGCTAACTACAGCTATTGGTTTGGTTTCCATGGTGCGGAGTCGAGCTTCCAATTCACTAAGCCTGTTTGAGGTTTTCTCATTGTCATGTGGTTATGTCCCATGTAGAAATGGAAGAATGTACCTTGTATGAAGTGGGTGGCATCTTGGGAGGGACATATGTTTGTGCCTGTCCCCCCAGGGATCCCCTCCAACACAGGCCTGCCTTTGTTGTGTGCCAAGGCTTTGTCCTCTGCTGGGGTGAGGTTCGCTTTTGGTGACCCACCACCTGTGCCTTGCATTTGGATTTTGTTTTTGACCGCTAAAAAAGTACAGACAATGTGTGAGCAGGGTACAATATATGCTTTCTTAAGTATCAGTCAGGGCACTTACCATTCTGCAAGATATTCTTGTATTTAATCTTGACTTGCTGCCATGTCCGTTTTGGCCCAGTCATGTTTAATCTGTACACACACACACACACACACACGCACACACACACATACACGCAGTGAGTCTGTATTTGTGTGCTACTTACGCATTCAGGCAGTCTGCAATACTTTGCCACACTTTCTCTTGTTGTTTTATAACTGTGGCAGTGTTGCCTTTCTTTTTAATTTGGTCCTTCGCCTGCTAATTAGCCTGGACGCTCATGTTTTGGATTGGTTGAACTCAGCTCAGTCGCTTATCCTGGATGTCTTAATCCTACTTTTGTGCAACGGGCCCCAGGCCTCACCCACACACTGTGTGCCACTGGAGCAGTCCCTCTGAGGAAACTAGTAGATGCAGCTGGACAAAGTTTAATGGACACACATGCTGCTGCTGATCTGCTGGGTCTGAGGTCGGTCCGCTACACTGACTACATCTTAAAGGTGCCATATTATAAAGCTTTTTCAATAAGTTACATAGGTCTATGATTTCCATAAAACATGTTTTTGAAGTTGTATGCTGGGAATAGCTTTTAGGAAAAGATTCTCGCCCCCCTTTATTTCCCTCTGTTTCAGTCCCTTTCAGAATGCGCTGTTTCTGGTGCCTGTAGCTTTAAATACAAATGAGCTGCTGCTGCCCCACCCATTAAGTGTTTCCATGGTAACAGGGAGAGCATAGACTCACTACCCGTAACACTACCCGTGTGAAAGTAGCGACATGGCTGCAATGAACAGATTGAGTGCCTCAGTAGTTGAACCGTACATGTTCAAACCTGAATCTGATCCTGAAGGAGGGTAGGCTCCTAAAGAACCTCAGGATGCTTCTGAATGGTCAAAAATGTCTTTCTATTTTTTTTCTCTTCAATACGAGTGCCGCCTGTATAAGGGGCAGCGTGAGATGTCAGCAGCAACTAGAGTACAAGTGGGTCTTCAGGACATAAAGACCTGGATGACCTGCAAGTTTCTGATGCAAAACTTGGACAAAACTCAAGTTATAGTAATAGGCCCTAAAAACCTTAGAAACTCACTTTCTGATGACATAGCAGTTATGGATGGCATCGCGCTGACCTCCAGCACCACTGTAATCTGATCTTTGATCAGGACATGTACTTTCACTCCCATGTAAAACAAATTTTAGGGACTGCTTTTTTTCACCTATGTAACATTGCAAAAATCAGGCACATCCTGTCTCAAAATGATGCAGGAAAATTAGCCCATGCATTCGTAACTTCCAGGTTGGATTATTGCAATTCCTTACTATCAGGCTGCCCAAATTCGTTGCTGAATATTCTCCAGTTGCTCCAGAGCGCTGCAGCGCACATTCTGACAAAAACCAGGAAGAGAGATCATATTTCTCCAATTTTAGCCATTCTGCACTGACTCCTTGTTAAATTTAGAATAGAATTTAAAATCCTCCTCCTTACTTACAAAGCCATAAATGGTCAGGCACCTTCTTATCTTAAGGAGCTCATGGTACCTTATTAGCCCACTAGAACACTGCGTTCCCAGAATGCAGGTCTACTTATGGTTCCTAAAGTCTCCAAAAGCAGGACAGGAGCCAGAGCATTTAGCTATCAAGCTCCTCTCCTCTGGAACCATCTTCCAGTCTTTGTCTGGGAGGCAGGCACTGTCTCTACATTTAAGAGTAGGCTTAAAACTTTCCTTTTTGATAAAGCTTATAGCTAGGGCTGGCTCAGGCTTGCCCTGGACCAGCCCCTAGTTATGCTGCTGTAGCATTAGACTGTCAGGGGACCTCCAAAGATACACCGAGCTTTTCTGTCCTTCTCTCCCTCTCCATCTGCACACTTTCATGTCCTACCACAGCGTGTTACTAACTTAGCTTCTTCCCCGGAGTCTCTGTGCTTTGTCGTCTTGCAGGTTCCCATGGTTAGTGGCTGAATCTGGATCAGGGATTACAGCTACATTTCCCGCCATGGCCCTGTTTGACATCCACTGCAACTGCTACTACTATTATTACATGCACTGTCACTGTTACTGTGATTGCATTTCTGTCTGTCTGTCTGTCTCTCTCTGTCTGTCTCACTCTCTCTCTCTCACCCAACTGGTTGAGGCAGATGGCTTCCCACCCAGAGCCTGGTTCTGCCAGAGGTTTCTGCCTGTTGAAAGGAAGCTTGTCCTCACCACTGTCACCAATTGCTTGCTCATGAGGGAATTGTTGGGTCTCTGTAGATAAAAGAGCTTGGCCTATACCAGCTCTATATGGAAAGTGTCCTGAGACAACTTCTGTTGTGATTTGACGCTATACAAATAAAATTGAATTGAACTGAGTTGAAGATTATGAGACTGAGCTACCATTAATTCATTAATCATTAAAAAATAAGCAGTCAAACAAAAGAATAAATAAAATCCTTGTGAGCTGATGAAGATTGGTGCCCCTTTCTATATTAACGAGTGCACACACACACACACACACACACACACACACACACACACACACACACNCACACACACACACACACACACACACACACACACACACACACACACACACACACACACACACACACACAATTCTCTCTCTTTCAGTCTCTAAACCCAACTGGTTGGTTGGCTGGAAGTTTTTCCCAGCTGCCTTTGCCCACTGCTTGCTCATGAGGGAATTGTTGGCTGTCTGTACAACAATTCATAGATATAATGAGTGTACGGATCACAATGATTAGATGTTTTGGTTGACTGTAGAGGCCATTTTTTCCTGACCACCCATGTTTTACTACTGCAAGTCAGCCAGTATTGTGTGTTATGCATTTTTCAAAAGAAATATTTCTAATGGTGTGATTGTTGTAAAAAATCTATTCAGTGAACTAACTACTATTTTATATGTCTCAGATAATTGATAAGTCTTACTAAAAACTGTTCCATGAAAAGATGTGACCAAGGAAATAAATGTTAGTTAAAGTGGAATTATTCTTTCAACAAGGCCATCAATCCAGTTCTGGTTGTCCAATTATTGAATGCATTCTAAAATATCTCTTAATCATTTTCTAAGGTCTTTTTTAGTAAACAATGTCCAAAGCTAAGAAATGGTTTCCTAAATTGTGCTAAACATTCTTTTCATATTGGTTAATATAAAATATTCTTATTCTTGCAACACCATGTGGATTCCCCAATAATTGGGATTCCTAATCAAAATTTAGGATTATTGTTCAGGATTAATGACTAAATTCATAAAATATACTGTTGGTTGGTGTTAAATGGTCAATCTGGCCAGTGTTGTATTAGGCTGAGCCCACTGAAAGTGTGTACTTGCCTGGATCATTATAGTATATTTTGCTGGAAAAATGTGCCAATTGTAACTGAAGCCGAAGAAGATCCCTAATTTTCCCTTTCATGCTTCTGCGTCCGCATAGTTAGACCATATGTCATGAGGTTGTTTCACATATTCAAATTTTAAATAAGTGTCTCGAAGTGCTTTATCATTTCACAAGAAAGGGATATACCCAGAAAAAGAGAGAAAAAAAAATCTTCACAGAAAATGTCCCTCCAGTGTGGGCTATATTTTTATTTTCTATTACATTGCCCACTTCACTTTCACTGTGTGCTTATTGTCATGACCTCCAGGCCTTTGTCTTGACAACAAACCTCATTTCATGTCTATTATGGAAAGACCAAGGGAATAACCAAACCCTATCCGAATGTGCACATGGGAATCAGCATTTGGGAATTTTATTCATCTTTTAAGATCAAATCTAAAAAGAGGATGTCGAAGAATATGTGGCACGACATACCATCAACTAGTGATGAATGATGATGACGCAGGAGGTGTCACCCTATAAAAGGAACTTCTGTCACAGGAGGGGTTAGGGGGCTCTCTATCAGCACTCTCCTTCAGCACACAGGTAAGACCAGAGCATCACATTTCATATTTCATGTTTTGTTTGTATTTCCAGGTCTCAGAGGTCTTTGTTCGATTATATTAGGATGTGGTCACTATGGTTAAGGTTCTCACAGTTCCAGTGCTATCAGTGCGAGTGTCCCTGTGAAACTGAGTAAATAAATGTATTAGTATTTTAATGCAGTGGTCACAGTCACAAACAAAAAGTAAGAGGAAGAGTTAAGTGGTTAGACCAGATAATAGCACATGGTAGTCTGGTGTAGTAGTTTGGTACACAGACTGTGTATATATATTTATATTGTTATATTTTTTACTTTTTAATAGTTTATTTTTAGAATATTTGTCATGCACCAACATCCCAACATCACCAAAACAAATTCCTTGTATGTATAAAAATGTACTCGGCAATAAAGCTTTTTCTGATTTTGATTCTGGTGGATTCAAGGATCAATAATCATAATGGGTGGTGCATCACTTACTAGTGGAGCCTCATCCAGCAGGATAACATCAATAGAACATGAAGAGTGACTTCAGGGAACAAGGCAAGAAGCTGTCTTCACTGAATGAATGACAGAATATCAACAGTGAAACAAGTCTAAAATAGTAGCAGCTCCATGTAGTTGTAAAGAAAACCAAATTGTTGCATAGATAAAAGTTTACGTTCAACATTGTTTTTTGGTCCAAAGCAATGTGCTTTTGTGCTTGTGTAAATGTAATAATTGGCCAGAGGGTGAATTTAGAAAGATCAGATCAGATCAGATGGCTTTTTCATGTTATGAGCATGAACGTGTGAAGTAATGTGAGTGGAAGTATTACAGAGTTTACTTGTGCTAGGATGGCGTAAGCAGAAAAGTCAACATGAAGATTTTACAATATTATATTGGGTTGAGTATGGTGGATGTAGAAAAATGTGAAAAATTTGCTGGAGGTGTGACAGGTACAGTCCTAATGATTTCTCAACATTTGGGCAGAGTAGTGGGCCTTGTTTCCCAAACGCTCCTTAAGGCTAAAATAACTGTAAAGTCCATCCAACCTTCTTAAGCTTAAGAGGTGTTGCCTAAAGGCATTGTGACTGACATTCTAGGAACTGATGGTAGATTAATGAGTTCTATCTACAACAACTAAAGGAGGATAAACGTAATGTTCACTGATACTGGCAAAATTGAAGAAGAAAGCATGATAAGGAGAGAGCCAGAGTTGCATTGAAAGTTCAGAATCGTTTTAGGCAAGGTAAGACCAGGGCCTACTGGAGAGCTTGGCAAAACCACATAAGACAATCTGGCAGGGACCAAGTGAATTTGCAGTGACAAATGAGGGAATGAGTCACATGAGATCAGTGGGATGAATTGATTGCATGACATGAGAGTGAGGCAGGATGTGAAACAGCAGGAGAGTTCATGGGTCTATAACTGCAAGGGCATGGAAAACTGTTCAAATGGAGTGTAATCTGTCAGCCAGCAGCAATAACCTTGTAATTGTTAGCTGACAAAACAAACAACAATGGCAATGGCAAACAGGGCAAAAGCCACGGTAGCTTTCCCAGTTGACAAATAATTACCAACATGGACAGGACTACTATAGCATGATTGCATGTAAGCCTGAATGACATGCATCAGTTCTCTGTCCCTTGAATCTCCCTTGCATTGTTTGTGTTTGTATGAGCCATGTAGTCAGGGTGACATAAATGCCTCTTTCGCCACTGACATTTAACAGTAGATCTGGCATATCTGTTGGCTATGATAACAGTCAAATGGTGTGCAGACTTTGCCTGCTCAGCACACCACAAACATGACCATGGACGTAAACAACAGGCACTGATAAATTATTGATCAAAAAAATTGTTAAGTTTTTCATCTCTACGGGGTGTGTTGGTGTTGAGGTCAGAGTGACGCAGTTCCCAGCAACCAGTGTCCAGCTACACTCAGTCAGTCTGTGTGTGAGGGCTCTACTGGCCCATGTTAAAGAAAAGGCACAGGGCATTGCTATGCTTTAGTACATAAATACTCACTGTCACTGAGCTCCATTTGATCCTAGTTATTTGACTGTGACCAATAAAGGTATGCTTTTAATACTCTTAATTGAAGCTGTCTTCCACAGAAAAAATGTTTACAATATTTGAAACAACGTATGTTTGCATGTTTTCTTGACAACTACCTCTTGTGGTCGTGCAGCTGGGAGACTGTTGAGAGATAGCTACAACTTTTAAGGTGAGGACCATAATCAAACATGCTCATGTTTTTGGTGAACTGAATGTATCAGTTTGCAACTAATGAATGGAAACCATGAGCTTTGTTAACTCTGGTATTCAGTACACATGCATTGTGTTTTATGGTGCTGGCATGACTAAGTTTTTTGAATTTTACAACAGAAAAAAAGCTCCTTATGCAAAGCGTGCCTGCCAGGTTTGGAAGAATCCATTTCAAGCATCAGTGACATCGGCAACAAATTTGAAACAACACACACAACACAGTCAGTTTTGGGAAATATCTGTGAGTGAATGATGATCACAAGAAATCATTAGCAAAGGGTAAATGGTAAATGGGCTGCATTCATAATGCGCTTTTCTGTCTGATGACCATTCAAAGTGCTTTTACAACACAAGTCTGCATTTACCCACTCACACACACACAGAGACCACAGCCACAAAGATCCTCCAGCCAAGTCAAACTCAGCATTTGACTACCTTCCTTTTCAGACAACAAGTAGCAATGGTGGAGGAAGTACTCAGATCCTTATATACTAGTGTTACACTGTGAAAATATTCTGAAAATACTACATGACAAGTAAAAGTCCTACATTCAAAAATGTATCACTTTTGAACATAATCACAGTTGTTCAAAAATCTAAATATGTATATATCTATAAATATAAATATTTATAGAAAAATAACTTCTGGCGTTAGTACTCTCTCATATAAAATGTATCAATAAAAATGTTTGAGATTTTGCTGCTCCTTCATACACACACACCTCCTTGCTTCAACTAGAAGTCATTCTGGTCCTCCATCTTACTGCTTGTCCCTTGGCTCTTAATTCTGCTCTTACTTTTAATTTAATTCACAATGTTGCTAAATGTGACAAGAATATATGGATGTATTGCATTTTTATTTTTTAATCTGACACACACACACACACACACACACACACATACACGCGTACCTCGTGAACAGGGGACTGTCGCAGAACACCTGGGAAATGGTGACTGGTGTTTCTGGTCATTTTAAAAATACAAAACTAAAATGCTACACTTAGTTTTAAGGTCTTTTACCATAATATTACTTCAAATGTGAATGTGTCAGTATATAAAGTAAGCACGGATTCACACAGGATCAGGCGTTCTGAGAAAAAGGCCCAAGTCACACAAGCCTATCAGACACTAACATCAGTCAAACCTCCACAGACTGCCTGAAATGTCTCTGAAAATGAGACTATCCAGGTGGATTCACAGACTATACTCTGATAATCTACCTGTGTGTGTGTTCTCACTTTGTTTATTTCATGTACCAGCTTCTAAATCTGAGTCTGACTCGCAATTTACGCCTCAAAATAGTGACACGAAGACGTTTATATATTAGAGAGAGAGCGCTTTGGTTCCAGAGACATAGCAAGCGCTTACTGTACGTTGTGTCTAATGCAACAATAATGATGAAGTCTAGAATTATTTTTTTTATGAACATTTATTGTAAGTTTCAAAATGTCTTAAATAAACAAGACATCATCAGGACTATTTCCCATTCCACAATTACATTTGTCTACAGTAAAAACAGAGATTTCAAATGTCATTTGCAGCATAATGCCTCTTTGCATATCTCTTGGCTCTGAAGACAACTGTAGAAAAGCAAACATCATATAGGATAAGAAACGCCTTCCTATTTTTTGCAGTTGTGAAAACTCAATCCAGTATCAGCCTCACAAAACAGTCTTTCAGACCCTGGGCAATATCATTCTAAAAGAAAGAGTTGCCTATAGAGCTTAAATGAACATCATCACTTAAGAATAGTGCAGGCTTATCAAACACTAGCTGTGGATGATGCACAATTCTCCCATTAACACACAAAACAAAGGCAGCCATCACACTGTTCCTTCCGTGCTTTGTCAATCTTCACTGGGGGTGCATGCCTCCAGTGTCGTCTCTGGTTGATGGAAGAAAACAAAATTTTCATCTGAGAAAACTGTTGATGGAGGTCATACAGATCCCCCTTCATTGCTCTGAGAAGCAGCACACATTTCACACGTCCAATGTCACTGCCCCCACAATGAATCACTAGTACATCTGGAGCAGTTCTTCCTTTTTAGGCACTGATGGAAGAGGGGAACTAAGTCACCCCAACCATTCCTCCCCTGCCAAACCACTCAACATGGGCAGGCACACCGAGATTGGTCCCTATGGTCTTGCTTTTTTTTTTCATCTCGACGCACATAACTATTACCAACAATCCAGTAAATCAGATGATGCACAATAACTTGCATTTATCTTTTCACATGACTATTTGTTAACAAGGTTAATTTGTCAGTTCCATCACTGTTAAAGCCCCAATGGCTTATATTTTAGAGATGGGTCATGAAACACAACAAAGAATATTTTCAAATAGTAACTATTTGCTTGCTCTAAGATAAACTAGCTACTACTCAGGTAAAACCCTGATTTTCATTGATGAAAAAAAATTTAAAAAAATACTGACAACATTATCTTGGAGTGTAAATTCCCTTGTTACTTGAACTTCTTGTTGTTTAGGATGAACAACATGAACCACAGACTTAACTTTTCCGTAAAAGAAATAAAAGAGTGTAAGCATGGTAAGCATTTTCATAGAATCACTTGGAGAATAACTGATGACTAAAAATCACCTAATATTTACACATAAGAGTATATATTTATGAAGTGCAGATTTTTTAACTAGCTTTCTATGGGTGCAAATCTATGTAAAATTCAGTTTTTAGTAAGAAAAAAAGGTATTTGTCATTTGAAACTCAAAGATTCCAAGTGCAACAGTTCCAAAAGGCACCAAAGACACTTGTGAAGATTCTGAGGAGAGTCGAGAGTAAATTCAGTCCTGGCTAGCTATAAATAAAGTGATCCTTCCTTTTGGATAAGGTATCTTTTGCTAACGGCTCCTCACACAGCTATGCAAATACTATCGAAAAGCTCCTCCCACAGAATGGAAGAAATGGGTTGGTGGACTACACTGGTGAGGACGACAGTTGTAATGTGTTGTGTAAATTAGATCAGAGTAAATACCATTATGTAGTTTAGGAATTATTATTTGTAATTATCCACTCTAATCTATGAAAATGGTCATCTTCATTATCAGTCTTCAAGTGTGTCAAGCATTTTTTTGGAACTGAACAAAGCTAGTCCCCACTTGTATTGTAAAGAACAAAATGATACAGGTCCCCAGTTAAATGGTGTGAAACGACACTCACATTCCTGCATATATGTATACATTAGGACAGAAAAAGACGCGGTCACTGTGACAGAAATGTGTGACTTGTGAATGTTTGGTTGGTTTTGCTGTTGCAATGATAGTTTCCTGTTCTGTCTCTGCAGAGACTACAATGCTTTTAGAGAGTATTCCATTGTTTACAAGTAGAAATACAAGTACACCTGGCATTGAATAGGATAAACCCAAATTATCCAAATGAAAAATAATTTTTTTTTTTAATATAGGAATTGTGTTATTCTTCATGCAAACATCCATAGCACTGGCATCTGATCATTATTAATGTTGATACAAAAATTCTCTCTGTGTGTTGGTGCAGCATTATCAAAATGGATTGAGATTTTTCAACAAATGGCAGGCATTAAGAGGCAAAATCACCTGTAAGGTTAGAAGCAGCAGGAATGTCACAGAGACAGGGTGTGGCTGCAATCCAAAGGACTGCAATCAAAATGAAAGATTTAAACACAAGCCATTGTCCTTGTTTTTGAGACGCAAATGTACAACTCACTTCATGAGACTAAAGACAGTAAAGCTACAGTGTGTAGCAATATCCCCTCATGTATGTCAACATGTCAGACGTGGTCCTTAAAGCTATTGGTGTGGAATAGGCACTTTGCTATGAATGTTCAGCCAGGGTAAATCTGGCTTTGGATAAGATAATTACAGTTTCCTTCAATTGAGCAACTTGTTTTTGTCTTTCTTCTTTAACCTGAATAGTGAAGTTAATCTCCAATAGTTACCTACACCTTTTAAGAATCATTGCAACAAGATACAGATCTGTTTGTCATATAATGTAAAATGACAATCATTAGATGCTCAGATGTGTGTAAAAATGCTAAAATATTCATAAAGGTTTTGTAAAACCAGTACAGACTAATCTTTGAAGGTTTAGTGCACCAATGCAAGGACTGCATGACTTTCTTCAAAACCTTCTGAAAAAATGCTATCAGCTTATTTACTACACTATGAGTTATTTTACTTATTTTCTGCAGCTTCTCTAATTGAGAACAGATTCAAACAGAGATATGTACTTTGTATCATGGAGAGCATGGTCATGAGTATCACTATTGTAGTATCATAGTATTACTTTGAACATTCAGCCAGGGTAAATTACAGTTTCCTTCACATGAACATCTTTGCAACTTGTTTAGCAAGCTTGAAGCCCATTGTGGCCTAACGACCATTGTCAGCTTCCTGGAAACCATCCCCTACTCTGCAGACAGATAGGGATGGACACAGATTGTCATAGACTGCCTGGATCTGATTCACACCCCTCACTCACTCCAAGTCACTCACTTCTCAAAGACAACACTTTGAGTTACCTCAGAGTTAGGATCTGTGAAGCACATGGGGCCTGGTCATGTCACTACTTCAGTGTAGAGGACTTTTCTTTAAAAAAATGGGTAACTCTTTCAAAAAATAATTTAATAGAACCAGCAATAGAGTAGTAGTAATATGTCAAGTATTCATAAAAAAGGCTTTGAATAGGATAAGCCCAGGTTTGTGCACCTGAACCTTTTTGCAACTGCTGTTGCCAAAATAATCCAAATGAAAATGAATGGTCCTAAGACATGACGCAGAGGCCCCCTAAGCATGTATGGTCATGAAAAGTATCACTGTAGTATGACATTATATTTGAGAAGACACAAATACGTACATTTCTGCTGAAACTCAGCAGAAATGGACATAGAGGTGGATTAAAACATGACCGTGACTAATTCTAATTCTGACTTTTAGACAGTGCCAAAGTCATATTAGCTTGCAGTAACCTTTCCAGAGCCAGCAGCATCCTCTAGGACAGGTCGGCTGTAAATTCTTAGAACCAACAATAAAGTAGCAGTAGTATTAATATGTCAAGTATTTATAAAAATGTTTTCGTCCATGATGAAAATGGAGATGGTTAGTAAAGAACAGTAGAATAAGAAGTAGAGATTTGTGTTCCTACAGTTTAACAGTAGGATTTATCCTATAGCTGATTTATGCCTTGTATGTCTGTAAATCTAATGAATCATCATATTTTTTATTAATTCATGAGTAACAGTGTGACTTTAGTGCATGTGTCGTCCACTTTATGCAAACCTTCAGATCCATTGTTACAATGCTGCACCTTTTGACAATCTTGAAATATGTTTTCTTCCAGTCTAAAACTCCATATCAGTCATTATGTGATGCAGTGTATACTACGAAAGAGCATTACTTAATGTTCAATTTGAGTGTCTTTGTGTTCATGAGAAAATGTAGATGGTAAGTAGAGGTCTAGTAGAGCCAGTATCTCTTGATAAAGAAATGTGTATTCTTGGAGTTTTTGTAGACAAAGGAAGATCTTTTTTCCTGTCAAACTTTCTCATACAACAATTTATTGACAGTGATTAGATTTTCTGTCTTTTACTATCCTAATGAATATTTCCAGGAAGAAGTGTAAGCATCGCTCCACGTGGGGCCAGTATCATTCTCTTCAACAAAAAAAGGGAGTCTGTACAATCCTTTTTCTGTTACAATTCAAAGGTCAAAGCAACATTCTTTGTACACACCTCTTTTACAGGTATGCAGGTCATTGTCTTCATTATCGGAGAACATTTGCATTACTGTGCCAGCAACAGTTAGCAAGAACCAATCAGGGTCCAGACAGATCCAGGATTGTGTATACAGCGGGGAAAATAAGTATTGAACACGTCAACATTTCTCTCAAAAAACATATTTCTAATCGAGCTATTGACATGAAATTTTCACCAGATGTCGGCATCAACCCAAGTAATGCACACATACAAAGAAATCCAAACATTTATGTCCATAAATTAAGTTATGTGTAATAAAGTGAAATGGCACAGGGAATAAGTATTGAACACATGAAGAAAAGGAGGGGTAAAAAGGTCTGGAAAGCCAAGAAAGCAGCTGGAGTTTATCAGTATTTAGAAAGTTACCCTGTCCCCTATTAGTGCAAAGTAATATCAGCTGGTTTAGTCCTGATTGATGCCTTTTAAAAAGGTTTCTCACCAGCAAGGTGTTAGACAAGAAGCATTGCATGATGGGTAAAAGCAAAGAGCTGTCTAAAGACCTACGCAACCTTATTGTTGCAAAACACACTGAAGGCATTGGTTACAGGCGCATTTCTAAACTTCTGAAAGTTCCAGTGAGCACCATTGGGGCCATCATCCGGAAGTGGAAAGAACACGGCATTACCATCAACCAGCCACGGCCAGGTGCTCCTCGCAAGATTTCAGACAGAGGAGTCAAAACAATCATCAGAAGGGTTCTCCAACAGCCCAGGACCACTCGTGGAGAGCTTCAGAAAGACCTGGAATCAGCAGGTACCGTTGTTTCAAAGAAAACAATAAGTAATGCACTCAACCGCCATGGCCTCCATGCACGCACACCACGCAAGACTCCATTTTTGAAGAAGAATGTTGAAGCTCGTTTGGAGTTTGCGACACAACATTTGGATAAACCCATGACATTCTGGGAGAACATACTCTGGTCAGATGAGACCAAAATTGAACTCTTCGGATGTCATAAGACACAACATGTTTGGAGGAAAAATGGCACCGCACATCACCCCCAAAACACCATACCAACAGTCAAGTTTGGAGGTGGGAGCATCATGGCGTGGGGCTGTTTTTCAGCATGTGGTACTGGTAGACTTCATATCATTGAAGGAAAAATGACTGGAGAAAAGTATCGAGACATTCTTGATCAGAATCTGCTGTCATCTGCCAGGCTGCTGAAGATGAAAAGAGGGTGGATCTTTCAGCAAGACAACGATCCCAAGCACACAGCCAAGGTAACACTCAACTGGTTGAAGAAAAAGAAAATAAAGCTGCTAGAATGGCCCAGTCAATCGCCAGACTTGAATCCAATTGAAAATCTTTGGAAAGAACTGAAGATCCGGGTTCACAGAAGAGACCCCCGGAACCTTGAAGATTTGAAGGCAGTTTGTGTGGAAGAATGGGCCAAAATCACACCTGAGCAATGTATTCGACTGGTTTCTCCATACAGGAGGCGTCTTGAGGCTGTAATCACCAACAAAGGTTTTTGCACTAAGTATTAAATAAATTTCAGTAAGCGTGTTCAATACTTATTCCCTGTGTCATTTCACTTTATTACACATAACTTAATTTATGGAGATAAATGTTTGGATTTCTTTGTATGTGTGCATTACTTGGGTTGATGTCGTCATCTGGTGAAAATTTCATGTCAATAGCCCGATTAGAAATATGTTTTTTGAGAAAAATGTTGACGTGTTCAATACTTATTTTCCCCGCTGTATATACTGAGCTTTGCACTGAGGGTTTATACCAGTCTTTTCTGACTTTTGGAATTGTTCATCACTTGGACAAGGACAACAAAGCCCGAAAGAGTTTCATCTAGGTTTTTTTGAGATGAGACCCAGAAGAATTTGTCCTGAAAAGGAAGCCTTGCAGTTCATTGCTTCTCAGAAAGATAAAGACACAATTCAGAAAAAAAACTCATCAGTGTGGAGAAAGGTACGTTATCAGACTGAAATTTAAGATTCTGTAATATATACTGTATGTATGTGCATTAAAGATCTCAGTTGAGTTGATAATAAATTAGGACACGTCTATTACTACAGTCTGCACATAGGTATATCTATAGGTATTACATGTTGCCAGGTGCAGCCCAGAAATAGTTTAGACATAATTGACATTGTGGTAAATCTAATTTTTCTTAATTTTCTTGTCAGGGGTTAGAAGTGAAGATGTTTCTAGTTTTTTATGTTAAGATATTCAGCGCAGTTTATTGTTTTAATAATCAATATAATGGGAAACTCCTGGGCAAAAAAATTTGCATGGCCATCCTATTCTTCTTGCTAATGTGTGGTTTGCATCTTCTGCACTTTTGTTCTTGAAGTCTTCTGCAAAGAGTAGATTGTGATAGCTTAGCTTCCTGGTCTACCTGTTCGATGTCTGTTACTAAGTACACCAGTGGTTTCTTTCTTCTTCAGGACATTCCCACTGTTCATCAAAGTCATTTGTGCAGTTATGTAGATGTAGGTACAGTAATTGTTGTTAAAGCAAACCCTTTCTTAATCTTACCCCTTAAAGTGACAATACATGTCATCACCAAGTGTCAGAATGCTGAGATGAGTGTAAATTGTTCAATGTATTCACCAGATTATGAGGTGATTGCCGCCAAAGACATTGAGGCAGGAGAATTCCTGCTTGAATACATTGAATAAGTTGATTATTAATATTATTGATAAGTTAATTATAAGTTGATTGCCATCTATGTGATTTCAAGAAACTCAGAGTATCCCGAAGAAGAAGAAGAAGAAGAAGAAGAAGAAGAAGTTGATGATGATCCTGAAGAAGGGACTTCCACTTCCAGAAAGGCAATTGTGGACATAAAATCATTATTGCACTTCTGGCAAAAGGGTACGTGAGTCCACAGACTCGAATATTATCAATCATATATTTATTAATAAGAATTGATGGCAGTGGTTTTCATTCAACAATTTCTTCACTTAATGAATTTCTTCATGTATTTATAGGGAAATCAAGAAGACCATGCACCCTGAGTGAGAGAAAAATAATTGAACACTATTTCAAAGATTTCCTGACGAAAATGAAGATTCCTGGAAAGGCATATTGTCTGAAGAAGATGCTTGGATGAAAATCCTATTCTAAGGGACAATGGAAGAGACTGGAAAGCAGTAAAATATTTTGTGCATAACAAAAGAACAACTGTCAAGAGAAATTTGTGCCAATAACTATGAAGACCAATAATACTGACAGCCAGAATTCTGAGAGCTCACATTATGGAGCATCAATGTTATTCACCTGAATACTGGGAGCTTGCATTGTGGGGTATCAGTGACATGTGCCTGAATAGTGGGAGCTTGCAATAGGAAATATCAATGATATGTGCCTGAATACTGGGAGCTCACATTATGGAGCCTCAGTGTTAAGTGTCACAACATTGGTAATTCATGTAAACGGAGCAACAGTATAAGGGTAACAACACTCTGGCAACTCATGTAAACAAAGCATCAGTGCAAGGGTCGCAACGTTGGTAAATCATGTAAAAGGAGCATCAGTGTAAGGGTTGCAACATTGGTAATTCATGTAAACGGAGCATCAGTGTAAGGGTTGCAACATTAGCACATCATGTAAACATAGCACTACTGTTTCATAACATTGAAGCAATTGATTATTGTCTCGTTGATTTCTGTAACTACAACAGTTAGAAATACTACTGACAGCCAGAATTATGAGAGCTCACATTTTGGAGCATCAGTGTTATTCACTTGAAAACCTGGCTAATGGTGATATGTGTCTGAATTACTGGGAGCTTGCATTACGAAGCATCAGTATAAGGGTCATAGCACTGGTAATTCACGTTAATAGAGCATTTGTAATACATATAAATGTATCAGTTGTAACATTAGCAATTCATGTAAACATAGCACCACTGTGTCATAAGACTGAAGCAATTCATTTCTATTTTTCTATTTTATTTCATTTATATGTAACTGTTTGATATGTTTGAGCTGTTTACTGTATGTAAAAGAACTCATCACTGAGGGTGGAAAGTCTGTACTACCATGGGGGGTGGGGGTAGGGGCTCTTATAGTGAGCTTATGAGATTTTTTATGTGATAAAGTCTGTTTATTATGTGGAAAGCCCTTTCTGTTGTTGGAGTGCAGCAAAATGAAGAGAGAAACCCTCAGTTTAGGAGTGTATGTGTGGACCTAAAAGCACTTTAAATAAACTTTTAAAATTATTTCAGCATTTTTGGACTGATTTCTATTTAGGGTTGTGAAGCCTTGATGTGTATAATAGCAAATTTAAGGTAACCCATTATTTTAATACAGTGAAATCTAAGATGACCATTAAAGCTGCACGTACCAACCCAGCTAAGTGTGGGCTTGGGTGTGTGAGTGTTTAAGTACCTACTCATGAGTGCCTCTACTGGTTTGAACAATGAATTTCAACGACTCATTACACAGCTTGAGGAGTGTGAAAAGTGACGTGTGTGTAATGGGTAGTTGAAATTCATTGTTCAAACCAGTAGAGGCACTCATGAGTAGGTACTTAAACACTCACACACCAAGTGGGGACTTCTTGGAAAAAAGTTAATAAACCTTACCAGAGCATGTTACACATGATTTTAGGCTGATTTAAGGTATGTCCAAGAGGGGACCTAAAAAATGTCCCCTGTTTGTTTTCAAGTCCACTGTTGGTGAATGTGTGACGACACCCAAGTCCACACTTAGCTGGGTTGGTAAGTCCGCACACACACACACACACACACATATATATACAGGTGCTGGTCATAAAATTAGAATATCATGGAAAAATTGATTTTTTTCAGTAATTCCATTCAAAAAGTGAAACTTGTATAATGTATACATTCATTTCACACAGACTGACATATTTCAAGTATTTACTTCTTTTAATATTGATGATTATACCTGACAACTAATGAAAACCCCCAATTGAGTATCTCAGAAAATTAGAATATTGTGGAAAAGGTCAATATTGAAGATATCTGGTGCCACACTCTAATCAGCTAATTAACTCCAAACACCTGCAAAGGCCTTTAAATGGTCTCTCAGTCTAGTTCTGTAAGCTACACAATCATGGGGAAGACTGCTGACCTGACAGTTGTCCAAAAGACGATCATTGACACCTTGCACAAGGAGGGCAAGTCCCAAAAGGTCATTGCTGAAGAGGCTGGGTGTTCAACGAGCTCTGTGTCCAAGCACATTAGTAGAAAGGCAAAGGGAAGGAAAAGATGTGGTAGAAAAAAGTGTACAAGCAATAGGGATAACCGCACCCTGGAGAGGATAGTGAGACAAAACCCATTCAAAACTGCGGGGGAGACTCACAAAGAGTGGACTGCAGCTGGAGTTAGTGCTTCAAGAACCACCACTCACAGACGTATGCAAGACATGGGTTTCAGCTGTCGCATTCCTTGTGTCAAGCCACTCTTGAACAAGAGACAGCGTCAGAAGCGTCTCACCTGGGCTAAAGACAAAAAGGACTGGACTGCTGCTGAGTGGTCCAAAGTCATGTTCTCGGATGAAAGTAAATTTTGCATGTCCTTTGGTCATCAAGGTCCCAGAGTCTGGAGGAAGAGAGGAGAGGCACAGAATCCACGTTGCCTGAGGTCGAGTGTCAAGTTTCCACAGTCAGTGATGGTTTGGGGTGCCATGTCATCTGCTGGTGTTGGTCCACTGTGTTTCCTTAGGTCCAAGGTCAATGCAGCTGTCTATCAGGAAGTTTTGGAGCACTTCATGCTTCCTGCTGCTGACCAACTTTATGGAGATGCAGATTTCATTTTTCAACAGGACTTGGCACCTGCTCACAGTGCCAAAGCTACCAGTACCTGGTTTAAGGACCATGGTATCCCTGTTCTTGATTGGCCAGCAAACTCCCCTGACCTTAACCCCATAGAAAATCTTTGGGGTATTGTGAAGAGGAAGATGCGAGATGCCAGACTCAACAATGCAGAAGAGCTGAAGGCCACCATCAAAGCAACCTGGGCTCTCATAACACCTGAGCAGTGCCACAGCCTGATCGACTCCATGCCACGCCGCATTGCTGCAGTAATTCAGGCAAAAGGAGCCCCAACTAAGTATTGAGTGCTGTACATGCTCATACTTTTCATGTTTATACTTTTCAGTTGGACAACATTTTTAGAAATCCGTTTTTGTATCAGTCTTAAGTGATATTCAAGTTTTCTGAGATACTGAAATTCGAATTTTCATTAGTTGTTAGTTTAAAATCATCAAAATTAAAGAACTAAACATTTGAAATATATCAGTCTGTGTGTAATGAATTAATATAATATACAAGTTTCACTTTTTGAATGGAATTACTGAAATAAATCAACTTTTCCATGATATTCTAATTTTATGACCAGCACCTGTGTATATGACAGAATGACAGATGTTATGGTGGCTGTAGGCAACATTTGAAATCAATTTTACTTTGTAATTTCTTACAGGACAGATGATGAAATGCTCATGCACACACACACACACACACACACACACACACACACACACACACACACACACACACTACGCACAAAAAGTTAGGGATATTCGATTTTCAGGTGAAATTTCAGGATGAACCTAAAATGCACTATAACCTTTACAAGTGAACTTGATTTGACCTTCTCTAAACATTTGAATGCACATGTCCAACTATTTTATATTTCAGTACATTTTGCATGACTTGCTGTTCTCTAATAAGGAGCTGAATGACAAAATTCTCAACAGGTGTTTTATTCATGAATTGACCAATAAATTTCCTGGTTCAATTAGAATAGGTATTTAAACAGTCCTCTTCGTCATGCTGTGCACATTTTGACATCATGAGACCAAGACAACACCTAAGCATTTATGCTGGAAGAGGGACCAGTGGACCAGTGGGCCTCAGTGCTGTTCTTTGATGAAAGTCGATTCACCTTGAGCAGAAATGATGGGCACCAATGATGTTGGAGACATCAAGGAGAGCGCTATGCATCAGCCACTGTTGTCATCAGACGAGCCTTTGGTGGTGGTGGTGGTGGTGGTGTTACATTGTGGGCAGGTGTGTCTAGTTAATACAGAACTGCCCTACGCTTTGTCAGTGGTACAGTGACAAGCCCATACTACCTGAATAACATCATTAATCCAGTCATTGTGCCCCTGCATGAACAACACAAGCCTAATGTCATCTCCATGAACGACAATGCTCCAGCTCATCAAGGTCACATCATTAGGGAACAACTGCTGGAGACTGGGGTACCTCAAATGGAATGGCCTGTACTTTCTCCAGACCTGAAACCCATAAAAAACCTATGGGATCAGCTGAGTCACTGTATAGAGGCTTGTAACTCTGCACCCCGGAACCTTAATGACTTGGTGGCTGCCCTTTAAGAAGAGTGGGATGCCATTCCTCAGCAGACAATAAGTCGACTTGTGAACAGCATGAGACGTTGTGTCAAGCTGTAATTGATGCTCAAGGGAACATGACAAGTTATTGAGACACTGGTATTTTTGATTGTGGTATACCCACCACTGTTGTTGGCTTTTGTTTCAATAAATTGTTTGAGATGAGGAAATCCCATTGCATGGTTCTACTTAAATGCCCTACTTTCAAACATACGTGTATACACTGTTGCTCATAAAGTTGGAATAAAATATATTTTACCTCTTTCCATGAAATGATTGTGACAATGTGATTTATTCTCGACAGATAATGTGTTTTGTATTTTGTAAAGTGTTTATCTTCTCAAAACTTTATTAATCAGTCTCCTCTAAATATATCACAATGAAACTTTACAAACCGTAGTCAAGCCAAAAGAGAATTGGGGGTGTTGAAACAATTGGATTAAGGCTTTGTCTACATTCTTCAGCCTTGGTCAGTTTAACAGGAAACACATATTCGAGAAGATTTCATGCATATGAGTGTCCAATATTGCTGTTTCAAATGTCACACAGTCACTAATATGGCCACCCTTGACACGGATCAGTGCATTAAGACGTCCTGGCATACTGTCCAAAAGCCCCCTATGAAGGACAATAAATCAAGGACACATACGTCGCCCGGAAAGGCATTACCGGGGCCCCACCCTGGAGCCAGGCCCGGGGTTGGGGCTTGCAGGCGAGCGCCTGGTGGCCAGGTCTTTGCTCACGGGACCCGGCCGGGCACAGCCCGAACGAGCGACGTGGGCCCACCTTCCCGTAGGCCCACCACCCGAAGGAAGGTTCAGAAGGGGCCGGTGCCTTGTGGTATGGGTGGCAGTCATGGGCGGGGGCCCCGACTACCCAAACCCTGGATGACGACCCTGGCTATGGGGACATGGAATGTCACCTTGCTGGGGGGGAAAGAGCCTGAGCTAGTGCGAGAGGTCGAGCGGTACCGGCTAGAGATAGTCGGGCTCACCTCTACGCACTGGAACCCAACTCCTTGAGAGAGGTTGGACTCTCTTCTACTCTGGAGTTGCATGCGGTGAGAGGCGGCGAGCTGGTGTGGGCTTCCTTATAGCCCCCCAGCTCAGCCGCCATGTGTTGGAGTTCTCCCCGCTGAGCGAGAGGGTCGCTTCCCTGCGCCTTCGGGTCGGGGATAGGTCTCTCACTGTTGTTTCGGCTTACGGGCCGAACAGCAGTATAGAGTACCCGGCCTTCTTGGAGTCCCTGGGAGGGGTACTGGAAAGTGCTCCAACCGGGGACTCCATTGTTCTGCTGGGGGACTTCAACGTTCACGTGGGTAGCGACAGTGATACCTGGAGGGGTGTGATTGGGAGGAACGGCCTCCCCGATCTGAACCCGAGTGGTGTTCTGTTATTGGACTTCTGTGCTAGCCACAGTTTGTCCATAACAAACACCATGTTCAAGCATAAGGGTGTCCATCAGTGCACGTGGCACCAGGACACCCTAGGCCGGAGGTCAATGATCGACTTTGTAGTCGTATCATCTGACCTTCGGAGGTATGTCTTGGACACTCGGGTAAAGAGAGGGGCTGAGCTGTCAACCGATCACCACCTGGTGGTGAGTTGGATCCGCTGGCAGGGGAGGAAGTAGGACAGGCTTGGCAGACCCAAACGTACTGTGAGGGTCTGCTGGGAACGTCTGGGAACCCGCTGTCAGGGAGGTCTTCAACTCCCGCCTCCGGGAGAGCTTCGACCAGATTCCGAGGGAGGTTGGAGACATTGAGTCCGAATGGACCATGTTCTCCACCTCCATTGTTGACGCAGCCGCCCGTAGCTGCGGCCGTAAAGTCGCCGGTGCCTGTCGTGGCGGCAACCCCCGAACCCGGTGGTCGACACCGGAAGTAAGGGATGCTGTCAAGCTGAAGAAGGAGTCCTATTGGGCCTTGTTGGCCCATGGGACTCCTGAGGCAGCTGATGGGTACCGGCAGGCCAAGCGTGCAGCAGCCCGGGCGGTTGTAGAAGCAAAAACTCAGGTCTGGGAGGAGTTCGGGGAGGCCATGGAGGAGGACTACTGGTCGGCCTTGAAGAAATTCTGGCAAACAGTTCGGCGCCTCAGGAAAGGGAAGCAGCTTTCTGTCAACACTGTTTACAGTGAGGGTGGAGAGCTGTTGACCTCGACTGGGGATATTGTCGGGCGGTGGAAGGAATACTTTGAGGATCTCCTCAATCCCACTGTCATGTCTTCCATAGGGGAAGCAGAGACTGGGGACCCGGGGGTCGGTTCATCCATCACCGGGACTGAAGTCACTAAGGCAGTTTGCAAGATCCTCGGTGGCAGGGCACCGGGGGTGGATGAGATCCGCCCTGAGTACCTCAAGTCTTTGGATGTTGTAGGACTGTCTTGGTTAACACGCCTCTGCAACATCGCGTGGCAGTCGGGGACAGTGCCTCTGGACTGGCAGACTGGGGTGGTGGTCCCTCTTTTTAAAATGGGGGACCGGAGGGTGTGTTCCAACTATCGGGGGATCACACTCCTCAGCCTCCCTGGGAAAGTCTATTCCAGGGTACTGGAGAGGAGAATCCGGCCGATAGTCGAACCTCGGATTCAGGAGGAACAATGCGGTTTTTGTCCCGGCCGTGGAACACTGGACCACCTCTATACCCTCCACAGGGTGCTTGAGGGTTCATGGGAGTTTGCCCAATCAGTCCACATGTGTTTTGTGGACTTGGAGAAGGCTTTCGACCGTGTCCCTCGAGTCATTATGTGGGAGGTGCTCCGGGGGTATGGGGTTGGAGGCTCTCTGTTGAGGGCTGTACAGTCCCTGTACAACCGGAGCAGGAGCTTGGTCCGCATTGCCGGCAATAAGTCGGACCTGTTCCCGGTGCACGTTGGACTCCGGCAGGGCTGCCCTTTGTCACCGCTTCTGTTCATTATTTTTATGGACAGAATTTCTAGGCGCAGCCAGGGGCCGGAGGGGGTTTGGTTCGGGAGCCGGCAGATTTCGTCTCTGCTTTTTGCGGATGACGTTGTCTTGTTGGCTCCTTCGAGCCAGGACCTTCAGCATGCACTGGGGCGGTTCGCAGCCAAGTGTGAAGCAGCTGGGATGAGAGTCAGCACCTCCAAGTCCGAGGCCATGGTTCTCGACCGGAAAAAGGTGGCTTGCTCCCTCCAGGTTGGGGGAGAATTCCTGCCTCAAGTGGAGGAGTTTAAGTATCTTGGAATCCTGTCCACGAGTGAGGGAAAGATGGAGCGTGAGATTGACAGGCGGATCGGTGCAGCGGCAGCAGTAATGCGGTCGCTGTACCGGTCTGTCATGGTGAAAAAGGAGCTGAGCTGAAAGGTGAAGCTCTCGATTTACCGCTCAGTCTACGTTCCTACCCTCACCTATGGTCATGAACTTTGGGTCATGACCGAAAGAACGAGGTCCCGGATACAAGCGGCTGAAATGAGTTTCCTCCGCAGGGTGGCAGGGCGCTCCCTTAGAGATAGGGTGAGGAGCTCTGTCACCCGGGAGGAGCTCAGAGTAGAGTCGCTGCTCCTCCACATCGAGAGGAGTCAGCTGAGGTGGCTCGGGCATCTTTCCCGGATGCCCCCTGGACGCCTCCCAAGGGAGGTGTTCCAGGCATGTCCCACCAGGAGGAGGCCCCGGGGAAGACCTAGGACACGCTGGCGCGACTATGTCGCTCGGCTGGCCTGGGAACGCCTCGGGATCCCCCCGGAAGAGCTGGGGGAGGTGTCCAGGGAGAGGGAAGTTTGGGCGTCCCTGCTCAGGCTGCTCCCCCTGTGACCCGGCCCCGGACGAAGCGGGAGAAAACGGACGGACGGCATACTGTCCACAAGCTTGTGGATGTTGTCAGCGGGCAGTGCGTCCCACTCTTTGGTCAGAGCCTGGGCTAACTACTGTAGAGTTTGAGGAATATTGTCCTACTCATTGATGACTCGTCATAAGGCATCCCAGGAATGCTCAACACAATTATTTCAACTTTATGGGCAACATTATATGTATATACAAAAATATAAATATACTGTATATACTGTATGTATGTAAGTATATACAGGAATAATATTATGCTCATCTGACAGAGATCATAAAATACAGCAGTTGGCTATTGCACAATCATATCATATTTAACTAATGTCACTGATGGCTCCAAAGAAAGGATGTCTCATTTCATTAAATACCTGTTGCCTTGACTCTTCTCATGTCTCCTCCATGCCTCCTCCACCCACATCTCAGATGAGAGGGACTAAGACGCGAGGAGAAGGGGTGAGAAAAGGAATCAAGGATGTTCAAACTCAGAAATGAGACAAGCAGCTTGTGTGTCTCTATACATCCTTGTTGGGAAGGACTAAAAAATGAATGAAATGGTTGAGCAAAAAACAAGCAAAACAGAATTCACATTACATCACCCTCGAGCCAAAGTGTTCAGTGGTCCGGTGCATTCAGATGCATCAGTGTCCATTTTTCAACCTGGTGGCTAGGTCACAAACTTGCTCATATTATAGCTAAACAATACACTAAAATATGTCTGCGACCCACACAATTGTGGCACATTTGTGTTAATGCCTTACATGATAATTATAGGTATTCCAAGTCTTGCTGGGGCTTTATTAGTAGCACCAGAATGCAGGACAGCCAACCAGAAGTCTGCTTTGCACTCTTGTTGGCTTGTGTCATGTATGAGCACAAAAAAACATAAGAAATGCATGTTAGAGTATGTGAATGCATTTCAAAGTGCCTGCATGTAAGTTTAGAGTTAGATTTTATTTATGTTTGGCCTCCCAACTGTAACATTCTGTAACAGTAATGGACTCACTAGCGTGGTGTTAAGATCCTGAGTCACCCCTGTACAGGAAGTACTGGATTATTTATTTGCAATTTGTATATACCGTGCAATTTGTGTGTGTGTGTGTGTGTGTGTGTGTGTGTGTGTGTGTGTATATATATATATATATTAAGCAAGGGCAAGCAAACAACATAACCTGATGTAAATCTCTTAGTGAATAATAATTGAAAATCAAAAAGTAACTACATACAAAATGCAACTTGAATAACAAGCTGTTGCTAAATCATTAATAATAATAATTAATAATTGAGAGAGGGGGAGTCCATCCAAATTCCCTGAGTCCCTTCAAAGTCCCATCCTTATTGTCACAGAGTGAGTGAAGAAGAACTTAAACTCCAATGTTAGTTGGGAAATGGTTAATCCTCCTGCGCGCTGTCCTCTCAAGTTGACTGTAGATTATTCTAAATTCTCCTTTGCGATGTCAGTCTCCTCACATGCTTCTTCTCTTGCGTTGGCTTAAGGTTGTAGAGACATAGGAAGAAGAACCCTGTTTTCTACTTTTTTGGCTATTTTATATCATTCTGTCATTATCCCTCCTCTCTATTGCACACGTCCTTTTGCACACCAGACTGTTAGATTGCGGGCATGGTTTGGTACAGCCCACTAGTCACAGCCTGTGTGACTTCCTCATTTTTGGGTGTTGCTTAGTGGAAAATTACTTGCTTGACTCCACACGCAAAATCACAAATTGTTTTTCTTTAATGTAGCTCATCTTACAAAACCTTATACTTGATTCTATCAGGATTCAGGATTCAGGATTCCATTATTGTTCCCCGAGGGGAAATTGTTTTTGTAGCACTGCTCCATACACGATAGAATTAATAGAGTTAGAATGAAATTAGAAAAGAAAGAAAAGAGGAAGAAATATATATATAAAAGCAATATAGAAGCCAAAATATTTAAACTAAGAATATATATATATGAAACAAAATATACAACACAATAAAATATAATGAATGTAATAAAATAAAATAAATGTACAACAAAAAACAAAATATAAATACTGAACATTGGATGTGCAAGTTGAAGTTTGGTGTGCAAAATTGAAATTGGAAAGTATATGTCAGAATAGGCAGTGAAAAGTCCAAGGGCCATTCAGAGGGAGGAGGTGTACAGGTTGATGGCCACAGGCAGGAATGATTTCCTGTGTCGTTCAGTCCTGACTTTTGGTGGGA